>JAMPIV010018906.1:600000-1085786 GCA_024509875.1 Oreohelix idahoensis
CCTTTCCTCAAGGACAAGAGATTCTCATTATACTTGGTAGTATCTAAGATCCCGATCTAAAGAAATCCTCATCAACAAAACATATTAGAACGTAGGTGCAGGTTCCTACTAAATACCTTCTAGGCATGTAAAGTTACTAAGGCATAGATACTTGAATTACCTCTTGTATTAGCCGTGACTGACCCCAACGGCTTCCTAATATTATATAGATAACGTAGATCCACGGTAGTTACCGCCGATCCCCTTGATAGGCATTTACTGGCATACAAAAATATATCTTCAGCTGTGAATCCATTTCGGTACAGGCTAGTCACCTGTTATCGACTAGATACTCACGACTGTGGAGAACGATCATTATTATCACAATAAGTATATACTTGGCTCTTCCAACGACTCAGCACTTACGTGGATGACCACCGGCTACAACTGCTAATCCGCAGGACCGGGTCTCAATATAAAATACTTTACCCAAAACACGGGTCTCAAACTCCCAAAGCTTCACTATTCGAACTTGGGATTCTTGCTTCTCAAACCCATTCATGACGTCAGCCGACTGTCTAGATACACGTGCGGACAGGATAACCCCCTATACGCCTTAGTGCACAACCGTGCGCTAATGAAATCAAACTCACCAATAAGACTTACTCTCATGTAAGTCGGTGCATAAAGTTTATTACAGAGGTAGGACCATGTATTAATAATATAAGACTACCTTCATCTGTAAAGGAGTGCAGAGGTCTACGAAAAGGGCTCTACATGTACACATAACAGAAAACTTACAAATATTATCTACTTTAATTAAGCTCAGTTAAATGGTGTATGCAAAATAAAAGTGTAACCTCATTATCTTGTTCCTGTTTCACCCTGACAGCCAGACCAGAGATGTCATTTTCAATATTCCTTTCATCCTGGTGGAGGAAAAAAATCAGAAGAGTACATCAGAAGATAAGTATTATGGTCTAAAAAATGAATACATGATTTTTTTCTGAGAATCACTAGAAACATATAAACTATTCCATAATGTTTAGCAACTTGGCTCACAAAAAAAAAAGGGGGGTAAGGGTCAACATTATGAAGAATTAGTATGTCAATAGTAACAAATGAAAAAAAAACTCACTTTACAATCCTGCTCCAGTTTCATTTTTTCATTCATAAATGGGAACTGTCTTTGACACTTTCTTGGAGACTGGAAAAAATAAATTATGTTTCATATAAATATACAACAAAGTTTGAAATCCTAAAAATGACTAAAAACTCTAAGGGGGTAGATGATGATGTAGAGATGTAAGTTGTGATAACTGCAAACATTATACAGTGTAGTCCAGATAAGTAGAAGTTGCTGGGACCATTTAAAATACTTCCTAAATTCTGCTTATCTGAATTTTGCTCAAAGATGTATTTGTATCAGAATAAGAGGTACAGCATGAAGCATTGTTTTAGCCATTCAGAAACATGTATGTAGATGTTAAATTTTTATTTCTCCATTTTTTAAATTTTCAAAACCAATTTAGCAAAGCCTAAAATGTAGTGTCACGTTAACAGTAGCATAGTGGCAAGGTGTTACAAATTTTTGAATTGGGTTTTGGCTAAGTATTTTTTATGTGTTCTGTTAGTGATTTCTGCCCAGAATCATACAGTGATATTTTTGCAGGACAAGTGAATCGATTTAAAAGTTTCTGATCCAGATCCCAAATACTGGTTTATGTTTATTATATGCTAGTTACGTGCCTCAAGTTTCCTCTTTGTTTATCTTCAGATCCCAAATACTGGTTTATGTTTATTATATGCTAGTTACGTGCCTCAACTTTCCTCTTTGTTTATCTTCAGATCCCAAATACTGGTTTATGTTTATTATATGCTAGTCACATGACTTGAGTTTCCTCTTTGTTTATCTTCCGATCACAAACATGCTGTCCTGTTGCTGTCAGCTTTTAAAGCAAGCCCTTTTCTTGCAAACAGAAGGGTGTTGTAATTTGAATCTGTCTTGACAATACGGTCATATTTACCACGCTCTCTATAGGATAAATGGACCGATTGACTAGCCAATCAGGACGACGCTCTTTTTCTAGTATGTATAAAGAAACCTTTTTATGTTTGACAGAAAGGGCCTATTCTGTGTATTTGATAGGAAGGAGTTATTTTATTTCTTAAAGAATAACAATATATACAGGGAAATCCATAACTATTATAACATCTGGGATATTACTTAACTCTTTGACTCCACAGCAACGCTCTGAGCGTTGCAAAATTCAATACGCCGTGCCCCAGCAACGCTCAGAACGTGGTTTTTAGTTTATCACGAATAAACCCTAAAAATCGTCCGCTTAATGCAGTTCATATATTAAAACTCGTATAATGACTTCCGCTACTATTTAAACAACTAATTTGACTTTAGTTAATCAGCACATGTGCGTGTTTTGATGTTATTATCACAATTTTTGTGAAGATTCGCTTGTTTACGTTTTTCGTTGTTTTTGCTAGAGAAATATGTCACGCTTTATATTTACATTTTCTAAGTCTCCTAAGCAAATAATTGTGTCAAACTACTTTGAAACATTGCTGACATTGATGATGATTGTTTGGTAGTCACAGTTTGTTGTCAAAATACGGAATATATGCAGAAAAGCTAGACACACTAGATTTAGTTGATGAGTGGGCGTAGTCATATTCTGGCCGATCAAAAAGCAACAAAACTAGACTACCGTAACATCTAATCACTAGTTCTTGGTAGAAGATGAAGCTAGGGATACTATTAAAACATTAAACAAGAGTAAAAAAGTATTTATATGACGTTATTCTTATTTATTTGTTTTAAAATTACGTAATGCACGATTGCATAATTTATTTTTTTCTTACAAAGAACCACGGACAAACTGGTGCGAATAACACTAAATCTACTAATTTTTGCCATAAGCATGTTTTTTTTACTTTGTATATGGATTAACTTGACGTTTGAAGACTAAAAAGAAAGTTTTATTGTCTACGACAGTAATTTGTCTTTGGTAAGATCGTATTCTACAGTCAACTTTTTAGCATTTTTCAATTTTACATGCAAAATGATTAAATTATACCGAACATAATTGTGTTAATACTACCACAGACATTATATATTTGAATTCTCTATCCATTTCCCTACAGTTTGGTATATAATAAGTACATGTTCAAAGGAAAATTCACAAACAAATTTAGACTGAAAGATGAACACTTCACTCTATAAAATTCTGCCCACAAAAAAAGTCTGGCACAGCGTGCAAAATAACTCTGGAATGAAAGAGTTAATAAGTAGGTACAAAGATGGCCTCAAAATAGTAATTTAATTAAAGAGAAAAATTGGTTTTAGTGATTCTTCTATGTCAGGGAAGCTCCCAATTTAGCTATTTAAAGACTGCATAGATTTAAACGCCATGTAATAACTAAACAACAAAGATCTAGAACAATGGAGATAAATTAGCAGTTTAAATATCACTTTAAATAATGAAAAACGGCCCAATAATATGTTAGATATATAATATTTAAAATTAGTTACATTATACGGGCAAGCTGAAAACGTGTAAGTTTTGATTCTTAAAACACACATTTGGAATGTGCTTCCAATTGGTCAGACACGGCGCTATATATAGAACGGTGACTTAGGGAAGTCCGCCACTAAATTTGAAAATACACAGCCGAATGAATCGAGCGCAGACTGTTACTGCAGGGTCTTTTGCCGTTCTGATCTGAGAGCAGACTGAGATCCCATTGAAAGCCTGTATTCAGCTTGTGTATTATTGCCTGATGGTAAGAAAGATATATATATATTTGTATATATTGTTGATTATTCCTGTGTATACCTGCTTATGTTCGGTGACGTGTAGAAAGTGAAACTACAGAACTAGTGTGTTGCTGCCATGCATGCGTACTTGTAAACGTGTGTGATTTTTGAGACGAAAGCCAGCAATGAAAAATGTGTATAATATTTGTAAGTAGGGCAAAAATTACGACTGTAAGTTTGAATAGGGTGTTTGAATGAGTATTTCATCCTGGGATTACACACTGTTCATGATTATAAGATAGGAGTACAGGAATTAGTAACATGATGTAATCAAGTTGTCATTTGCTATCGTGTACTTAAACCAATCATTGTATGGAAGCCAATCATGGGCTAAGGAATCTATCATAGGATGTTTACAGGTGGTGAATAATTACATGGAACTGGCTGTAAGAGAAATGAAGTTATATGTCCTGTGCAAACTGTTAGCACAATTTCTGAAAAATGTTTATATGTGATGTTGTGTGTGTCTATATTATTGAGTACGAAAATCCACTGAGTGGAAGTCTGTTGGTGTCTACAGATCCTTATATATCTGGAGCCATACCAGGATTCTCAGCCTGGAGTTGCAGTTTGTGTCAACCCAGCCTGATGGATACAGATCATTATTAATTAACATAAGTGGAAGATAGTTCCACTGAACAGCACATCCCGTCAAAAACCACTAATAAAGTTATAAAACATACAAATATTAAAAGAACATTTCATGATGATCGGAAGGACATTTGTTCAAAAAAAAAGAATTACACAGTCCAGTGACAGTGATTAGCCTATAGTATATTAGTTGTAACGAAAGTAATTGACATTTTCTCGTTACCTTTACCATATTATTCCTCATGGAAAAGTACATGTCATATTATTTATTTAATGTTGTAAATACCATTTGATTTCTTTTGAGAATTCCTGACCGAAAAAATAACTCGGTAGAGGACAAATAAATTGCAAATAATTTCAGTCAGTCTTCCTTAATAATTCTTATTAAGTTAATGTTCTGTATTGAGATTTATTACATATCATTAATTCAATTTTTCCCTAGATAATTAGCCATTAAAACAAAAGTATATTCATTAATCAATGTGGGATCTAGAGGGGTAGCAGATAGACCTTCAGTACCGAACAATAATATTCATACTGGTAGGTTTACATAGCTTGACCCCACTATTGATGTTGATACACCCTTGATCTTTTCAGAGAAGGGGGTATTTCTTATAAGACCAGTCTCTTATCTGGCACTATCCTGGTATCATCTGATACACCTTTGTGTCCAGGAAAGTCTTTATTTTAATAACATCCAAACCTCTCGTGACAAAGGGAACCAGTGCTTGCTCAGTTGGACACATACTTACATGCTTGATGGTTTAATGACTACAGCATTGTAATCTACTGATGGTAGATCAGACATTTATTAACTTGTTATTGCCTGTGCACCAAACAAACTATGCATGACCATGTAATACTGTAACTTAGGTGATGAAGGCAGAACTTCTTATCTGAGTCCAAATTTGAGTAGGCACAGTTAAATTGCTTTGACTTATCTATCTTCTTAAAATTCCCGTCATCAGAATTTAACTTAACAAGAGATGTTTTATGAAAAAAAACCAAAGAAGACATTTGGCCAGGACCTTTAGAAATACTTGAACTTAAGTGAAATTCATTTTAAGTGAGTTCTGTTTTAGTGGACTGCACTGTTACTGTATTAGAGAAAAATCCATTTTCTAGCAAACTGCAATTTTTATCCCAGCATATATTCTTGCTATCTAATTTCTAGTTGTATATATGCAGCATTATTTTTTTTCTGTGTCTGCACTAATTCTATTTATCCCCTGTGGTAAAATGTAGGTGTAACATTCTCTGTGGTAAAAGTGTAGGTGTTACATTCCCTGTAGTAAAAGTGTAGTTGTAAAATTATGTGGTAATACTGTAGGTATAACATTCCCTGTGGTAAAAGTGCAGGTTTAACATTCCCTGTGGGTTTCATGTAGGAGTAATATTCTCTGAGGTAAGACTGTAGGTATAAAATTCCCTGTGGTAAAAGTGTAGGTGTAATATTCCCAGCATACCCTTATCACATGTTAATAGATTTATTTTTGACAAAAGTACACTGATGAAAATTATAATTTATGGTAAAATTGTAGGTGTAACATTCCCTTTGGTAAAAGTGCATGTGATAAGATTTCCTATGGTAAAAGTGCAGGTGTAACAGTTCCCATGGTAAAAGTAATTTTTCTTTTTTTTTTTGACAAAAGTACCTTGATGAACATTTAGAATTTCCTGTAAAACCAGTATTCTGATGTCCCTTTGTTGCGTCTTTATCTCCCCTAATTTCCCAGCTTTAATCACTCAATTATTGACCTTATAGTTTCCCATGAAGCATAGACCTACAACAAATACAAGCCCCCTCCCTCCCCACCTGTCCTGTACTTCAGGTCAAGGTCTTTCCATGTCTACTCTGTTAATGATCATGTCATTTCAATTCTTCAAGCCTTGCTACTTGTCATGAATGTTTCCCTTCTCCCTAGACAGAAACAACTGTGATGGATGTTATCAAATACAAGGTCAGATAGAGGACACAAACTCTAGAATACCAGTTCTTGAACTTTTTGTGTACCATGGACACCTTTGACTGTAAGTTGAAGGCTATGGACCTCTTCTTAGAAAAAAATCTGCACAGATGCAAGATTACACTTTTTGAACAAAAATAATTCATTTCATTAAAAAGAAAAATTGTTAAGCTTATGTACAAATACCACCTGTAAAAATTAATATTTTTCTTTAAATGTAAAACTTACAATAATTTTTGGAGTAAAAATTCTGAAGAAAATAAATTTCAAATTTTAGGTCATATATATGTACGTCGTAGAATACATTCATGTGTCCCCCAAAGGGTTCGTGGGCAATATGTTAAGAAACCCTGCTTTAGAACAACATAAATAAACACCAATCACCAACTCAATATTTTTATATTTAGACTTCACACAATGACACATATCACCAACTCAATAGAAAGTCAATATTTTTATATTTAGATTCATAACATGACACCTATCATCAACTCAATCATCAACAGTTGCTCTCCATCAATTTCTATTCTGGGCTGTCATTCCGATTTCCTTCAACTGTTCTTCTTCAAGTTCTCATTGGTCTCCCCATTCTTCTTTTCCCTTGTGGGTTCCTGTGAAGGGCACCTCTTGCGGCCGTGTATACTGTTATTTGGTCAGAACAGACTATAAATTTTAACCAAAGCCAAATAAAATACAGAAGGGTGTCATTCTTGTGACTATGGTTATGTTTTCTTGGGCATTGATGATAAGGATGTGAGTTCTGAATTTTTTACAAAATTTTAATGAAATTTCTTCTTTGCACAAATGTTACTAATATGTAAACAGTGAACACACTGTGTTATCAACCACAACTTTCTCTGTTTATAAATGGATTACTTACACAAAGACAGCAATGAAACTGTACTGTGATAAAAACTGATGTTACAAGCCTTAGGTAATTGGAAAATATTTGTTCCAGATTTCAAGTTATCTTTTTTTTTTCCATGTACATATTATCTGTCATAACATTAACATTACACAAATTAGCTAGGAAAGTATACAGATTCATATTTCCCATCCAATGTACTTTAATTTGATATATAAAATGTTATATTTAACTCATGATTAGACACACAATGTCAGTAAAAGTAAATTTTATGTATGTAATTTTTTGGGAGCTTAACTCTTACAGGCCAAAATGACGCTGGTTGTGTACTCCTTAAACCCCCTAGAAGCCGAGATAATCCTCATAGCATCACTTTTGTGTTTCGTACAATTTGTTCCATATTTTCGTAATTTGGTATTTTAACGTAAAGGAAGTTACTCTTTTTTTATTCAGAAGAGCGCTATCTTTGAGCTGTGATTCAGAAACACGCTTGTTCTAGCAAATTTCATCGTGACAAAAAATGGTAAATCTGTCAGCTTTCGATCAGGTGATTATTATTGTTTATACAGACAATATCTAGCGAACCAACCACATCATGTTTATCAAAACATAGGTCTTTTTTATCTGTAGAAAAGGCTAGGGAGCTGTGTATGTTTGATGAGTTTAGTGAAGATTATGTCATTGATGATTTCGAATTTGATGTTAATGAAGAATCTAGTTCTAGTGAGGAGGGGGCGTGGTCACAGCCAGGCCCTAGTGCTACAAATTGACACAAAGTTTTGACTAAATCATCGACAAATAGGGGGAAACGCATTAGTACCAAGTAGCAACAAGAGACAATTGATAATGAATGGATTTCAGTACTAAACACCAGTATTACAGAGACCCAAAACGCATTTAGATTTTATTCCAAATATGGTCACACACCAGGAGTACATGGTGACTTTTGTCTAAGTGAGGCTGCAACTCCATTTGACTGCTACAGAACATTGTTTACTGATGACATTGCAAATTCAATAGTACATTCTGTAAATGAGTATGCAAAACTTAAAGTACTTAAAAACAATCCATCCCTAAAAAGATCAAGATTTTCAAAACTGGACAGCACTATCAAACTATGAGTTAAAATTTATGGCCACAATAAATGCTATGGGCATCCCAGACCTTCTATTAGAGATTATTATTTATTAGAAACTGATTGCCTTTATGCTCCATTTTATCACAAAAACTTTGAAAGAGATAGATTTGTGTCTATCTATCAAACAATGTTGCATGTGGGAGAGCCTGATGCTGAGGGGAAAAGTAAAGTGGTGCCATTCATCAACTCTTTGATTGAAAATTTCTCGGTTGATGAAATAATTGTAGGATTTAAAGGGAGATGGAAATACAAGCTATTTAATGCAACTAAGCCTAGTAAGTATCATATAAAGAGTTTTGGTCTTGTTGAAAGTACCACTTGGTATGTTTTATCCCTGCTTACTTATTATGGAGCGGATACCTCATATGATCCAAGCACAGACACCAATAGTGGGATGGCAATAAAAGTCTTTGGAACTTTATTGCAACAAATTGGAACTGGTTATCATATATTTGTCTCCGAGCTCTCCGGTTTTTCCTGGACCAGTGCACGCACCCCTCTATCACTACAGAGACTCTCCTGCGCCTTGCAGAACTTGTCCTCTGACTCAATTCCTTTGAGTTCAATGGCAGTTCTTTGACCAAATAAGTGGAGTTGCCATGGGCACCAAGATGGGTCCCAGTTATGCCTGCCTCTTCATGGGCTACCTGGAGTATCAGGTGTGGCAGCAGTATCTTGGACCTTTTCCATTGATGTATCTTAGATACATAGATGATGGCATAGGTCTCACCGATATGCCAGAGGTTGACCTGTCTAGGTTCATTAACTTCATTAGCAACTTCCACCCTGCGATCCAATTCACCTCTCACATCTCCACTGTCTCTGTTAATTTCCTTGACATTGTTGTCACCATAACTCCCCCCCACCTCACCACTTCGGTGTACTACAAACCCACCAATGCACACAGTTACCTCCTTTATACTTCCTCTCATCCTCCGGCTTGTCGTAACTCCTTGCCTTTCTCACAACTTCTCCGCCTCTGCCGGTTATGCCAAGATGATGACAACTTTCTATGCCGAGCACAAGAAATGTTGGACTTCTTCCGTAACAGACAGTATCCAGAAGATGTTCTTACCTCTGCCTTAGAGCGTGTTCTCCCTATCTCACGTCTAGAGGCCCTCAAACCCCACCAAAAAAACCTCTGATAGAGTCAAGTTAATAATGACCTATCACCCTCTGCTGCGGTCGAAAGTTTAGCCCAACGGATTGTTGAAAGCTTGATAGTCAATCGTGGTAACTTGGTTTACATTTCATCATTTTTGCATCGTGCCTTCGATGTTAGTTACGCGAATGTGGGTTTAAATACTTTGAAAACCATGATAGTAATAATTGAATCTCCCAAATGTTCATAGACGGGATAAGTCATGTCTAGAGTCCAAACAAACAATTTATTATACATTCTGTAGACATCGTACGTTGATCATGAATTACATCACAAATATAATTTAGAATCCTATGTTGAGTTAGCTATCTTGCATATCAGTCCTTAGCTATCTTGCATATCAGTCCTTTGTCTCGTACATCTGAATTACTGTAGGCAGAACGACATAACTATATGCACGCGTGGTTGGTAAATCCAACGACCGACAGTGAGATTATGCGTCTGGCACTAGTATAACTAAAACGGACTGTTAATTCATCTCAACAAGGTTTAGTCAATTACTAACCTGTAACTTCATCTTTCTTCATCATAACAGTGGACTGACCCATGTCCATAACAAAATACAATATAACTGTGTGGCATTCCATGCCCGACACTATAAGAATATAAAGACACATCTTCTCCGTTCGATGGTCATTCAAGAAAGGGTCCCGTCTCTTGTTCACGATGCGTGACTACCAACGCTGAAACGCCACAGCGTTCACTAGGCTAATAATACTTTTACATTACATTAAACGTTATAACCCCTAAAATCGCATGCTGCTAACCTCTAGCAGACAATGCCAATTAATCTACCGTAACACCCTCACAGTTCTGCTGTCAAAAGGATCCTGTATTGCCACCTACCTCTCCTCCAAGCTGACCCAGTGGCGCAGGAAGTGTTTAGTGAGCCATCCTTGCTGGCATATAGACGGACGATGGCCACTTTGGGACCAAGCCATGTAACCGAACACGATGTAAGACATGTCAGTATGTAATCAAAACACGTTCAGTCTCGTTCCCTAACGCCAAGTTCACCATCACCCATGGCTTCACATGTGAGTCACGCAACGTCATTTATGCTATTATATGCAAACGTTGCACCATTACTTACATCGGCCCAACGGGCACACGACTGGGCAACCGATTCTGCAGACACCTCTACAACATCTCTCAGTTTAAATCCACACCTGTGGCCATCCACTTCAATGGCCCTGACCACCATGGTGCCACTAACATCCAGGTGACAGCCATCAGATCCTGTTCCTCGGACGCCAACAGTCGGTTTCGCCAGGAACAACGCCTCATCCATCTCATGGGTTGCCTCAAACCACACAGTTTGAATACCCAAAATTCTTTTGTCTGAGACGCCTTTCTCTATCGAGTCCCGGTTGTATTTTGACTGTCTACTTTGATGCGATCACGTTTTTTTTTTTTTTTTTTTTAAATCGCTTTTCCCCTCACTCTATATATTTTTTATATTTTTATTTATTTATTTATTTTTATTGTTTTTATTTTCTTTTATTTTTCTTATATTATTTCTTTTTAAATATTATTTTAATTTTTTTTTAAATTTATTTATTATTATTATTATTTTATTAATTTATTAATTATTTATTTATTTATTTTTTTATTTTTATTTTTTTTTATTTATTTATTGTTTTGTTTATTTATTTCAATAAAAAAAAATTTTTTTTTCTTTCCTCACTCTTTTCCAGTCCTTGTTTTCATTATTTCTTATTTTTTGTTTTTATTGTACTATCGACTTCCGCTTTCTGGTTTAGTGGCAGCCATCTTGCTTCACATGTGACTGGACAAAAGGGAGTTTTTTTTCTCTTATTTTTATAGTTTCATGTTCTCTACTTAATTCTCATTTTCTTTCCCTCCTGTCTCTTGTTTGTCTGTCCCTGACGAAGGCCTTGTGGCCGAAAGATAGGTTTTTCTTGTCCTTTCTCCTTGTAAGACGTATTACTATTTGTGTGTGTGTGTGTGTGTTTTTTTTTTTTTCCCATTCAACTATCATATATTTGCAGACAGGTTCTACACCACAAGGGCACTGATTGACTATTTGCTTCAGCAAAAGCAATACTATACTGGCACCCTCCAGTCAAACAGAATTGGCTTTCCATTAGAAATAAAAGCACTTTCCATACCACACATGGAACGGAAATGCTGGCAAACTAAAGATTCATCTTTGCTTTGTATTGGATGGAGGGATAAAAAAGCAAAAAAGCCAGTAATCATTGTTTCCACCAAAACAAATACAGGAATGATTACTACGACAAAACCAAAGCCAATAACAGTTCATGACTATAATCAAAGTATGAATGGATGTGACCTAGCTGATCAAATGCTTGGGTATTATGGCATTTACAAATGACATAGCAACAAGTGATGGAAAAACATATTCTACTGGATAATGGAAATTACTTGTACCAATGCTTTCATCCTCTATAGGCTCACTAGCACTAAAAAAATGACACTAAAACAGTTCAAACTATCTCTGATTGATGCTTTACTGCAGTGGGCTGCAGATCTAATGCCCGAGCCACAGAGGAGTATCAAGGCTACCCATGGAAGACCAAGGACAGCCAACCCAATTCAGAGGCTTGAAGGAGCTAAGCATATGATAGCTTATACAGAAAAAGACAGAAGATGTAGAGTCTGCAGCAAACCAGATTCTCTAAAAAGAACAAATTTTATTTGCAAGGGTTGCGATGATCATCCTCACCTTGACCCAAAACTCTGCTTCAAAATATGGCATACACAAGCCACCATTGACTAAAATGTAAATATCTTTCAGATAAAATTGTTTACATATTGTTTATGCATAATAATGTAAATACAATACAATATATGATTTACTTTGAATTTGATCTTTTTGTTTCCAAATTTTAATAATGATGGTAAGGTCCGCTGTAGAGTCTTTAAAAAATTAAGAAAATATCACAGAAAGCTGACACTTGTAATTAATATTCATATATGGTTTAGTGTTATTCTAAAGATGCTGGAGCACTCTGGATAATGTTTCAGTCTTTATGCATGGGTTGGCGAGTACATTTTTCATTCACTAAAATGAGTTGCTATTAAAAATTAGTCTTTTTTATTAGTCAAACTTGAATAAAATATGTAGAATATCACTAAAATTCTTCATATTCTAATTCTACATTCATTTACCTTTACTGTGATGTATAATATGTGTGTCTTTGTTGTGTAATAACAATACAATGTATGATTTAATTTAAAATTTGTGCAGCTTTGAATATCTTCTTTTTATTTAAAAAAATGTTTATATGGTTTGCTAGATGGTCTGTAAAACATTAACAAAATATCACAGGAAGCTGACACTTGTAAATAATATTTATATATGGATTAGTGATATTCTAAAAGACCCTAGAGCTCTTTGAATAATATTTCAGTCTTTATGCATGGGTTGGTAATTACATTTTTCATTCACTAAAATGAGTCTTTTCATGAGTGGTCTATATTATGACTCATAACTGATGACTATATGTAGAATATCACTAAAAATTCTTCACATTCTAACTCTACATTCATTTATCTTTACTGTGATGTATAATATGTGTGTCTTTGTTGGGTAGTAAATCAGAAAGTTTAGATTTTATAAAAGTACTGCTTTAAGGTAAAAAATAATTCTGGCAAAACTGATGAAAAAATTCCGGTCTGTAAGAGTTAAAAATAATTCCGTCCAGAAAGGAGAAAAGGTAAAGGATCCCGTTACACGTCCAGAGCTGAAAATAATTACATACTGAATCGGTTCAGGATAGCGCATGAGTTTTTTTTTTTAACTGATTTTTAAAAGACGCAAGGGCTGACAGCTGTGTCTGCAAGATCTTTTAAAAGACACTGATTTAATTTGTTGTTTCTTTCCTTTCTGATATTTTATACTGATCAGAATTTATCTCAAACAGAAGTAAACACAAAACTGTGCAAAATTCAACGTGCTTTCTACAAGATTGGAGGGAATTTTACACATTTATATTCATTTTTATTCATGTGTTTTGTCGTATCAACTCCGCCTAGGCTGGTCCCAAGCCCAGCTGAAAAAGGAGGAGGGCTGCCTGCATGGAGGCTGTAAGGAGGCAGCCCCTCCACCATGCAAAGGCACAACAAGCCAATCACCTGTTTGCTTTAAACTTTTGATTATGAGAACTACAAGAGAGAAAACCGGACTGAATTAAAGGCGATGAACTGGAACGGACTACAACTTATGGAACTTGGAACACAAGAAGTATAAATGGGAAAGAAGAGGAGCTGGTGGAAGAGATGAGGAAAGCAAAACTAGAAATCCTGACTATAACGGAAACAAAGAAAAAAGGTCAAGGAGTCATGGACCTCGATGGCAACACACTGTTCTACAGTGGTGTACCCACATCTGAAAGAGCTAAAGGGGGCATGGGTTGCACTGTGGCCAACAACCAAAAAGATAGTATCAAGGGATGGAACTTTGTCTTAGAGCGCATTATGGTTGTAAAACTAAAAGTAGGAGAAACCATAGTCAACCTGGTCATAGTGTATGGGCTAAATAAGGATGAGAGAGCAGAGGTCAAGGAAGAATTCTTCAAGCTGCTTTAAAGGACAGTGGATGACTGCCTAGATGAAATTATCATGCTCTGAGATTTAAATGCCAGAGTTGGAAATGACCATGCTAGATGGAGTGGAGTAATCAGAAGATATGGAGAAAATACTCTCAATGACAATGGAAAGCGACTCCTTAGATTCTGCAGTGAGCAGAATCTGATCATTACAAACACAAAGTTCTCATATAAGCGCATACATGCATACACTAGATGTGAACCAACAAAGAATGAGAAGTCAGTGATCGACTATCCCATAGTTAGGAGGAGCTCATTCAAATATGTCCGGGATGCTAGTCTGGAGGGGGCCAGAGATTGGAAGTGATCACTACCTGCTAACAATCTAAAGAACAACTGAAAGAGTTGCTCAGCCTAGGAACTGCCCAACATCATGCAAGAAACCAAGAAAATGAGCGGGAGAAATGAGCATTAAGACCTACAAGCTGAGAGAGCCAGAAATTAAGACCAGATATCAGGGGCTTATTGCTGCAGCGGTGAGCAACACAGAAGAACGACCTGATGACTTGGAAACCCTCTGGAATAAATTCATGGATATCATAAAGACAGCTGCTGCAAAAGCATGTGGTGAAGTCCGACTTGGTAACAAGAGAAAGAGGACACCTTGGTGGACAAAGGAAGTCAAAGAGAAAATAAGAGAGAAGAAAATGGCATGGAAACAATACTTAGGAGCTAAAAACACAACAGGACAAATGGAAAAATATAGAGAATATGTGACACTCAGAACAGAAGCAAAGAACAAAGTGCTAGCTGCAAAACAGAAAAGCTAGAAAAGATGCACAAGAAAACCAGAAATTGTTCTATAAGACCCTAAAGAACATGAGGAAGGAAAAACAATGCCCTCTCAAATTTATAGAGGACAAGCAAGGCAAATCGCTTATTGCCCCGAAGGAAGTAATGGAAAGATGGAAAGAATATTTCTCAGAACTCCTGGATGGTGAGCATGGTGAAACATCAGAAATGATAACCACTAGCACAGAAGAGAAAACCAATGATGGTGAAGATGACATAAAGATGGAAGAACTGAAGGTAGCACTGGAGAAAATCAAGATGGGCAAAGCAGCAGGGCATGATGGTATAACACCAGAAATGGTTAAGTACATGGGAGCATCAGGCGAACTATTACTCTTAAGGTTCCTACAGGCAGCGTGGTACAACAAGACCATACCAAAGGAATGGGAGATTGCCATCATAACACCAATTTTCAAAAAGGGTGACAATCGACAATGTGGAAACCATTGAGGCATATCCCTTCTCAGTGTCCCTGGTAAAATCTACTCTAGAATCCTAGAGCAGAGACTCCAACGCCTAGCTGAGCCACAATTAGATTCCGAGCAAACCAAAGTACTCAAGACCTAATCTTCACACTCAGACAGCTGAGTGAAAAGGCCCTTGAGTATAAGAGTGAGATCCATCTTTGTTTCATAGATCTGGAAAAGGCGTTTGACAGGGTCCCCTGGAGCAAACTTTGGGACTATTTGGCAAGGAAGAACATTCCAGCACCTCTGATCCATGCTATACAGAGCTTCTACAAGTCTTGCAGAAATTATGTGAGGACAGCAAACCATAAATCAGAAGAGTTCAGGACCACCACTGGTGTAAGACAAGGTGATATCCTGTCACCTTATCTTTTTATACTCCTCATGGCATTTATCTTTACTGTGATGTATAATGTGTGTGTCTTTGTAAGAAAAGAACAAGAAAGTATTCAGTGGGGTACTGGAAGATGAGACAGGTCTGTATTTCAGAGCTGGCATTTGCTGATGATGTTGCCCCGATTGCTAAATTAGAGGCACATCTCCAATCCAACCTGCAAGTCTGGAAGGAAGAGCTGAAGAAGAGAGGGATGGTCGTAAGCAGCTCTAAAACTAAATCCATGGTGATATCACGAGAAGAAAGAAGACATCAGATTAAGCTGGGAGAACAGGTCCTGGAGCAGGTCAACCACTAAATACCTTGGAGCTATTATAGACCAAAAAAGAGGCATCAAAGTAGAGTTGGCCACTCGAAAAGCAGCAGCTGGGAGACTTTTTCAGGCCATAAATCGAGGTTTACTCAGCAAGAGAGAGGTTGGTAAGAAAACGAAGATGGCTGTATACCGCTCCCCATATGTCCCAATCTTGACATATGGATGCGAGTCATGGGCAATGACTACAACCCATAAAAGCCAGATCCAAACCTCAGAAATGAGGTATCTGAGGAAGGTTGTTGAAGTAACAAGAAGAGACATGGTACACAACCAGATGATACGTCAAGGCCTTAAATCCCACTTCCTGCAGACCCAAGTAGAACAGTCCCAACTAAGATAGTTTGGCCATGTCTGCAGAATGGGAGAAGATCGGCTACCATGACAAGCATGGGAAACAAAGAGCCAAAGATCCAGATCCCCAGGACAACCCAGAGTCCGCTGGGAGGACAACATTAGACAATCTTTGAAGAACCGAGGACTAGAATGGAACCAGGCCAGGAGGAAGACAGCCGATAGGATGGTCTGGCGCTCTCTCTTCCAAACCTCTACACTTCACGGTAGAAGAGGAACAACTAAGTAAGTAAAGATAATATAATATTGAAATTATGCACAAGATGCAGTTACTAACAATCATTCATGTGTAAATAATATTATAATTCCCATCTTTCTGATGTAGAAACTGAAATTTCTTCTTTTTTTAGAAAAATGTGACCTGTTGTTGCAATCTGTGCAATTAACAATTTTCTGAGTGTTTATTGACTAAAAACTGATTGTGCTTTGTTAGAATACTTCTGTTTGTCACATTTTTAAACTTTACCCTTGGATATTCTCCTGAGGAACAATTATAGAAGAATTTTAATGAATACATTTGCTCTAATTATTCACCAGCTTATTCTTTCAGCCTCCATTTTACCTTAGATAACTAATAATTTTTCAATGAAAGCTTTTATACTTGTAGCACAAGAGTAAAGTACATCCTTTTACCTTCAGTTTCATATACAACAACAAAGTTATTTATGCATACGAACATTTAAAAAAATTATTTCCAAACAACAACAATAAAATCACACTGTGGTAGCCATTTCCTCTTTTTTAGAACCATGTGACCTGTTGTTGTAATCTGTGAAATTAACAATTTTCTGAGTGTTTATTGACTAAGAACTGATTGTGCTTTGTTAAAATACTTCTGTTTGTGACATTTTGAAACTTTACTCTTGGATATTCTCCTGAGGAACAATTATAGAAGAATTTTAATGAATACATTTGCTCTAATTATTCACCAGCTTATTCTTTCAGCCTCCATTTTACCTTAGATAACTAATAATTTTTCAATGAAAGCTTTTATACTTGTAGCACAAGAGTAAAGTACATCCATTTACCTTCAGTTTCATATACAACAACAAAGTTATTTATGCATATGAACATTTACAAAAAAATGTTCCAAACAACACCAATAAATTCACACTGGGGTAGCCATTTCTTCTTTTTTACAACCATGTGACCTGTTGTTGTAATCTGTGAAATTAACAATTTTCTGAGTGTTTATTGACTGAGAACTGATTGTGCTTTTTTAAAATACTTCTGTTTGTGACATTTTGAAACTTTACCCTTGGATATTCTCCTGAGCAACAATTATAGAAGAATTTTAATGAATACTTTTGCTCTAGTTTTTCACCAGCTTATTCTTTCAGCCTCCATGTTACTTTGGATAACTAATAATTTTTCAATGAAAGCTTTTATACTTGTAGCACAAGAGTAAAGTACATCCATTTACCTTCAGTTTAATATACAACAACAAAGTTATTTATGCGTATGAACGTTTTAAAAAATCTTTCCAAACAACAACAATAAAAACGCACTCAGGTAGCCATTTTTGTTTGGGCCAAACCCACTTTTTGCGTGGGACTGAAAGAGTTAACACTTTAACTACCACAAGCCGCTGGGATCAGCTTACGAAAGAAACACATTTGGATGGCAGACAGCCCCCATCGGCTTTCTAAGTTTAGTAAAATAACGAATGAAATATATGACTGTTGTCATTTTTATTAAAGGGGAAGTTAAGGGTTAAAAGACTTGTATGCACAGGTCGGATTTTTTGTAAACACGCTAGTAAAGACGCTCTGTGTGATGATGATGATTTTTTAGTTGGGAGCTGTATCTCAGTAATTTTTTAACACAGCTCTACTGTCTAGCTGTTAGTTTATTTTAAAAATAACATAAGGAAACTGGTCGAATGTTCTATGATATAGGTTGGGGTAGAAGGCAGATGAACTCTGCTCACATCTCAAGCTGCGAGTTCACGCTTGGATGGATTTTTATTGAGCGATGGTCTCTCGCGGTGAGTCCGTGGATGTAGAGCGTGTTACTGAGTGGGACTGAGATACGATATTTTCGCGAGAGTACGATCCTGGCAGAGCCCCGAAATGGATTGACCATTTCGTCAGTGTGTTCCAGAATAGAATATATTTTGTGAAAAGGAATATGTGATAATTCCAGAATATTGTAGATTGAAAGAGAACATATTACTTCTAAGCCAGGGATTATTACGGCTTACTTATTATGTGCTGTGCACGCAGTTGAAGATTGAAAGAGAACATATTCATGTTTATTCTAAGCCAGGGATATAATGGCTTACTTATTATGTGCTGTGCACGCAGTTGAAGATTGAAAGAGAACATATTCATGTTTATTCTAAGCCAAGGATTATTACGGCTTACTTATTATGTGCTGTGCACGCAGTTGAAGATTGAAAGAGAACATATTCATGTTTATTCTAAGCCAGGGATTATTATGGCTTACTTATTATGTACTGTGCACGCAGTTGTAGATTGAAAGAGAACATATTCATATTACTTCTAAGCCAGGGATTATTACAGCTTACTTATTATGTACTGTGCATGCAGTTGTAGATTGAAAGAGAACATATTAATGTTTATTCTAAGCCAGGGATATAACAGCTTACTTATATACTGTAGATACTGGTGAAGCTTGAGAGATTTTGTACCTGCTATTTATTCTAAGCCAGGGATATAACGGCTTACTTATATACTGTTGATGCTTCTTGTTTTGATGTGAACTGTGTTACCTTGATGTCTCTGTGACTGTGTAGTTAATAAACAGTGTATAACGTTACTAGGAGTTTCAACGTTTCCTGACTCCTATGTTTGCTATGGTGTGTGTGATTGCCAGTGACTTAATCTAGTACTACATGACATTCGTGTAGGTTGACATCTACACATCCACACCTGTCGGCCATCTGTAAGCCCGACATAAGCTGATTGCCTTCATCAGCGTAATAATAACATTTATATTCTTCTTGAACCACTCACCACATCTTTAACAGTGGTGGCCATACTGACTTGTCATTGTCAGTCCTTGATGCACCACACCACCCACCAGAAACATCCCATAACGATCAACATGACACTATATATATATATACCACAAAGTTTTACTTTTAACAATGATGAAACACATTCTAATCTGGTTCGAGATTTTAATTTACCACCGGAAGGCAACATTCTAAAGCGTGGGTAAATTTGTGCCTCTGAAAATTGATATTATATTCATATTTTTCATACATTTCAGGTTAGTTACCAAATCGCAAAACTGGTTACTATGGCAATGAATGATAGCGCCACAAAAAACACACGTACACCTCATCTAACTGCTGAACAGGCTAGAAACTTATTTCAGCAATTGATTGATAGCTCTAGCGATGAGGAGGACAGTGAAAACAATGTGGACATTGATTCAAGTAGTGATTTTTCTGGCAGTGATAACAGTAGTAGTGACAATTCAAGCAGTGAAAATAGCAAAGATATTAGAAGTCCTGGGCCATCGGTGTGGTCGGAAAAGATCAAAAACCTCGGTTAGAGTTACCAATAGTGCAGGAAATACTATAGGCCTAACAAAAGATAGAGAACAATGGGAGCAATTGACTGAGGGTGAAACAACGAATAGTTTTTATTTTGTTCCAACTCATGAACCAGGTTTGCAAGCAAATCTTGATGCAACTTCCTCTGTGCTTGATTGCTGGCTTACATTACTGACACAAGATGTTTTACGAGGGGCGTTCAGAAAGTAATGCACGACATCGTTTTTCTCAGCTAATAATGAAGATAGAAGCATGAAATTTTGCACACTTCAAATATGGCATGTGCAAATTGTGTGCACCAAATTGCACTGCAACCGGCCAAATAATACTTCTTCTTCTTCTTTGATTCTTAGCCACCGACCGTAAAAGCAGTCAGTGGCCATCACGCCTAGTGGTGTCTTGTAGGGCAACAACAAATTGATTCCACTTTGCTCGGTCGGTGGCCATCCTTCGTACAGTGCCCCAACTCTGGTTCATTCTTTGCATCTCAGCCTCCACAGTCCTCCACCAGGTTGTTTTTGGTCGGCCTCTCTTTCGTTTTCCTTCAGGGGTCCAAAGCATAGCTGTTCTTGTGATGGCATCGGGGTCTCTTCTGAGGACATGGCCAACCCAGTTCCAGCGTCTGCCAGCCATGATGGTGTGCATGTCCTCTTGCTTGCTACGAGTAAGCAGATCTTGGTTAGTGATGGCACCCGGCCAAAAGACTCGGCGAATCCCTCCTAGGCATGCCGTGTGAAAAGAGGACAATCTCGACACCTCCCTCTCTGTAACTCTCCAGCATTCCGCACCATAGAGAAGCACAGAAAGCACACAGCTCTGATATAATCGTAATTTTGTGCTTGTGCTGCATTGGGAGGACTTCCAGATGCTGTCTAGGCCAAAGAAGGCGGTTCTTGCCTTATTCATTCTGATGTTGATGTCTTTGCCTGCCCCGCCGTCTGATGTTACTATGCTTCCTAGGTATGTGAAGGTATCTGTCTGTACCAGTTGCTGATTCCCTACTGACATGGGCCCAGGGTTGCTCACACCAAGCATCATGACCTCAGACTCCTTTAAATTGATGTTCAAGCCCACCTGCTGGCTAAACTTATCAAGTCCATCCGTCCCTTCCTGGATGTGCCGATGCGAATGCGCCAGCAGTGCAATGTCATCCGCACACTCCAGATCCTCCAATGTAGAAAATGTAGTCCATCTTATTCCTCTTGGACTGCCCTCTGTTGTCCGGCGCACCACCCAGTCTATGACTGTTAAAAATAGAGTGGCTGACAAGGGGCATCCCTGCCGCACTCCTGTCCCCACCTCAAAGGCCAGGCCGCTCCGCCCAACACCACACGCAAAGCTGGTATAGAGGCTCTTTATGATTGACACCATGCAGCTTGGAATTCCATAAGCCCTAAGTATTCTCCATAAACTGTCCCTATGTATGCCGTCAAAAGCCCTCTCAAAATCAATGAAACTAATGCAAAGCTGTCCTTGCCATTCTGAGCACTGCTCTATAATGTTCTCGAGAGTGAATATATGATCTACACATCTTCTGTTCTCTCCAAATCCTGCCCGTTCTTTTCTCAGCCTGTGGTCCACTGCCCTTGAAATTCTCCGTATAACCATCCTGCCCAGCATTTTGCTGGGAACTGAGAGAAGAGCGACCCCTCTCCAACTATTGCAGTCCGCAAGATCTCCCCTCCCGGGCAACCCGACAACCATTCCCCTGTTCCACTCTGATGGTGTTGTCCCCGCCTTCCAGACTTGTGCAAATAGTGGTTCTAATAGCTCTGCTGCTAGCTCAGGGTCTGTCTTAAATAGCTCTGCATTTAAGTTATCATGGCCCGGAGCTTTGCCGTTCCCCAACCCCTCGACCGCTGTGACGATTTCTTCCCCCCATGGAATGTCTGTATTTACATCTAGATCGTTTTCAGCCTCAGGAACATTCAATTGTGTCTCTGGTGGTTCCTTGTTCAGAGTTTCTCTGAAGTGCTCTGCCCATCTTGCCTCCCGTCCCTCTGCTGTCGTGATGAGACCACCCTGCTTATCTCTTACTAATGTAATATTGTTTGCACCTCGCCTTCCGCCGATGAATTGGGGCGGCAAGTCATATTGGGATTCCGGGGGGGGGGGGGGGGGGGGGGGGGGGCTGGATGGCACCGGAAACATTGGACACCATAGCGATGGGAGAGGAAATGAGGGGAAGGAGGGCAGAGGCGGGGTCCCCCAGGTTGAAGCAACTATGTGGCGAACGGTGCAGTCGGCTGGACAGGGGGGTTGGGCGCCAAACCCGAGCCAACGGAGGGAGTTTCCTGGGCGGTCTTGCGGGGCAGGCGGGGGAGGCGGCACTGGGAGGTGGACAAAGCGCGGTATACAAAGTGACTAAATTCATCGGCCAAATAATACGGCTGCCCCAAACCGTTGAAATGGAGCATGTTAGCAACTTGCGTTATAAACAGCGAATTGTGATAGAATTTCTCATTGCAGAGAAGGAAACTGCTGCGAACATTCACAAGTGTCTATGTGATGTGTGCGGAAGATTTGCAGTCAACAGGAGTACAGTCAGTCACTGGGTTCAGAGAATCAAAGAATCAGAAAGTGGAGATACGGAGCTGCTTGATCGGCAACGCTGTGGACATCCTGCGACAGCCACCAACGCAGAAATGTTGAAATGCGCTGAGGGCATTATTCTTACTGATAGGCGAATCACTACTCAACAATTGGCCTTACAGCTGTCAGTCAGCATTGGTAGTGCAAATGCAGTTATAAAAACTCTCGGATTTTTTAAGGTTTGTGCAAGATGGGTTCCTCGAAGTCTCACAAATGACCACCGATTGCAAAGGAAAGCAATTTCTTCTGAATTGTTGGAGCGTTTCAATGCTGATGGAGAGAACTTTTTGGCTAAGATCGTTACAGATGACAAAACCTGGGCACATCATTTTGAACCTGAGACAAAAAGACAGTCAATGGAGTGGCATCATCCGCAATCACCATGAAGAAAGAAATTCAAGACAATTCCTTCAGCTGGAAAGGTCATGATCACTGTCTTTTGGGACATTGAAGATGTGATTCTTGTGGACGTTATGCCATGAGGAGAGACAATCAATTCGCAAGCTTACATTAAGACATTAAAAAAACTCAATCAACGTTTTTGCAGAGTTCGGCCGCACAAGAATCCAGCAGACCTGCTTCTCCTTCACGACAATGCGCGACCTCAAACAAGTCTGGCAACACGGGAAGCAATCACCAAATTGGGTTGGACTGTACTACCCCATCCACCCTATAGTCCCGATTTGACACCCTCTGATTTTCATCTATTTGGTCCACTTAAAGATGCACTCCGTGGGACGAGGTTTGAAGATGATTAAGGAGTGATTCATGCAGCGAAGAAATGGCTACATGATCAAGACAAAATCTGGAATGGGCTAGGAATACATACATGTGTTTCACGCTGGCATAAAGCTGTACAAGTTGATGGGGATTATGTTGAATAATACCGATGTTTACATGACATATTCATGTATATTGTGTATAAATTTCATGCTTTTTGAATAAACAGCTCCTGAGAAAAACGATGTGATGCATTACTTTCTGAACGTCCCTCATACATTCGTTGGTCAAAGTAATAAATGACTATGCTGACATAACGAATTTAAAACCCCCATCTTCAAACAGATCTTCGTCTGCTGCTTGGAAACCTGTCACTGACTATGAGCTTTTGAAATTTTTCCAGTAACAACTGCGATGGGTTTAGATAAAAAGCCATCGGTAAAAGATTATTGGGCACAGACATCTCATAATTATACACCCTGTTATGGCAATATGTTTTCAAGATCTAGGTTTGAAATAGTTTATCATACAATGATGCATGTTGGAGATGCTGATTCAGAAGGGAAGGACAAAATAGAGGCGGTGAAAGTATTTGATTTCTTGCTGCAAGGAATTGGGAAGGGCCACCATGTATTTGCTGACAGATACTACACTGTGGATACACTGATAACCTATCTGTTGAGTAGGGGCATTCATTATACTGGCAGAGTCAACATCAACAGAAAAAATTTTCTCCTTCAACTGAAGACCCTCTCCCTAAATCACTGAGAAGCCAGATGGTACAAAAATGGTGATGGATCTCAGATATGTGTGGCTTGGCAAGACAAAAAGGCAAAGAAACCATGTATTGTTGTGTCCACTGAAACATCAGTTGAGATGGTGCAAGTCACAACTCGACATCACAACTTAGAAAAAAACCCAAACCAGTACACCTGTACAATTTTTGCACGAAAGGATGTGACCACAATGATCAAATGGTAGCTTACTATGGCAATTTCCAAGGAAAAACTAGAAAGTGGTGGAAGAAAATTGTCTACTGGATTATAGAGGTGTCCCAGGTAAATGCCCATATATTGTACACCCTCAGTCATGCTGATGAGAAGTCAATGTCATTGAAAATTTTCAAAGACAAACTGATTTATCAGTTGACTGAGAAGGCTGCCTCCATAACTCCACCTGATCTAGTAGCCACCAGTAGCAACAAGAAAGGTAGGAAATTGTTAGGAAACAAAGTTAAAAGATTTGAGGGTGCAAAGCACATTGTGGATTACACAGACAAAGATAGGAACTGTATAGTGTGCTCAACACCTGCGAAACGAGCCCGAACAAATTTTTATTGCATCGGTTGCCCCGAAAAGCCCCATCTCCATCCAAAGAGCTGTTTTAGGCTGTACCATACGCATGATTCTTCAGCTTTAACTTACTAAAGACATTGACATACTGTAAATAAGTAATAGATGTTGTGTTTTCTCAAAGGTGCTATTTATTCACAATTTCTGAGATTTTTTGGAAGTGGTGTAGGTGTGATAATGTAAGTCATTAATAGTGTATTTATTAGCTATTGTGTGTGTTCTTGGGCTTGTTTTTCTTGTCATTGGATATCTTCTTCTTCTTCTTCTTCTTCTTTGATCCTTAGCCGCCGACCGTCAAAGCAGTCAGTGGCCATCACACCTAGTGGCGTCTTGTAGGGCAACAACAAATTGATTCCACTTTGCTCGGTCGGTGGCCATCCTTCGTACAGTGCCCCAACTCTGGTTCATTCTTTGCATCTCAGCCTCCACAGTCCTCCGCCAGGTTGTTTTTGGTCGGCCTCTCTTTCGTTTTCCTTCAGGGGTCCAAAGCATAGCTGTTCTTGTGATGGCGTCGGGGTCTCTTCTGAGGACATGACCAACCCAGTTCCAGCGTCTGCCAGCTATGATGGTGTGCATGTCCTCTTGCTTGCTACGAGTAAGCAGATCTTGGTTAGTGATGGTATTCGGCCAAAAGATTCGGTGAATTTTTCTTAGGCATGTTGTGTGAAAAGAGGACAATTTCGACATTTCCTTCTCTGTTACTCTCCAGCATTCCGCACCATAGAGAAGCACAGAAAGCACACAGCTCTGATATAATCTTAATTTTGTGCTTGTGCTGTATTGGGAGGACTTCCAGATGTTGTTTAGGCTAAAGAAGGCTGTTCTTGCCTTATTCATTCTGATGTTGATGTCTTTGCCTGCCCCGCCGTCTGGTGTTACTATGCTTCCTAGGTATGTGAAGGTATCTGTCTGTACCAATTGCTGATTCCTTACTGATATGGGCTCAGGGTTGCTCACATTGAGCGTCATGACCTCAGACTTCTTTAAATTGATGTTCAAGCCCACCTGCTGGCTAAACTTATTAAGTCTATCCGTTTTTTCCTGGATGTGTTGATGTGAATGTGCTAGCAGTGCAATGTCATCTGCATATTCCAGATCTTCTAATGTAGAAAATGTTGTCCATCTTATTCCTCTTGGACTGCCCTCTGTTGTCTGGCGCATCACCCAGTCTAGGACTGTTAAAAATAGAGTGGTTGATAAGGGGCATCCCTGTCGTACTCCTGTCTTCACCTCAAAGGTTAGGTTGCTCTGCCCAACACTGCACGTAAAGTTTGCATAGAGGCTTTTTATGATTGACACTATGCAGCTTGGAATTCCATAAGCTCTCAGTATTTTCCATAAACTGTCGTCCCTATGTATGCTGTCAAAAGCCTTTTCAAAATCAACGAAATTAATGTAAAGCTGTCTTTGCCATTCTGAGCACTGTTCTATAATGTTCCTGAGAGTGAATATATGATCTACACATCTCCTGTTCTTTCTAAATCCTGCTTGTTCTTTCCTCAGTTTGTGATCTACTGCCTTTGAAATTCTCTGTATAATTATCCTGCCTAGTATTTTGCTGGGAACTGAGAGAAGAGTGATTCCTCTCCAATTATTGCAGTCTGCAAGATCTCCCTTCTTGGGCAATTTGACAATTATTCCTTTGTTCCACTCTGATGGTGTTGTCCCCATTTTCCAGACTTGTGCAAATAGTGGTTCTAATAGTTCTGCTGCTAGCTCAGGGTCTGTCTTAAATAGCTCTGCATTTAAGTTATTAAGTTATCATGGCCCGGAGCTTTGCCGTTCTTTAACCCTTTGATTGCTGTGATGATTTCTTCTTTTTGTGGAATGTCTGTATTCACATCTAGATCATTTTCAGCTTCAGGAACATTCAATTGTGTCTCTGGTGGTTCCTTGTTCAGATTTCTCTGAAGTGCTCTGCCCATCTTGCTTCTTGTCCCTCTGCTGTCTTGATGAGATTACCTTGCTTATCTCTTACTAATGTAATATTGTTTGCACCTCGTTTTCCGCTGATGAATTTAGTTATTTTGTATACTGTGCTTTGTTCATTTCTCAGTGCTGCCTCCTCTGCCTGTCTTGCAAGATCGTCTAGGAAATTCCTTTTGTTGGCTCGGGTTTGGCGTTTAACTTCCTTGTCCAGCTGACTGTACTGTTCGCTATATAGTTGCTTTAACCTGGGGGACTTCGCTTCTGTTTTCTTTCTTTTCATTTCCTTTCTCATTGTTATGGTGTTTAAAGTTTCTGGTGTTATCCAGTCTTGCTTCTTCCTTTCCTGGAATCCCAAACATGATTTGCTGCTTTCTTTGTATATTGTTGAAATGGTGTTGAAATTCTGGTCTATATCATCAGTCAATGTCTTTTCCTGACTTTTGGCAAATTGATATCGTTTCTTTATGTCGGCCGTAAAAGCTTTTCTGGTAAGGGAGTCCTTCAATTTGCTGATGTCAAACCTTTTCTGTGTAGTTACAGTTGGTGCAGCCCTTCTTAGTTTCACTTTCAGTTTTGCTACTACTAAATGGTGATCACTTCCCACATCTGCACCTCTTCTTACCTTCACATCTTGTAATGCATGTCTCCATCTACCATTAACCATGATGTGGTCTATCTGGTTTCTGTCCCGACCATTTGGTGACTCCCATGTTAATTTATGAATTTCTTTATGTGGGAAGAGTGTTCCTCCAATGACCAGGTTATTAATGCTACAGAAACTTATTAGTCTATCCCCGTTTTCGTTTGCTGTTCCGCTGCCGCATTTCCCCATTGTTCTTTCATTATATGTATTGTGTGTACCAACTTTCGCATTGAGGTCTCCCATTACTATAACAAGATCATATCTAGGTGTGTCTTCCATTTCTTTCTGCAGTTGTTGATAGAATTCATCCTTGACCTCCTCATCGCTATCATTCGTTGGTGCGTAGCATTGTATTATTGTAGTGTTGGTGAATCTCCCTCTCAGTCTTAATCTTAACAGTCTGTTGTTGATGGGTTTCCATTCCAGTAATGTCCTTTCTATTCCTTTCTATAGAATAATGGCTACGCCTTCATTGTGTTGTCCATCCTCTCTTCCAGAGTAAAGTACTGTTTCTCCTGTTGCTGTTTTAACTTTTCCTGCCCCTGTCCATCTGCTCTCGCTTATCCCTAGAATGTGTAACCTATAGTTTCTCATTTCTGCCGTGACCTGTCTTAGTTTACCTGTCTCGTACATTGTCCTGACATTCCAAAAACCTATTCTTGTATCCTGTTTTGCGGTTAGGACATCCGTTTTCATGTCAGTGGCTTCCTTTCAGTGTCATTGGATATACTACATGAAAATCACCAAGAAAAAACATTAGCTGCCTCAGGAACAAGCAAGTTGCTGGTAAGTTGATAATTTTAAAAAAAATGTTGCATGCTTTTTCTTTCTTTCAATCATTTTTATACTATTGATAATATCTACCATTCTAAATAAACATCTATTTTTCAGCTTTAGGCAAAAGTACATTCATTTATCATCAAAATGACATATAATTAATACATATCTGTTTAAAATTAATAAATCTGCAGCTTAAGTTCTCCAAACACTTACAGGGAGAAAATGAGGAACAAATTTCAGACATTTTTGGGAAGTGGCATAGGTGTGATTATGTAAGTTACCAATAGTGTAAATATTAGTCAGCATGTGTGTTCATGGGCTTGTTTTTCTTGTTATTGGATATACTACATGATAATCACCAAGAAAAAGGTATTACTTACCATAGAAACAGGAAATGTGAACATAAGTTGAGAATTTAAAATAAATGTTGATGCTTTTTCTTTCTTTCAATCATTTTATATTATTGATAATATCTACCATTCTAAATAAACATATTTTTTTCAGCTTTATGTAATAGTACATTCATTTATCATCAAAATGGCATATAATTAATACAAATATGTTTAAAATTAATAGATCTGCAGCTTAAGTTCTACAAACACTTACAGGGAGAAAATGAGGAAAAAAATTTCAGACATATTTTGGGAAGTGGCATAGGTGTGATAATGTAAGCTACCAATAGTGTAAATATTAGTTTAAGTTCTTGGGTTTGTTTTTATTGTTATTGGATATACTACATGATAATCACCAAAAGAAAGGTATTATCTACCATAGAAACAATAAATTTGAACATAAGTTGATAATTTGGAAACAAATTTGAATTGATTTTTGTCTGTCAATCATTTTACATTACTAATAATATCTACCATATTAAGTAAACTTTCATTTTATCAGCTTTAGGCAATAGTACATTCATTTATCATCAAAATGACATATATTTCATAAAAATCTATTTAAAATTAAGAAAACTATAGATTAAATCCTTCATACACCTACAGAATGAAAATGGGAACAAAATTTAATTCGGCCACAGTGTTTTTTTCAATTCGGTAGTTAGGCTAATGTGTTAAACTCTACCATACCTTATAATCTAATTCCTGTTTTATTTGTGTTGTGTCTTCACATTTCTTCATCTTCGTACAGTTCTGGAGGGTGGTTCCTTTTGGAGAATAATTGGCGTCTTTCTCAGACTTAATGAGGGAAAGATACAAAATGAGGTGTGTATCTTTCGTTTATCCGCCACAAATGTATAGGCCTACAGTCGAGCTGACAAAACGGTTATAGCGCTTGCTTCTCAATGTAGAGTTGCCGAGTATAAAACCAGACAGCGACAGTCTTACGTCTACCTAGCTGTAAATGATTAGCCCAGACTCTGCTCTTAAGCTAAGGATGAGAAAGACACTGAAGAACAGAACTTGTCTGATAACACGAATTGGCCATTGTAAAGGAAATAGTAACCCTGATTTACCGTCCCTTATGGGAGCATTCGTTGTATGTAAGGTATTTTTAATTCTGAAATACTGAGTCTTGTTTTCACGTGTACTTGTAAATATTATGAAGATAAAACAGACCAAAAAAGTGATTACGTCATAAAAATGCGAATAGGTTGTTTAAATCCTTGGCCATATAGTACCAAAATACACATCTGCTATAGGCCTATATGACTTTCCATCAAAATCATTCACTGAAAATATAAGGTGGAAATCACAAAAGATAAAATATAAAGGTAGTCGCATGGCAAATGGTTCCGTAGGAGAGTGAAGTGTTCGAGACTTACTTATACTGCATCGAGCACTATGAGATGGCATGACTGGTTCCATTCCTGTCTGCCTTTGCCTTCTCTAACTCAATAAATATCTATCCAACGTCTTCGGCCTTCAGTCTTGATGGTGCACTCTTTCCTGTCCATCGGTTGATGTCATCTTTCTGATATATAAACATGTCGTCAATGGCGTAACTACAGCCCGGCTGAGCCGGGCACATTTGAGGTTTCCCCACTCCCGATTGGGCTCCGAAGTGTAGTTATCGAAATGCATATATACTCATATTTGTAATATAATACATTAATAATACGAACCACACATTGTAATAATATGCGAATCTTTTCATCAAAAAATTCATATCCTTGCAGGATTTCCAGATTCGACAAAATGTCTTGCACAGATGCTCCTACTGCTCGCAAGCTCTTTACCCTATTGTGTAATTTAGTGATGCCCAGACACCTTCCTGTTTCAGTAATCTGCTCGAGCAGGCGTCTGATGTCCAGGTCTGGTGTTTCCAGTAACTGACACAGTAAGCTTTCACTGCACGCAATGATGTGACAGGTGGAAATTTTCCTCGCTTCTTTTTTAAAAGGTCTGACCCTTTTTACACAAGAGACTCCCAGCTCCTCATCTCCACAGAAAACCACATCAGACGTAATATAATATGTAATATGTAATATAATACATTAATAATACGAACCACACATTGTAATAATATGCGAATCTTCACATGTACGATATCCTGTAAATAAAACATGGCTACAAACTGAACATGCTTTTACTGAGTGCCTTCTGAAACATGTGTGTGCTTGTGTAGATGACGAGGTAATGCTTATATACATACATCATAACATTACATGGTGGCAGCGGTCGATACCGGACTGACGCAAAACAGCTACACGATAACACGTGAGTACAGTATTCGGCTAATTTTCGTCATCGAGGTCAGCCATGGCGGCGAAACAATATCGCAACGCACCGCAAATGAGATTCGCCGGTCAAGACGATAAGAGTGAAGCTTTCTTGTTATGGCGCCAACGCATAGATCTATATTCCAAGACCACTGGTCTGGAAGGACAAACCCTAACTCCATATATCCTAGAAGCATTGGACGATGAAGGTTTGAAAATTTACAACAGTTTTGCTACCGCCATGCCTGTGGAGTCGGCGACAGACCCCGCAGCCATATTGGACGAATTTGAAAAACGTCTGATAATAAAGCACACGAACTTTAGAGCGGCAAGATTAGAACTTCACCACCTGCGACAGAAACGTGGTGAAAGCCTAGATGATTTCTTTACTCGCATTAAGGAGAAAACAAGAGTATGTGAATTTAGCAAAGAAGAAGAAAAAGAGCGAATTATTGAACAGATTCTTCTTAGCACACCAATGCCAGAGTTCCAGAAATGGCTACTGAGCCAGAGTGATACACTAACTTTACAACAACTTCTGGATGAAGGCAGGAAACACGAGGCACAAGCACTAAACATTAAACAAATTCAGCAAGGTACATTAGCAGCCCAGGTGGATGCAGTGAAAAACTATAAACCTAGACACAACAAAGCAACTGGTTCGAAGCAACAAGAAAAACACAACACAAGCAGAGGTGCTATGTGTAAATATTGTGGCCTAAACCACATACAAAACCACTGTCCAGCTAAAGACTCTACATGTCATTACTGCAGAAAGAGGGGCCACTGGATAAAATTATGTTTCAAGAGGAAACAAGACAGTGCTCAACACAAACTACACAGCAGAAAGTCGTCAAAACAAACACACTCTATGATGACTGAGGACCTTGACTCCAGTGAAGAAAGTGATCCTTCCACTTTTGATACTGTGAAGATACTAACTTTCAGTAATGAACCAAAGAGAACGCAGGCTTTCTGCAAAGTACAATTCCGAATACCAGGAATTAAAATGCACAAAGAAAGAAACATTCGGTTCAAGATAGACACAGGTGCCCAAGGTAACACTCTACCCTTAAGAATATTCAGACAGATCATGCCTGACAAGGTGGATGAGCAAGGATTTCCCACAAGGGATGTAAAACGTAGGAGTGGCAGGACAAAGCTAAGAGCTTACAATGGAACAAGTATAGACTGTTTTGGAGCTGTAACACTTGAATGTTCATACAGAGGCTCTGAATGGACATTGTCAACATTTTACTTGGTAGATGTTGAAGGACCTGCAATTTTGGGTTTACCAATGTGCGAAAAGCTGAGTGTGGTAACTATTAACAACATTAAAGAGGATATAGGTCTTGCAGATGCTCTCAGCAGACTACCAAACCCCAACAAGACAGCAGATCTTACCCCAAACATCAAAGTTGATTTTGTCAAGTTTAGCGATAATCGGCTTGAACACATCAGAGAAGACACAATGAGAGATCCTATCCTTAACTCTCTCAAAGAACTGATATACCATGGATGGCCAAGCTCTATCAGGGAAGTTCCAACACACATCCGTCCATACTACTCTATGAGGGACGAGTTAAGCATCGAAGATGGTCTGATCCTTAAAGGAGATCGCATTGTTGTACCAGAAACACAACGCGATATCATTCTTAAACAGCTCCATAATAGTCACCTTGGTATTGTGAAGACACAACTGAGAGCAAAGAAAGATGTTTACTGGCCACAGATAAACAAGGACATAGAAACACTATGTAAAAACTGTTCAATTTGCCAAGAACATGCAAATAGGCAGTGCAGAGAACCTCTCATACCATCAGACATACCATTGAGCCCTTGGAGCATTATAGGAACTGATATTTTCTCAATCGACAATAATGACTATCTTATTATTGCTGATTACTACAGCAAATTTCCCATCATTGAGAAACTTCCACAACCCTCACCATCAGCTGTTATTGCAGACATTACAAAGAAGTATTGCAGCATATTTGGCATCCCAGATGAAATTAAATCAGACAACGGTCCACATTTCTCAGGTCAAGCATACAGAAACTTCACTAAGGACTGGAAGATCAAACACACAACATCATCACCTAGATACCCTAAATCTAATGGTTTCATTGAGAGACAGATACAAACTATCAAGTCAATCATGAAGAAAACAAGAACAGAGGATGTACACCTAGCACTCTTGAGATGGAGAACAACACCGGTAGACAGTAAGATCGACAGTCCAGCAGAACTTATGTTTGATAGAAGAATTAAAGACCTTCTACCATCTAAGGTCCACTTCCGTCCACAACATAGAGACAGCACATATGATCAACTTCAGCAAGTTCAGAAATCCAACTATGACAAATGTGCTAAAGACCTACCACCATTACATCCTGGTCAGCATGTGACTACCTACAACCACGACAATGACACATGGTCAAAAGCAACAATCATTTGCAGAAACCCTGAACCCAGGAGCTATACTTTAAGACCAGACAGCAGCAGCAACCTCCTGAGGCGAAACAGAGTGGACATAAGAGAAATCCCACAGAATACAACAGAGCAGAGAATTCCCATGCTTTCAACAGACAATGCAGTAACTCCAGACCTTGGTACCCCACAAAACCAACAAGCGCCAAGGCCGAAATCACAACCAACTCAAGCTAAACCAGGGACTTCCGCAGAACCACCAGCACTTTACACCACTCGTTCTGGCCGTACAGTGACACCTCCCAGCCGATACAGACAGTGACATATATATACTCACACTGAGCATTACACATACTTATCCTTTCTCACATGAAACATTTCGTTGGAAATGTTTGCACACATTTTTTTTCAAAAAAGGGGGGATGTAATATAATACATTAATAATACGAACCACACATTGTAATAATATGCGAATCTTCACATGTACGATATCCTGTAAATAAAACATGGCTACAAACTGAACATGCTTTTACTGAGTGCCTTCTGAAACATGTGTGTGCTTGTGTAGATGACGAGGTAATGCTTATATACATACATCATAACATTACAATATTCCTTATAATTTCTTGTTGCAGTGTTTAAACTTCAAACTAGTTTACGATGACAGAGTGATAAAGGAGATATGGAAAGATTTAAAGCGGATGACTTTGGACAGGAAGATTTGGCACATAGCTGTGGGCTATGACACTTGAAGAGATGAGAGGCAATTATAATGACGATGATAAAGATGTAGAGCGTAGTTGAATTATTTGTAGATTCGCCGTACATATATTGGGAATATCGTGTTAGACCCATATTTTCTTAATATTCCCACTATGCCTTAATGGGTTTGTAACTGGATCATCCCCTTCCCCTCGTACGGTACATATAATGCTTATAGTTATCAAGCCCATTACTTAGTCGTCCTCTTGCACGTTTGCCTTTCATTCGTCCTCCCATTATAGTCTTCATTAAGATTTTATGTCATTTTACATAACCAAAACCTTTTTGCAACAAGGTAACCAGTCTTTTTTTAAAAGTAAGTTTCAGCTCATTCCCCCAAGTCGTCGTCCAGCAGCAGAAGACAGTGACGATGTGAAACTCTCCGAAGACTTGGTACATACCTTCAACCTTTGAATTGTGTGATAAAGCGGTTTGTTCATGCTCTTTTGTGCCCCTCTCTCTCCCTTTCATCCGCTTGTTATTTGGCATATTTCATGCAAATTCATCATTTTGCTATGACCACTCCCAGACTTGTTTACGTTCCACCAGGTGAATCGTAATAGTACCAGGTTAATTATACGGGTCAGCGGTTAATACGGTTATCACGTAAGTCAGTCTAGCCAACCTGTGATAGAGACGATCCTTGTTTGCGCACGACGTAAAAAAGCCAGATTGGCCGTCTAAGAGATCCGTCTGTGGGATGGGCAAAAACACAAGTAATAATGAGGTAAATGCTTCCGTTGGTCCATCTTTGTATCATTATTACCGATAATCTGTCTAGGGAGACAATATTGGTAGGAAAGTAGCTAGAAAGGAATGAGTGCACAGATGTGTGTATGAGTGTTGCATAAAGATGCAATAGGAGGCATTACGGCCTTATTAGAAAGAGGTCACGCGTTGGAATTTTAAAATATATTTTTTTTAAACACACGGGGGAAAGAATGATTTAACCTCTCTACCCACAGAGTACAAAAGAGATTGGATTGGTGCAAAGTGAGAGCCGAAATAGACATTAGTTCTCATTGACAAGTTTGACAGGAAGCACAATCTGGGATTTGAACTGAGAAATGAGAGATATATTCTTGCTAAATTAGAGTCACAGGTCCGACTGCATCTCCAAGTCAAGCTAGCAATACAACAGAGGCAGAAAGAGAAGGATCGAACAAAGGATTCCAAAATTATAAGTGACAGATCAGAGTATTCGGGCAATGTGGTAGAATTATGGAAATACGTGTCTATATCTATTTTTATTTTTCTCATTCCTTTTTACTCGACTTGTTACTTACATATATTTTTCTGTTAAATTTTACTGTCCCACACACAAGCTATTTTTTCTCCATTTCTTCTAATTTAGCACATGCAGTTTGGACTGTGCGCTAAATCTCTTTTATGTTGAGTTTACGAGTAGACCGGATTAGCACGTGAGTGGTTTTATGTTCTAGAGATCTAGAATCGACGTAACAGTGGTGAAACAGAGGAGAGTGGCATTAAGTCTTAACAAAATCTTTGTTAAGTACCGGGATCAGGGGAAATAAGTCAGAGACAATTGCTATTATCTTCCCCTGAATCTGTTCGCCTGTAAGTAATAATTCTCGATTAATAATTTGAGATGAAAGACTTTGACCGCTGGGAATGGCCATTTGAAGCAGAATGTGTAATTACGCACACTGTAAGTTTTATTGCCAATGTATGATCAGAACCAGAGAATGGCTTTGAACTACATATAATCCGAGATCGGAACGTAGAATCCTCGAAAGGTGTAAAGTCTGGACTTTGGTCTCAGCGTGAGAAATGCAGGTAGTTGCAGAAACGAGTTAGGGAATATGTAGATTTTCCCAAGGTACTACATCTGGCAATTGAGTCTGTTTCAGGTCTTAGACGTAACTTATTTCTTTCATCCGAGAGATATATACATACTCTAGAAATCTAACTCAAAATCATCCAATACTGCCACCAGACTTAGAGAGACCTCTAGCGCGAGTTCTAGAAACACTGTAATAGTAGAATCTTAGTTTCTCGTGGAGAAATCTTAGAAGTTTGTGTGAAGGTAAATATATAGATATATAGGAGTGTTGAGTGATTTAGTGGTGATCGCCTATTTCATTTTACTAGTTAATTTCTGTGTAGAGAGATTACATGATAAGTCAGTTATTTTCTCTAAGTTACTGCGTTACAGTGGAGAGCAAATAAATTATATTTCTAGCTAAACTCATTCGGCTATTAATAAATTTGATTAAACTGCTAGGAACCAGCAAGAGAATAGTTAACTAACTAAGTACATGCACTGATAACTCATGAGTATTGACGAAATATATTTATATGTATTTCTAATTCATGATGATTGATTTTTTTAATGACTAGAATTTATTTCACGGAAGTTTTAACGATGAGACAAGCTCTAAGCTTGTGGTTTCTAATTTAAGTTGTATAATCTAAGTGAATATTATTTACGCGTAGAATTAGAAATACTATTAGGGTTTAGTATTTATGTGTTTATTTTCTTCCCTATACAGTATTTCGGGTCATAAACCCTAAATCTTACCAGCTGCTTTCAGTACCTATGTAACTGAGAAGAACTTTACTTATGGAACATTCTGAATATAAATTACCGGGTTCTTTGCAAGTGACCTGTCTGGCGTCGTGTTGTTACACTCAGAAGAAGGACAGTACTGGCACATAAGTAATATTAAGAATAAATGGTAACTGGACTTACAGAATATCCAGATTTCTTTCTCAAGTTCATACATACTTCGCCTATTGTGGCGACTGAAATAACATTGACATTTCCCATATAACTACCATTGTGTTGTGAGGGAGATTTATCCTAAACCGATTTATGTACCTGACATTCGAACTAACGAGTAAAGTTCCAAGCTATTGTACCCTGTGACCATTAGATATCATAAGTACTTTCCTAACTGGACAAAAGTTGAAATGTCCTTCATCAGCCTCCTATTACAACAGTGAGACAAGCGTTTCCCAACATTTTTTTGATTAATTAGTCTTTGGAGAAACTGGGGTTTGACTCGCCAGTAAACTCAAACTTGGATGGTCTGTGAGTGACTTAACAATTTGTTCCAGATGTTATGAAAGGCAGCGATTAGGTAAGAGTGCACATGGTGTCTGTGAGCACAGCTGTCAGAGCAAGAGAATAACAGGGATGAATAATTCGTTTATGATATAATCCATGTAATAACTTTGTATTTTTCTCTTGTATGCAAGTTTTGCTAATGCTGTTTCCTCTTAAGATAGATTAATATATATATAAACTCTGTTCTTTACTGAGAGAGGGAAATCCTAGACCTAAACTTTATTTACGTGTGGCGGTCCGCTTGTTCAAAACGATCCCTATTCCATAGATATAGTATTCACGTATGTGCGTCTAATTGTCGTCACTTATCTATGTGTGTGTATATGTGAGTGGTTGAATATATTAATATATATTTAGAGGAAACTGTCTGATCTGAAATCTCAGTCGTAATCGATAGGCGGGTTTGATTATCTATCAAATCCAGGGACAGATTTTACCTTTCACCATTTCACTTGTGAAATTCTATTTCTTTACCTTATTTCTCACGGAGCTATCACCTGTACTAGTCCTATTCAGTCCTATTCAGGAGGGACCATAATTGATCTTAATTACCCTATCGAAAATATACGACAGGCAACTTAAAAAAGTAAACACGCATTTTTTAAATACAAAGACTGGAAACTTAAAGGACCAGGACAGATCGAAGTATTCGGGCAACTTTAAACTTAAAAGTAAACCCGCATTTTTAAATACAAAGACTAGAAACTTACAGTGACAGATCGAAGTATTTGGGCAACTTTGAAACTTGAAAGTAAACTCGCATTTTAAATACTTACTTACTTACTTAGTCATTCCCCTTCTACCGTGAGGTGTAGCGGTTTGGAAATAAACTCGCATTTTAAATACAAAAGATTGGAAACTTAAAGGACCAGGACATATCAAAGTATTTGGGCAACTTTGAATCTTAAAAGTAAACCCGCATTTTTTAAATACAAAGACTGGAGTCCTAAGGAATCAGATCACCCGTCATAAGAGGATTATTAAAAATTTCCCAGACCAAGTGATTCGAAAGCATCAAAGTGCTACGTCCATTCTAACTGTGCCCGAAGATTGTGTCCCCAAAAGTTGCTTTGGGCTAAGTGTAAACATTTATTTTACAAATGTGAATTTGACATGTTTTCTCGCTAAGTGGTTTTATATGAGGCTGGCATATGAAAATAGTATGTTCATAAACCACTGTATGTCGTAGGTAGGCCCTATCCTTATCGTTATTTTATAAAAACTTTCACCGCACCCGTAAAATCTTGGGAGACACCGTTCGGACAACACAATTTGTAGGCGGCTACTGATTGGCTGGGAGCGGATAACCACGGAACTCTCGTGAATTGCGAGACGGAAGCCATTTAAAAACGAAGATTTTGGCTTGACTAGCCTTTGTAATTCAGCAGACAACGAGTCATCATAGATCCAGAGCAGTGCTAATCCCCCTTGACCTAACGTAGTCAATGAAATGGCTTGACAAGGGAATTCGACAGTGCGAGGTTGGTTTGAATTTAGATATTTTTTTGTTGTTGTTAATACTTTCGCTGTGTTTATTAGTATCGGGGTACGACAGGGTTTGCGATAACACATTTAAAAAGATCATTTCATATAATTGTTATACTACAATTGAAGCACTACCATCATGCCAGATAAATTAAGTACACTTTGGACCCACGTGGCTGTTCATGACACTGCATAACAACGCCCAAGTTTGAGTGTATAACTATTAACGAATCTGTAAAGCTATCAAACAGATACAGGAAATTCCAGGACTGAACATCAGTGGAAGATCAATAAACAACCTTAGATATGCAGATGATACCGTGTTGTTAGCTGAAAGCGAACAGGAGTTACAAGAACTAGTGAAGCAAGTGAACAGTATAAGTCATGAATATGGACTCGACATTAATATTGAGAAAACTAAAACTATGATAATTAGCAAAACAGACGATAAACCCACATTAAAGATAAGCGTAAATGGGAAAATCCTGGAACAAGTCAAGAGCTACGTATATCTTGGTCATATAATAACAGAAGATGGCAGATGTGAAACAGAAATCAAGAAGAGAATAGGAATGGCCAAAGCTACATTCAACAACATGAAACATATACTGACATCCAAACAGTTATCTCATAAATTAAAACTGAGAATCATAAAGTGTTATATATATTCTGCATTTCTGTATGGTGCAGAAACATGGACGATGAATAAGCATTTGGAAGAAAGAATTGAGGCTCTTGAAATGTGGATATATAGAAGAATGGGGCGTATCTCATGGAAAGAGATGAAAACAAATAAGGAGGTCCTAGAAAATCTAGGTATGAAAAGAGAACTAATGAGAGAGGTCAAAGTTCGGCAGCTAAAATACTTTGGCCACATAAAAAGGCATAACACCTTGCAGAAGACCATAACAGAAGGGAGAGTTGAAGGTAAACGTGCAAGGGGAAGACAGCGCTATAAGTGGGAAGATAACATCAAGAGATGGACGGGAAAGAGTCTATCAGAGTGTACCACCAAGACAAGAGACAGAAGACGTTGGAGATCCATTACAGCCAACCTCCGTTGTGGAGATGGCAACTGATGATGATGAAAGCTAGTGTGATCGAAAGGATTGTTTATTTGAAATTTGAATGTGCTCGTTCGAAAGGATTTTTTTAATAAAAACTTTTTAACTATGCAGGGTGTTCCACGAATAAGCGGCCCGTGACGTCATGGAATGCTGACGTATTGTGTCGGAAGCAGTGTGAATTGCCAAGTAGTCCTAGTGTTGAAGAAATGTGACGTCACACACAGTATACACGACGAAGGTATGTTGAAACGAAAATCTGCCTACTTTCACTTTGTGAATGGGGCCGCTTATTCGTGGAACACCCTGTAGTATGATCGATCGAAAGGGATATATTTTAAGCGTGAATATAGTATGATAGATCTAAAGGAATATATTTTAAGCATAATTCTAATATAATAGACTGAAAGAATGTGAGTTTTTTTTTAATACGAACATAGTAATTATGAGGGCAAATTTTGTGTTCAGGTTAACATAATCTGGTTCACGGCTTCTTCATTGTTAGAACCATTGTGTACCATCGACCAGAAAAAGACTGTACGGTCTGAGTACGTCCGGCTGATTTGTGTGACCTTGCCACCGCGAGATCACTAAACCCACGTGGCAGGCAGCGTAGTCGAATCTTCATACTTCGTATCCATAAGTATTTTCATTTCTCAATATTGTGGAGCATCTCCAAAAATGCTAATAGTCCTGAGAAAACACACATCCATAAGCAGTTTACGCAGGTCCTGAGAATGTAATATGTTGTATTCAATGTCAGTATTCGAGGTGCAAACGTACCCAGATTAGTCATCGAAACTTTACAGTATAATTGATATCATTAATATTGTGTTGTGAATCTGCTGCTTAGTGCAGATTAAGGAGTTCCAGTACAGGGGTAGAATACTGGTCAGTGGACTCCGGTTTAACCTCTATCCAGTTTTATCATGTCTTCATGGAAGCCAAGAACAGTAGCATATTAACGTTTATTGACATCAAGGACTTTAGTAATACCCATATATATTAGAGTAGGACGCTCCAATTTATTTTATCCAGAACTCTTCGTTATAATTAGTCCTCATATTTTAGATATTGCACCTGTGGTTATGGGTTTATTTTTACCCTAATTTCTTTGCTCTAACCATCATCATCCTTTAATTATTGACTTCTTTATTAATATACCTATATACATATACTCACCAAATTTAGATAACAAATAATCGTTGTTGTGCGTGTGTGAATTTACCACGGTGTTGGATTAATGTATCACTGGTGCTGTGTGTCTATCTGTCTAGTGATATAAATATATATTGTAATTCTTCCTTTGGGGAGTGGGGGCTTGTCTGTCTTGAAATCGCAGAGTGGACCTTGTCACAAGAGTTCCATGATTTCCCTCTCATTGTCATCAGGATTATTTCCTTAGAGAGGATTCGCTTTCTCTGTATCTCACGTAGGTGTCAGTCACGAGTCAATTTTGAGAGCATATAGTATTTACTTAAATTGATCTTTCAAAAATCAGTTTGACTTAAACTTTTCTGCCACACTGTAGCAAGCGCTGACGTTTCTTTTATGATAATTTGCTCAGAGCCGTAAAAGCAGCAGCAACCCCAGGCTCCGACTGGAGCAGTGATGAGTGATGATTACATCACATGTGCCTAAAGTGTATAATATCATTTTGTGAACGAACGAACTTTATTTTCAAAGGGTTTAGAATTAGGCACGCATGCCCATCTGACATTCTGCCCTTCTTTTCTCTCGCCTTTCATACTGAATTCATGTATTTCCATATGCATTTTACATATCAATGTCAAGGAATTCAACGTTGTAAAGTAAAATAAAATAGCACACGCATATTAACATTAACTACTTATAAACATGACATCAAATATGTTGAAAAGTACAAACATTGTCATTAGAACCTACAGTTGATATTATAAAAAAAGGTAATCTGATTGGGGAGGGGGGGGAGAGGGGGGGGGGGGGGCATGTAATCAGAACTAATAAATTATTCGAAAAAGATTGTATGAATAGGGACTGAGGTTGTTTCTTAGGTTATGTGGAAGACAATTCTAAAGATGAGCAGCAGAGTATGCTAAGCTTTTCTTGAATAAGTCAAGCCTAGGCTTGGGCACTTGCAATTTGCTACAGCGTTGACTGCCTATTTCGTTGTATTTGAACATTGGCCACAGATATGCTGGAGCATTATGTGACAGGATTTTGTGAAAAAATGGTGCTTTGTTAAACAGAAGGCTCTTTCTTAAGGGCAGTATTTGAAGATTTTTATATAGATCTACACACTGAGTTAGACGGTTGTCAGAGACTATACGCACTTCACGCTTTTGCAGTGAACGGAGTCTCTTTATGTTGGACATTGAGCAACCATCCCAGATTGTGGAGGAATAGTCAAGGTTTGCTTGTATGTGAGATATATAGAACAATTTTCGTGCTTCTTCATCTAGGAAATGTTTGATTTTAGCTAATTGGTAAACTTTCTGTGCCGTTTGCTTGGTCAGTGCATGTACATGTGAGTTCAAAATTAGATGCTGGTTGAATTGTGAGATATATGTACCTAGCTAATTGTAATTCAGAGAAATCAATGCTAGCGCAGTCCAAGCACATATTTTCTGACTTTAATACTCTGAAGAATATTAGTGATTTCTAATAATCTTCCCTGAGCTACGCTGTGTATACTCAAGAATTTATTTATTCAGAGAGATGCTAACATTGGTGGGCGGAAAGCGAGACAATGCGCCTGTTAATTTGCAGTCTACAAATGTACTTAGCAGAGGCATTTGTTCTTTTTATTTTGTCTAAAGTTAGTGGAACGCAGCTATCTGACAGTTCGTTTTACGAAGCTGCAAGCTAGTTGTGAGTTAAAAGCAGAAAATCAACATCAACCGCTTAAATTGGACAAGTTGTGTGAAGAAGTGCCCTCATTACCGAAGAATTGACGAAACCACGGCTGCGGGGCTCACTTAGATCAGTTAAGTTCTGAATAAAAGGAAACAGCAAAAGGACAATTTTTTTTTAAAAATCCACAAGCCAAGTCTCTGTGAAGACAAAATTTATTTTTATCTAAAATTCACCATCCTTTCATCATTATTTTAACTTGTAAAACTAAGTGATTATTAAATTTGTTACATGATATTTTAAAACATAAAAATTATTGCTTATTCAGTTATTATAAGTATAAAAGCATATGTATGAGCAAGACTATGTACTATTGATCACGTATTTATGGAGTAACCAAATGATCCACATTTGTTGTGTCAAACACATGTAATACCACATCCAATTCATGCTCTTCTTGAAGTAGGGCCTTGTGAGTCAACGCTTAAATACAATTTAGACACTTTATCAAAAGAGGAAGGTAAATGTAATTTCCAAGCAATTGTGAAATGTTGCTTGCAATGTTTGTACAATCGCCCAGCATTGGCACGTTTAGTCACCAATAATAAACATTAATTTTTTCCCTCTTGGCTCAAAATGTTTGGATGCTTGGGGTAATTTAAAAACTAGTTGCAAGAATTTTGCTAATGGTATGCAGAACATTGAAAAGCACTTTTTAAAATAATCAGAAAACAAAAAGCAAGAGGAACATTCACTGCTTTGGGAAATATATGGAGATCGAGAGAGATCGGATCCATCACAAAAATATACTACTCGTCAAAAGTCAAGGGCCACCCTATTATTTTCATTACACTTTTATATAAGCGCATAGAATGATTAAAAGAAGGAAGTTTTTAGTAAAAAATGGTGCAATATTTTCCTCTGACAATCCTCTATGCATGTTAAGCATAAAACAACTTACCGACAACCATAGTGATTACGTACAATTTGGTTTGCTGACCATAAATTCACATTTTTAATCTGTTTTTTCAAACTTCCGTACAACCAAACAGGTGAAGTAATCGTGCTGAATGACATTCCACGTGCAATGGCGACTTTTCGTGAAAAGAGTTCACTCTTAATTTGTTTTACAATCAGCAGACTTAGGGTAGTTTCATCACTTGCAAAAACCATGCCACTTAGAAGAAGTCTTGACACCTTACAAAGAATGAGGGCTATAGCGTGGGTTGAAAGTAGTTTATCTGTCCGTGAGGTTGCTAGACGGCTTGCAGTGTCAATCTACTAATAGTAGTACTATCCAAAGAATTTTGGAGAGATTTCAGGCCACAGGAAGTGTGGAGGATCGCCACCGGCCAGGTCGCCCTAGATGCACCAATAGACATGATGACCGGTACCTCTTGTTGCCAGCCCTTCGCCATCGAATAGTGACTTGTTCCACTCTAAGATGTCAGCTGAGACACACTGTAAACGTTAATGTCAGTCAAAACACCATTCGCAGACGTTTACATGAATTTGGACTGGCTGGTCGACGTCCTGCAGTCAGAATCCCTCTTACTCCTGCTCATCGCAGAGCCCGTGTTGCTTGGTGTCGCGAGCGCATCCGATGGACAAGGCAACAATGGAGTCAAGTTCTCTTCACTTATGAATCTCGCTTCACTGTGGCATTCAATGATGACAGGATTCAAGTTTGGAGACGACCAGGAGAGCGATTTACTGATGACACAATTTGAGAGGTTGATCGTTATGGCAGGGGTTCTGTCATGGCCTGGGGAGGCTTCTACGGACACGGCAGGACCCCACTCTACATCATCCAAGGCAACTTGACAGGCCCAAGATACCAGAACGAAATCTTGAGACCAATTGTTCAGCATGCTCTGGAGGCCATAGGTGATAATGCCATCCTCCAAGATGATAACGCTCGACCCCATCGAGCTCGTGTGGTGAATGAGTTTATTCAGCAACATGGGATCATCAGGATGGCGTGGCCAGCTCATTCACCTGACCTTTCTCCGATTGAGCACCTCTGGGATGTCCTTGGTCAAAGATTGTCAACAAATCACCCCCTGCCAATGGATGTTGCACAGCTGACTGCATTTCTGCTTCAGGAATGGCAAGCTGTTCCTCAGGATACTCTTCGGACCCTTGTGGACTCAATGCGTCTACGCTGTCTTGAATGCCTTGCTGCAAACGGTGGTCATACCCGATTTTGAAATGTCTATTTGTCCAATATCTATTGTGTGACTTTTGAAAAGGTGGGTGACACACTTCACAGCTTCAATGCGTTTGAATGTGTGTATCCATTTCTTTACGTGACATGTCAATTTGGTATTCAATAAATGCCGTTTTGACTGATACCAATTACGTTTATTTCAGATTTGTTTTATGGTTTCAACCAAGGTTTTTCTAAATGGCCCTTGACTTTTGACGAGAAGTATAATTCAAATGTCTATTATATGGCTGTGAAACATACAGAACTCCAAAGACAACAACCAAAATGCTATAGACTTTCATAAATGGGTACGTGCATAGAATAGAAGGATTAAAATAGTATGACAAGATTACCAACGTGGAACTGATGACAAGAACCAGACAAGTGCCAGTGGAACATGAGATGAGGAGAAGACGCTGGTGATGGATAGGACACACACTGAGGAAACCTGTTGATAGCATTACAAGGTAGTACTTCTTCTGCAACCCCCAGGACAAGAGAGGCAGAGGTGAAAATGATGAAGAGAACGTGGGAAGAACCAGAGATGATGGCACGTGACAGGAGTACATGGCATTTGTTTGTTGAAGGCCTATGCTCCTTGGGGAGCGTAGGGTTATGAATGAATGACTTTCATTTGACCCTATATTGACTTCTGTATCTATAGACTGAAAAGTTTTTTACGAGTGCGTAACAACATTTCCGACCAGACAGTGAATGGGAGCACCCGGATTAATAAGTAAACAACGCGGAGATGACCACAGTTCATTGTCTTACAACTGATAATATTTTCTGTCTAATCGGTTTGATGTGTGATAGTTGTTTGTTTGCACAGGAACGTGTTGGAAAATATCAATCTGCTGACAGACACATACAAAAGAACAGAATTGGGTTTTGGAACACGAAAAAGATGTAATCAGTTCCGGGCAGATGTGTTGTAGGCAATAGTTACGATAAGTTGTCAATCTTGGCAATTATTATCAGTGCTAGATCAATGAAGTCTTCAGTTTAGACATGATACATATCAACGGAAGAGAAAATACCTTATAAAGGAGTGACATGTGAAACAATCACATCTTTTGTGTCACGCATGAATTTTACATGAGGAGGTGGTGGTGATAGTCCCTACCAAAGTACGCAAGTTGAGTGCTATTGGTTTGGCATTTGAGATGTTAAAATACAGCATTTATGATTGGATTCTTATTGTATAGTAGCAACGTGGATGCTTGGGTCGAATAATGCTATAATTTAGTTCTTTCTGAGTCTAACGCTTTGCTAATTCAATTCGTCATATAGACAGTGAGACAAACCAGAATAACGAATATAATTAGGATTCTAATTTAAAGGAACGACCAGCGTATTTGAGCATCTTCTGTACTTTGACAGCAAGAAAACTCTACCTTAAATAATACTGAAAGCTCGGACTCCTAGAAACCTGAACGCAAAGTCATAGTAGGGTTCTGTTATAAAGTAATACCCCAAACCAAATGCAAGAAGCATCTTAACCAAGTTGCTAAAACTATTTAACTAAGCAAGAAGTTTGAATTGTCCAAAGTTATTTGGGATGAGATGTACATTTTATCATTCTACATTTTGCAATATTAACGCATAGTATACGACAAGCCACTTGAAATGGGTTACGAATTGGCCCAAAACTAAATGAAACCACTTGAAGTGACAGTTGCGTCTCAAAACTTGCTCACTAAAATGAGCTCGTAAAAATGTGGATTTTGAGCACATATACCAAGTGTTAACACGTGAAAATTTCTAGTGGATGTCCATGTTCATCTGGGCAAGGCAACCTCAGCATATAGAAAGATGGTTTCATGAATCACTACTGCAAGAGCTGGTGAATGCTTTATGTAGGTTTTTCAAACAGAACCAAAAGCAGAAGTAGACTCAAGTTCCATATGGAGCAGTGAGTGGATGTTGACAGAAATAATGTACATAATTATTATATTAACATTTTAACCCGTGCATTTGTATATTAAAACATGTTTATATAAATACAACTCCACCTAGCCGGTCCCAAGCCCGGCTGAACAAGGAGGAGGGCGGTCTGCATTGAGGGCGTACGGAGGCAGCCCCGTCACCATGCAAAGGCACAACAGGCCAATCACCTGTTTGCTTTAAAACAAGATTACGTGAACTACAAGAGAGAAAACCGGACTGATTCTAAAGGCGACTATCTGGAATGGACTACGACTTATGGAACTTGGAACACAAGAAGTATAATTGGGAAAGAAGAGGAGCTGGTGGAAGAGATGAAAGCAAAACTAGAAATCCTGGCTATAATGGAAACAAAGAAAAAGGGATAAGGAGTCGTGGATCTCGATGGCAACATGCTGCTCTACAGTGGTGTACCCATATCTGAAAGATCTAAAGGGGGCGTACTAGAATGGGCGTGGGTTGCATTGTGGCCAAAAACCAAAAAGATAGTACCAAGGGATGCAACTTTGTCTCATACCATAATTATGGTTGTAAAACTAAAAAAACGAGAAACCATAATCAACCTGGTCATAGTGTATGGGCCAAATGAGGATGAAAGAGCAGAGGTCAAGGAGAAATTCTTCAAGCTGCTTCAAAGGACAGTGGATGAATGCCTAGATGAAATTATCATGCTCGGAGATGCCAATGCCAGAGTTCGAAATGACCATGCTAGATGGGGTGGAGTTATCGGAATATATGGAGAAATTACTCCCAATGACAATGGAAAGTGACTCCTTATATTCTGCAGTGAGCAGAATCTGATCATTACCAACACAAAGTTCCCCCATAAGCGCATACATGCAGACACTAGATGTGAACCAAGAAAGAATGAGAAGTCAGTGATCGACTTTGCCATTTTTAGGAGGTGCTCATTCAAATATGTCCGGGATGCTAGAATCTGGAGGGGGCCAGAGATTGGAAGTAATCACTACCTTCTTACAATCAAAAGAACAACTGAAAGAGTTGCTCAACCTAGGAACTTCCCAAATTCACGCAAGAAACCAAGTAAACAAACGGGAGAAATGAGCATTAAGACCTACAAGCTGAGAGAGCCAGAAAATAAGACTAGATATCAGGGGCTTATTGCTACAGCGATGAGAAACACAGAAGAACAGCCTGATGACTTGGAAACCCTCTGCGTTTAGAAGTTTGACTTGGTAAGTATACACAGCTTAGGCCTACTCATAAGTTATTTGTGTTAAATTTTTTTTTCTTTACAGAAAAGAACACAACCCCCAAGGAGCAGTTTTACCCTCAGAAACATCAAAAACGTCTAACACTACCCCCCATGGACACGTCAAAAACGTCTACCACTACCAGAAGACCTACAGATGTGACATCATTTGTGACCAAGAAAGAAACTCTCAGAACTGAGATTATTTGGACTCTGTTTTCAGTCAAAAGTCACCATAGTTTTAATTCAAATACAGGAATTAATAAAAAAAAAACATTCAAAACATGTTTCCTGATAGTTCTATTGACAGACAGTTTGATCTGTCTGAAAGGAAAACTTTCAACCTGGCCTCTTTTGGACTGGCTGCATATTTCACCTCACATCTTGAGAGCCAGCTTAGCAAGAACAGTTACATTGTTCTGTTTGTTGAAAGCATGAACAAATCAATGCAGCGAAAGCAAATGGATTTCCATATTCGTTTCTGGGATGTAAATGGGATACAAACACATTATCTTTCATCAAAGTTTCTTGAACATGCTAGAGCTCTTGATATGCAGACTGCATTTGATGATGCATGCTCATCGTTAAATTTAGGACATTTGCTCCAACTGTCCATGTATGGACTTAATGTAAATTGGGCTTTTCGTGATAAAATTAAAGCACTACTGAACCAGAACTATGGCATAGAACTACTGAATGTTGGAAGCTGTGGGCTGCACAAAGTTCATGGAAACAACTGAATATATGGCCATTGATTTTTTTCAAATTTTTTCCCCCGACACTGCCATAGGTCTGTCTACTGAGGAAGTGAATAGGTACGGAGAAAATCACCTCGCTCTGCACACAGGCAGGAATATATTTCAAGCACTAACTGCCACAAAGTGGGGATTCAAACTATCTGCTCTCACTGATGCTAAAACATAATACTGCATGAAATTAAAAATTGATACTTGTAAGGAAAATTATGAAGGTTGTGTTGGGGCAACTTTCGGTCTACAATAGCTCCGAGATATTTAAAGTGGTCGACCTGCTCCAGGACCTGTTCTCTCAGCTTAATCTGATGTCTTCTTTCTTCTCGTGATATGGTCATGGATTTTGTTTTAGAGCTGCTTATGACCATCTCTCTCTTCTCCAGCTCTTCCTTCCAGACTTGCAGGTTGGATTGGAGATGTGCCTCTGATTTAGCAATCAGGGCAACATCAGCAGCAAATGCCAGCTCTGAAATACAGACCTGTCTAATCTTCCAGTACCCCACAGAATACTTTCTTGCTCTCTCCTTACATGCCTTGATAACATCGTCCATACGTCCATAAGGAGTATGAAAAGACAAGTGACAGGATATCACCTTGTATTACACCAGAGGTGGTCCTGAACTCTTCTGACTTATGGTTTGCTGTCCTCAAATAATGTATGCAAGACTTGTATAAGCTCTGTATAGCATGAATCAGAGGTGCTGGAATGTTCTTCTTTGCCAAACAGTCCCAAAGTTTGCTTCAGGGGACTCTGTCAAACTCCTTTTCCAGATCTATGAATAAAGATGGACCTCACTCTTATACTCAAGGGCCTTTTCACTCGGCTGTATGAGTGTGAAGATTAGGTCTTGAGTACTTCGGTTAGCTCGGAATCCGCACTGGACCTCATCCAATTGTCTGATTTATTGTCAGTGTTGCAAGTAGATGATGTCTGAGTTTAGACAGCGTATGAATGAGCAGTGTGAAAGTAGATGCAGATAGAGTCACTGAAGTAGAATAAGGAGTAAGGTATGACTTCTGGAGAGAAGAAAGATATAATTAAGTATCTAATGCCTTCTTCCAGCCACAGTCGAGACAATGTTTAAGATATCAGGTACCTCATCCGTCCTCCCTGATAAATAGGATAATCTATTATAATATGGACAACACAAGTAAACATCAAGTGACAGGTAGAATAGAAGTAAATTCTGACCGCTTAGAACACAATAAAATAAAATAATAACCTTACTTGTTCTGGTGGGCTAGTGTTTTTCTATCATAACAAAAACACACCCAGTAGCACAAGCGAATTGTAGTAATTCCAACCCACCAACTATACATACAATTTCACAAAACCAGGACACTTAACTAACAGGGAAGGCCCCCCAGTTCTCTTGAAGAAAACGGCCGATCCTGTGTTATAATAATCCTGGAAGATACGTTACTCTTCAGATAGGAAATGCTGTACTTTTCCCACACATTTGGTGTTTTAAGGCAATGGAGACAAGCTCTCTTTCTCTGTAACAAATTTGCACTAAATCCACATGCTTTCAAATGTTTATCGCTTGAGGTGATAATAGCAGGTGAGGGAGATTACGAGTGCTGTGACAATTTTACCCGCTGATTTATTCGACAATGACTTCTGCTAGCAAACGAGTAGCCATGAAAGGATCGAATGACGCACCATGTACTGGCAAGTGGAAAACTTGAAAACCAAGTCAGGAAACCAGTAACAGCAACTGACTAATTATCTCTGACGTTATGTCAGTATATGCCGTCGCACTGGGGGTCAATGGGTCTGGCCATATTGCTGCAAAGCGTGAATGGCAATGGAAGCAGCACATAAGTGCTGGGGTGATGGGTAATTGCAACATATACTGTAGTTATGCAATCCAAGAAGCAGGGTACGAGGAACGTCCAAATGTCCCTGAAAATAAACAAGTAATCAACATCCTATTAATAACACGTATCAGACACATCTATTTATTCACTAACATACATGAAATCATAAACACTCTCTCACTCCCCCTATTACTAGTTTTGGTTACGCACTTGTATCAGACTCTCAAGTAAAGTCCTGCCCACTTTATCGATTAAAAATCACTACTGCTGGCGGTGTTCGAGGGTTTGAGCCGAAAAGCGACAAATTGTTCCTAGGTCGTGGCATTTACAGCCAAACTATTTCACACAGACAGAGTTTACAAACCAGATATTAATGCTAGAGAAAAATTAATCTACTACACATGTCTCAAGATAATTAAAAGTTCCCCAATTGATTATATATATATATATATATATATATATATATATATATATATATATATATATATATATATATATATATATATATATATATAGTCGGCCCTCCTTATCCGCGGGGGATTTGTTCCAGGGCCCCCCGCGGATACCACAATCCGCGAATGCCTGTCCCTTATATAAAATGGCGTAGTACTGTATTTGCATCTCCAGATTACTTATAATACCGTACCTAATACAATGTAAATGCTATGTAAATAGTTGTTATACTGTATTGTTTAGGGAATAAAGACAAGAAGAAAAGTCTGTACATGTTCAGCACAGACACAACCATCGAAGGCCTAACTACATAGTACATGTCATCAACAACGTTACATTTTTCTTTCTGTCAATCTTACAGATTGTTTTCATTTAATGACCTGAAAGAGAAATACATAAAATAAAACACAAAACATTTAAATGTGCGAGTACATATAGAAATATAGTTGTGAACAGAGAAAAAAAAAATTCATTCTCTCTCTCTCTCTCTCTCTCTCTCTCTCACACACACACACACACTGTGTTAACATCCACCAAAACCCAGGTTCCTCTCTCTTGATAACCCTCCTATGATGACGATGACTGTATAGTGCCTACAGTGCCGATGTGGTGAGGCGAAGAGATGGGTGGCACTGTAGGTAAGCGGGGAGACTTAACGCTAACTTGAACCTTCTGACAGGACGTCAGAAGGATCATCTACGTCGGAAGAACCAGGTTCCGATTGCAGACATTGAAGCTTTAGAGGAGGCTCAATAATACTAATGTCAAGATCTGTGGAGGTCGAGGGCTGAGGATCTTCAAGCGTTGAAGGTCAAGGCTTAACAATTGCAGATGCTTTAGTTAAAAACATTCTTATAGGAAGCTGTTTCTTCTTTGTTTTTGCAGCATCAAACAAATCTTGCAGTGGTTGTAGGCATGTTCTTATCCCTCGGTTGACACGGAGGCTTCGTTCCATCGAAGGATCGTACTCGCGGATCAAATCCTTTAACATGTGCGCCTGTTGAAAAACTGCTAAAAATTTTTCAAGTGTCCAAATTCATGGCTCTGCCTCCTGTAAATCTTCTGCATCATCATCATCATCTGTAGCTTATTGCTTTCTAGGAGCCATCAGGTCAGAATATAACAAGGAGACAAGTGTAAGATATCTGGGTTCATAAATTTGCACGTGCGAATTTAACGGAATTGTAGAGATAAAAGCAAAGGGCGATAAGATAGGGAACTCCATACAGAGCGATACAACAGGAGGCAATCTGATCATCAGAAGGACTCCCCCTCGAACAAGTGTTTCGGCCCTGTAAACTCCTTTACACTATAAGGGGGGGGGGCCACCTGCGTCATGACTCCGCCTCCTGTTGTCTTATGTAGAAAATGAACCCACTCCACCTTGGTTGCAGCTTTAAAATCCACAATTCTGCCAGCCGGAGGAAATTGTGAAAGTAACCCTTAAGTTGAAAAAAAATTATTGTGCCACAACAGCCATGACCCTTACAGTGAACCCATCGTGTCTCAGATCCGCGGCCAGATCACTATACTTGACCGCTTTGAACGAATGTTGCTCTTCCAATCTGGATTCAAATGGCACGGTCAGTTCAATCATTATAACCTGTTGCGATGATGACAAATGCAGCACTATATCCGGCCGTCTTCGAGATTTCCTGATACTCTCTGGATATGCCCCTCGTCCAGTTAGGTCTACCGCCATCTCCCAGTCATTTAAACAGTCAGGGAGAAATGGTACTCTGCTACCTGATTTACTCGGTTTTGGGTGTTCGGACTTTCCTGCTCTCTGAAACTATGTTTTTGCGGTGTTTGGCCTGACATTGCTATTCGCCTTCATCCTTGCCAGATCTATTGTCGCAGCCAGTTCATTTAGCACTTTGTTGCGACAGTGAAAAAATACTATGTCGCCGAAAATTTCCAGGTTCTTCTCCAAAGTTATGTGCTTCAAGTAATTATCCAACTGTTTTGCCAAGGCTTCATCCAGATGTTCCCAAAGCCCTTTTGCGCTGGCAGGTGAAAACTTGATTTCATCTTTTTTACCGTCCAAGAAGTGTGTGAGATCATCATCAGGCAGATCAACTTGAATGTGTTCAGCACTGTGGAGTGACTCCTGGCTGCGTTCTTCTAACGTCTTATCTGTCGAGACAGAGCGCTGTTGATCTCCCCCTGATGAACTCCCACACCCCTTTTTCGTTCTGTGGATTTTCATTCCTCTCTGAGTAGAGAATTTCCTACCACAGGCAGAAGGAAAGTCCAGCCGTTGTTCAGAGCTCGAAGTCCGTGTAACGGGTCTAGTCGATTCAAATGAGGCGCCGGTGGATTCATCAATCTCCCCTGCCCCTTTTTCGGTGAATACTGGGGGCATCTATCATTGTTGGGTCCTGTAGCAATTGTATACAGCTTACGGGTTGCCAACCCGGTCGATCGGTTTCTAGTCTTTCCCAGTGTCATCTGTCTTTCCAGAAGTCCATCGGTCTTTTCCCGACTGTCACTGGTGTGACCATGCAATTATGATAGGAAACTCTACACAGAGCGATACAAAATGAGGCAATCTGATCATCAGAAGGACTCCCCCCTCGAACAAGTGTTTCGGCCCTGTAAACTCCTTTACACTCTAAGGGGGCGGGCCCACCTGGGTCATGACTCCCAAGTGTCTCCGCCTCCTGTTGTCTTATGTAGAAAATGAACCCAATCCACCTTGGTCGCAGCTTTAAAATCCACAATTCTGCCAGCCGGAGGCAATTGTGAAAGTAACCCTTATGTTGAAAACAAATTATTGTGCCACAACACACCACGACTAGGGACAGACACTGACCCACCTGCAGAAAGCCAACGAGGCTTGAAGCTACTAAACGCTAGCAACTGAAATCTACTTACGACCGACACCTCAAATAATACACGCCTCGTATTGCCTGTAAGCCACCGTCCCTTCACCAATACAACGAAAGAACTTAATGTATTGCGGACTTATAAAAATTTCCACTTTCGTAGAAACAATTTCCACTTTCCGGATGTTTCCTGTAACGCAGGTGGGGATATAGTTTACTTTCCGGAGTTTCATAGCCCATCGCGGTTGTTCCACAGCCAGCATGATGCTTTTTCCGCAGTTTCACTAAGCCTCTTCAGTGCCCTTGTTCTCGAACGTTCCCTCAGCCACAACAGTTTCAATAAATCATATACTGATGCAGCCACGAGCCCTCTTGCATCCACCTCAACAGCCATGACCCTTGCAGTGAACCCATCATGTCTCAGATCCGCGGCCAGATCACTATACTTGGCCGCTTTGAACAAATGTTGCTCTTCCAATCTGGATTCACATAGCACGGTCAGTTCAATCAATATAACCTGGTGTGATGATGAAGATTCCAGCACTATATCCGGCCGTCTTCGAGATTTCCTAATACTCTCTGGATATGACCCTCTTCCAGGTAGGTCTACCGCCATCTCCCAGTCATTTGCACAGTCAAGGAGAGACGGTACACTGCTACCTGACTTACTGTGATAATTCAAAATAGGCATCAATTGTTGTGTTTTTACGTCCCTTGAGGGATTTCTAGTTTGGCTAACTGAGCGAAGTTAAGCTTGCACAGGATATTTATATTTTGAGTGAACTGTTTGGTTCTAGAATGTTCGGGAAATAGTTATCATTGGAAATCATTTTACAAAACATAATCAGTCAGATTTTAGATGCGCTAGCGTTAGGAAGCAAGTTTACTTGTGTTAAAGTTTTGAAGTAGCAAGCGCAATTTTGGGGTATCATTAGACAATAAGCCCAAGTAATTGGGTAGCTTCTGTGATGACGTAAAAGTATAAAACTATTGTCTAGCCCCTAATTTTTTATACTCCACTGTTATAGATGACAGTTCATATTATATTTATTTATGTGGACAAGATAGCCAGTACGACAGAAAATGTGTAGCTAGTCAGGAGAACTAGGAAATGGTAGACTAGTTGTCAGCCTAACAAGAAGGAGATAATAGACTTTAGCTAAAATTATATGCCAAGCAGAGCACAGACGAAATAAAAGACAGCGTCCGAAGAATAGTATAAAAAGAAGTAGAGAGTCAACTGACTTGACGAAAATGAAGAATTTAGGAGGCAGGTAAACATCGACAGCAGTAGCTGTTTTCTAGTCATGAACATCCTAGCATCTAGAGACAGCTAGTAAATACTGAGGCAGTAAGAAAGAATGAGAGAGCAAGACAGTGTGGTAATAATTGATTTGAAACTATACTGTACAAGGTTCACCAACCTCAAGGGAAGGTTGGACACTTTATTTCACATCTGCCACGTTATATGTAAATAAACATCGTAGTTTACACAGCTGTCAGAGTCAAGTTACTCATCTAGTGTTTATATCATTTATCAACTGTCTACGTGAACTGTTGTTGTATAGCATCAAGTAAGAAATTACTTTTATACCATCAACCAAAACCTGCCTACTGTTGGAGTAGAGATGCGAAATCACATACGATCAGCATTAGTTAAAAGTAGGGAATAATTGACAAGCAATCATCATTAGTGTATATTAGTGCCAATGGCCACATATGGGGGATCTCTATTCTATATAATTAGGTTCAAACCCTAATGCACTGAGTCAGTAATGTGCTTACTGATTTAAGAATATCCTAAACACAATACAACTTTTATTCTCTGGCGCATAATATCCTTTTGTAAGGAAGTAGAATTCTCTGGAGACAATGGCAACAAGTGTTAGGGACGTCTAGCTTAAATAGCAAGATGGAGTCTGCAGATGCTCTAGCGTGGAGTCACACATGCATTGAGAACAGTGTAACCATTACATAATTACCCAGGTGAGTTGTCTCCTTGACATCTCGTTATAAAAGAAAGAGACGTAATCTGTAGCGACATTTGAGCAGTCATTTGTAAGACCACAATTCAAAATTCTAGACATGTTCGGTCACAAAAAAAGGAGATCACTGTTAAGTCCTTTTTGCGCGTGGGAGTTAAATGTGTGAGACTCTCACATGCCCGTCTAGTGTTGATAGACGTACAATTTGAATCAACAGACGTCCTTCTCTGCACCATGGACGATTTTGGACGTTCAGAGTAACAGAGTCAAACAACATCTACTCCTCAGTCCACTAGAGAGACGTGTACTGTGGGCACAACTCACATGACAGAGCATATCTTCATTATGGTCTCTCTCTGCACCTGAGTAATCGTGCGGGCGCGTTCTGGAGCAACCAGCCAAACACACTCGCGAGCAGTTTCTGACTAGACAGTCTCATTCGTAGTCAACTTATCTGGAGTAGGACGAGAGTACTGAGCTAGGTCAACAGAGGACAAACTAAAATAAAGACACCTAGTATACGTCGCACGAGTAGCATCTGAGACGCTCATCATGTGAGACGCGTCGCTAGTACGAATGCCACATGACCGGCCTATGTCGAGATAGAGTTCATCTAGTATGTAGGCGCATATCTACGTACTGTCAATCACTATATAACACATCACAGAGATCTTTCTAGCTTTATTCACAGTAGAACCTCTTTTTTGTGACGCGCATTCGAGCGAGTATTACTAAGCATCGATAGCGGTAACTCGAGTTATAGAGCATTAACAAGTAACTGAATTGCTGCAACTATGAGTGCAGCACCTGAGCGCTAGATGACTACATGCTGCGCTTCTTTATCCATTCGTAGACACAGTTCATGTCGTGTCTGAGCACAGCTCTGAGCGTCAAGTGTTCTATGACTGATTTGGCGCGAGAGGATTATCTTGAGAGCGTCGAAAACATTTACATACTGATGGACATGGTGATGGAGTCTCCGACGATAATCATAGGATTGCATACTAAGCGACGTATACCGAGTACAGTGGACATCTGTGTAGAACGATAGAACTGCAATACTATAAGTATCGCGAGGGGAGACACTGAGCGAGCGACAATCACAAACAGAGTTACTAGCGCCAATGTACGCGTAGCCTACCTCAAGAGAGCACTTTAGAAACGTCACAACAACACTCATGACCCTGGCTATGAGGCGAGAGAGGAGGCGTGCTGGTACTTATATCTAGATTTTCATCGCTTTGTGGACCAGGTATCGACATAGGATGCCCACAGGATGGAGAGTGGCAGCACATATTATCTAGAGAAGATTCTTCGTGCCGCGACATGAGCAACAATCTATGAGTGGCGGCGCCAGGGGAATAAAGGTTTATCACTACACAGAGAGAACATTGCGTGTGCAAGTAATTCAACATACTTGTGTACACACACACATGCGTGTAGTATGGATTGTGACGAATCTCAGCTCCAACAAATAGCAGGTCTTAGCTGTGTCGATGGCACATTCTCAAGAGGGAGGTAAGAAACAAAAAAAGAAGAGATTACTGATGAGTTTATTACATTAAGGTTAACACACAAGACGGGGTGTTATTACACAGAAAACTCTGTCTCATGTACACTCTCATGGTACTCACAATACGGACACAGTCTTCAACACTCATCTACTAACTCACGGTCATGTATTACACATATCATCGACACAATGATATGTCTGGCGCTTAGAGTGTATCACTACTTACATCATCATAGTCGCGCGAAGAGAGGAACACAAGCAGCGAGCATCTGACGGAAGAGAGATAGGGACACAATGTAGAAGGTGAGCACCGGTATGTATGTGCGTACGTGTCAGGTTCATAATATCGCATTGTGAGCTGAGTGAGGAGAGATATGGTGGGGGGGGGTGGGGGAGTGAATTGGAAATAATTTTGGATGGAGGGGATTGGATCTGTCTATAGTCGATAGTGAAGTGATGGGAAAATTAGGTGGTAGCGATTTGTTGTTGAGCCGTGTTTATCTATATAACAGTTGATATCATGGTAGGGGTAAGTACTTTTACGAGGATGAGAGTGGGTATGGGGGGGTGAGTGGTGAGAGATGTGTAGGGTCTTGGGTAGTCTGAAGGATAAACAGTTAGTTGTTTCTGTGGAGGGGGGGAGTCTTAGGAGGTATGGGTACTTTAGTATAGAGTAGGTATACACTGTACTCTGCTAGGCGACAGGCGGACATTTGTGTGTTGGTAAGCGAGTGAGAGTGACGGTGTGTGGTGACGGACAGGTGAGTGTGTATTCTAATTTGGTGGGGTAGGGGTAGAGAGGATGCGTGTGATCGGGATATGTTAAGTTTGGAAGGTGTTGAATGGATGTTAGTAAGATTGTACGGTGTGGGAGCGAGACGACAAGGACGACAACAGGATGTGTACGACAGAGTGATATGTACGAGACAGAGTGACACATAAGTAGAGTGGACGTAGGAGAATGGAAGAGAGATATAGTGTGAGGTACACGGCATGTTCTTCATGGCAGGAAGTGAGATGAGAGGGACTGGTCTTCTAGTATATGGATGTGATGTCTAGGAAGTGAGTGACTTATGATGATGAGAATATAACTATCAATTAGTAGTGTAAAATGTGTTATAGTATGTATAAGTAGTGACGACGCTGATGATTGTCAGATGTTGGCGATGATGGGATGTATTTTAGTTTTACAGTGATGTTTGCGTGGCGGCCTCGGGTAGCGGTGGTGTAAGGGCGAAGGAGTTTGACAGTCATCACTACTAGTGAGAGGATGTTGATGTGGATGGTAGTGGGTAAATTGGTACCCCTGGGATTTAATTGAATAGTATGACTGATTTCATGGGGTAAGATCTGGTTCTAGAGTATTTGAGGGAAGGTGGGAACATTAGGGGGGGTGTGAGCGGTTCAGATGATGTGAGTTGGAGTATAGATTGGGTGCGAAGGTTGGTCTTTGCGATCATGAGTTTTAAACTACAGTAGTGATAGTGGGGTTTTGTGAGCTAAGTTTATGACGAGTTTTGTATGGTTACTGTATTATGGGATTGAGTAGTGGGAGATATGTTTTGAGTGGTCAAAGTGTATTTGATTGGCATATGGACATGTAAATTTAGTGGATGGGGTTATAGTATATGTGTAGTAGTGATGGTTATTGGGGTGACTATTAACAGGATGTATTTGGACTATCTATTCAACTGGTTGAGGAGACTTAGGGTGTATTGTGGTATTTGGAGTATAGAATGAGGTAGGGGGGTGAGGACTGAGACAGGTTAATTTGGGATGGGTAATTTACGGAGAGAGTTATTGGATTTCTTGCAGATGGGGAAGGGGGGGGATATTCAAATGTGGAGTTGGGATAGGAGGATGAGGCAGATATCCCTAGGTTTGATCGCCCGAGCGGTTGGATAGTTAGGGAGGTGTGGGTGGATGTATCATGAGTATTTAGTTTGTGGTTTTCCACAGACAGTTGTTGCGGAACGGGTATAGACACCGGACGAGTAGTGTGTGGTGAGGGGTGACTAGGTGATTAGTCTTTCGGGACACAGAAGGGGGATCGGAGTTAATCAGGATGTGTTTGTAAGTGTCCAGAGGTAGATCATTTGTGGTCTGTAGATGGTTGGCTTATTAATCGAATGTAGGTGTCCCGAGGAGGATAAGTGATTGTAGAGACATAGTGGAGAGATATGATAGTGGGGCAGCAACACACGTGGGTGGGGAGGGTGTGGACACAGTGATGATGAGTATAGGAGTGGGGTGACATGAATGTCTGGGGGAGGTTAGATTGACTAGGTGCGGAGAGATAGATTAATGAGAATTAGATGTAGAGGTACACACACAGGATGGTCTGAGGGGGACACAAGATTTAGTGAGGGGATAACATGGAGTCATTGGAGCGGTGATGTGTTGAATGAGGATGTAGGGAAGGGATATTTTGGGATAGGGGAGTTAGGTTTGGGAATAGGTGTGGGGGGGGGGGGGGGGGGGTGGGGAGGGGGAAGGGTGGATATAGGGTAGAGGTTTATGAGGTTTATAAGGGACATACTGATGATTGAGGGTAGGACTTGGGGGGGGGGGGTGTTGGGGTTTTTTTATTGGTTAACATCTATAGTTAGGAGGGGGGCTATGAGTTATGATGTAGTAAGTGTTGGGGTAGTTTTTGTGGTGGGGTGGGTGAGTGGGGGGGGGGGGAGAGAGGTGTTGGTAGTTGTGTTGAGATTATTTGATGGTAGGATTTATTGGTGTGGGTGAATATTGGGGGTGTGGTGAGAAAGGTGTGATTTGGAGATTAATATGGGGGGGTGGGGTGGGGGGTTCTGGGGGGTGGTGGAGTTTTATAGAGTCTATAGGGGCGATCGTGGAGTTATGGTGATGGTGTGGGAGGTTTTAGGGAGGTGGAGAAGTAGCATTAAAAAGGTGTTACTAGTGGGGACAGCAGTGGAGTCGTGGGTGTTATGTTGGATGGGTCAGAGGAATGGTGTGAGTGGACTGAGGAGTGTGGTGATGGAGTATTATAGACAGAGTCTGAGACACACATGAGGGAGGATATAGTGGATGGTATATGTGTATAGGTGGGTTACACGATACTTTATGTGATATAGGAGTAGGTGACAATTCTATATGGAGAGATAAGTGACCCAGAGAGGAAAGAGATGTGAAGTGTGATGTCGTGGATATAGAGGTGTTGTAGAGATGAGGAATAATTGCACGGGTAAAGTGGGGAGGGGGATAATGTGGTACGTCTGATATGTATTATGAGGGATAGTGTATGTGGGTGATGGGTATAGTAGGGTGATGATGGACAGAGGAGAACGTAGCGGGGTGGAGATTGGTGATAAGGAGAATATGGTTAGGAGTAGTGTAGATATGTGGAGCATGACACTTAGTCAAGGGGGTGTGTAGTTGATGCGTGCTAGTTGGTAGAGTAGGGTTTAGTGGGGTGGATTATAATGGAGGTGGGAGAATGAATAGTGAGTGTACAGAGACTGGGACATCACACAACATAGGGATCACAGCATGGTGGTGGAGGATCAATACACGTCACCCCATACAGATGAGAATCTCATGTGGATGGTGATCTATCATCAATCTATGATATCCATCATGCTCTACATCCATGCTTGGGAGGATGTACCACCTATGGTCCATTTACTTAGTATGGAAATTCCACACACACACAACACTCAAATTGGTACGCTTGGAATATTGTTTCCACTGGTTTTTAGTTAACGGACTATACCGCTATTTTTATGACTTTCGATAGCTGGGTAATCGTGGCCTCCGAGTCTCCGTATTTACTTAGTGGAATTGGATTACAAACACTAAATATGCAAAGTGTCCTCACAGACTTGCTCCATAATATTAGAAAGGTGCGCGACCACCAAAGTCCCATGACAAGAGTTATAAGGTTTGTGTGGTAATATAATGTTACTAAGGTCAGGGTATCCCTTTACCAAATAATCTTACGCCCTGGGGACAGTGTGTTAGTGGACAGCATGAGGACTGAACTGCTCAGGCAATCTGGAAAGAAAGAAGGTGGAAATGCACCCCTCTTTAGTGAGGGAGAGGAAAATGGCCAGACTATTTACATCGAATGAGTTTTGAATGTAATTCAATACTTAGTGAGGATGGTCTGTCATGATTTAATTGAAATGTCTGATACTTTGGTCTGAGTGGTCTGCCATGTTTTCTTTCTATTTCTTGTCTACGCCAACTTTTATGACACAAGATATTTTATATTAAACACACATATGTCCTAGTCCTCCAAATACTAAACAAGAGAGCGAGGGATGGAATGGAACACATTCAAATAATAATAACCAACACAAGCCATATTCCCAACTCTAACCAATGTATTCAAATAACTGTGACCACAAAATTACAACAATATATATGGTCAGCGAAGTGTATCACATTCAAGAAAAACCCAGATCACAAAAAGCATTTTACTCTCACAAATAAATATCTTCTCGCACTCGACAATTCAAGTCCACCACCTCATCGCTCTCTTGACTCTCGTTTCTTCACTGCCCCAATCAGAACTCTCCTTGCATTCACCACGGACCTGCTGACCTGGCAGTTTTGTGTTGTTAAGTTCAGACCCCTCTACTGACTACCCCTCATACACGACTGACATTACATACCTGCTCCCAGCGGAGCACCGCCAGTCCACAGCTGTATTAATCACGCTTTGACATCTACTCTCCCCTCCGGGGAAACTAAAACGACGTTTTTTTCTGTAGGGCGGCTGAACGCACTCCAAACACACAACATTCGGCCTGTGAGCCAAGTATACATTCATATCCTTCTTGTCCTCACATATCTTGCATACTCAATTAAACATCGTGGGGGGAGGGAAACCAAGAAATACACAAGCATTCTACGAAGGAGACAGAGTGTCAGCTACGTTAAGCTTACCCTCTATGGGTAAAACAGTAAATTTGTACTGCTGCAGAAAGAGGGCCCAACGAGTTAATTTCGAACTTGCCGATTTCGACGACTGTAAAAATGAGAGTGGTCGATGGTCAGTCTGTAATACAAAATGTGAACCTATCAAGTATCGGGACAACTTTGAAACTGCCCACACAATTGCCAGGCATTCCCTTTCAATAATGGAGCACCTAGTCTCAGCCGGCAACAGCTTCAGACTCACATACATCACTGGATGTAAGGTACTCTGGTGGTCTTGCATTAAACAAGCCCCAATTTCTACAGAAGATGCGTCTGTCCTCAAAACAAAGGGTTTGCATAAATCTGGCAACAGTAATATGGGTTTCCTAGAGAACAACCTCTTGATTCTGGACAAGGCTATCTCGCAATCTTGTGTCCTCTTGATCCTATTTGGCATCCAATTTTTTGTCAGCAAGGTTAGTGTAGCTGCGATGGAAGAGAACTCAGTAATGAACTTGTGATAAAAATTCCCAAGTCTAATTAGACTTTTCACTTGCTTCTTTGTTTTAGGTGTCTGCAACTGTAAAATCTTTGTAACACTTTACTCGGCCGTGCCGTCAAATTATACTGCCTTAGACACCGCAATAGGGAAGACAACCCAATCATATGATCCTCCCATGACTCATGAAATAAACATATATCGTCGATATATGTAATAATATCAGACCGATGTCCTAACAACCTACTCATCACCCTCACAAATGTGGTTGGCGCGTTCACTAAGCCAAAGCACATGACATTGAACTGAAACAATCCTTTGGGGTGCTAAATGCCATTAGAGGTTTCGCAGCCTCCGCGAGGGGTACCTGCCAATAGCCTGTAGACAGATTGAGTTTGCTGAAATATGTAACGTGGGTGAGTTGTGTTAACAGATCTTCCTGATTAGGTATTGGTTCAGTGTCAACGACGGCGATGCTGTTCAATCTCTGAAAGTCAATACATATACGAAGAGATCTGTTCTTCTTGCGGACCACAACCATTGGAAAAGAATATGGGGAATCAGACGGAGAAATGATACCCAGTCGTTGCATGTCATCAATTTCTCTCTCGAACGCCGATTTGAAATGCATGGGCACTGAATATGGTTTTACTCTAATCGGCTGATCGCACGTCAGAGTGATATCATGACAAACCAGGTCTGTCCGTCCTGGCAGATCTGTGAGGACATCTTTAAATTCAGCCAATATAGTCTGTACTTCAGACTTTTGTTCTACTGTTAGGTCATCACTGATCCCCACCATATTCAGTGACTCCGAAAGAACCAGGGGGACGAGCAATAACTGGATATTCTCTTCACCTTTTTCATCTCCTGTGTGGGAGCCGCGCTGGTGTAGTGGTTACCAAACTGCGCTGGCGACCGTGTGACCCAGGATCAAACCTGGGTGAGAACATTTGAAGATTTTCGTCCACCGGGATTTGGACTGGATTAACTCGAGCCCCGGCGAGCTAATTTGAAGGAGTTTTGTCGACCAGGGACTGGTGGCTCCTGAGCTGACCCAGCTCTAATGGGTACCTCCGAAATTGGCGAATATCTGCCTGAATGGCAAGGGACATCTGTCCCTGTACAAAAGAAAAAAAGGGATACTTACGTAAAATCAGTCTCAGGTTAGACATACTAACCTGAGATTTCGCCTCGAGTAATGGCGGGCGTACAAAAAAACAAAATTCTCCCGTGTCATCAATGACTTCCGTACATGCCACTGTTGCTTCAGTCTGTGCTGCCCTTGTGACTGCTTTCAGTGTCTCAGGTAGTTCTATATATAGCCTCAGAGCATATTCACATGAAACACATTCTCCTTATTTCGGACCGTAATTAGATTATCGACATCTGTCATTTTTTAAACAACCTTGAATGGTCCTTGCGACGTAATACTCAAGCGATCCTCTTTAGCAGGTAAAATTAGCCAAACTTCCTCACCTGGAACCAGGGATATTAGTTTGGAGTTCCGATTTGCGTATTTCCGATAAACATATAAACATATTTTTATATATAAACGGTATTTCCGATACCGTGCCAACGACCCCGCCAAGCAATCATGTGCCACCAAACAAGATTTAACAATACGTTCTCGAAGACTCACGACATACTCATAACCCGTAACTGACGTGTTATTTGCACACTTTCCAGTCAATAATTCCTTCAATATATGTAGGTACCACAAAGTGATTTTTGTTTGCACTGAAACACACGAGAAAACAACGCAGTTTGGAAGCCTTTGGGAAAGCATGAAATTTGGTACGGTACTTAATTTTTTTTTATTTTTTTATTGGACAACAAATAAAAAACTTACGGCATTTTTAAAAGTGTGGGGACTTGGAATATTTTCGCAAAGTTGAAAAAATTACATCACATCAACTTCAGAGATCTCCCGTCTTCTTAAATATTATGTTACAACCTTCTCTGATAAACAGCATGCAGTCTGCAATATACTGATCACACAAAGAAAACAATAGGGCTACATCATGAATAATTGTCAACATATTTGAGACCAAAAGTTGCAAATCTGCAAAGCACATTACCGAAAAAATGTCGTTTTTTACATGAAAGTCAATTTTCACAACATTATGTTTCAAAAAGTATAAAAGTTACAAACTTTAAATTTGTACACATTAATCTGCATACTACACAGATACATCCCAATTCTTTTCAGAGGATTTGAACACCTGTTTGTTCTTTTATAATTTTTTTTAAAAAGTGTCCAGAGACCAATTTGTCGCTTGAAAAGAAAAAAAAATATGAAAATGAAGAAATTTTTTTTTAAGATATTGTCCATATTTCATAAAAATCATTTGTAGGCAATAATAAATATTTATTTATACATACACACACATATACATGTATTGTACTGAAAAACAGGACTAACCTTCAAACTTGAAAAGGGCACAGCCTGCTTAAATTAAAATGTATATTAATTAATATGAATACATTAGTCTTAACTTTTTAAAGTACATTTTATGAAAGCTGTTTAAACATTTCTTTTCGAGGTAAGGTAACTAGTGCCTGTTTGTCCGGACATTTCAGTACACCATCAGCTACTTTAGGTATTGTATTTTCTGGTCTTCTAGCCTTGACTCAATATGTCGGCCATTGGCTTAGAGCCTTGCGATACCCTTCGCTTTTGAGATCATAATTATGGTGCAAAAGAAATCTTCATTCAATTACAAATTAATCAGAACATGCATTTTATATTCATATTGGTAACTTTTTTAGCTTGTCAAGCTCGTGAAAAATTAGATTGATGTGAGAATGTCTGAAGTGGTGATAACACATTCAATCAACACTGTTACACCAGCTGTGCGATCGTGTTAAATTGCTAAATAAAATTAAAACTATTGTAAATTTTACATTTGAAGTTCAAAACATTGTTAATAAGTGATATACTTACGTATAGTCATTCTCAAATCAGAAGATGTGATGAAGTTTGAACATGAACCAGCATAAGTGGCGTCCCGATCGTGATCGACATCGAAAGTGACCCCGGTCGATGGAACAGCCTCGCACTCCATCCTTCGCTAAAATTCTTGAGCGTCACTGAACTTACTCAAAGTCAATTCTCTCTGCCAGCAAATATGAGAAGTCTTTGAAATTTTACAGGAATAAAGAAAAATGGCTCCCAAATCTTCTCATACCATGCAAGGAATTATATCATCATCATCATCAGTTGCCATTTCCACAACGAAGGTTGGCTGTAATGGATCTCCAACGTCTTCTGTGTCTTTTCTTGGTGGTGCACTCTGATAGACTCTTTCCTGTCCATCTCTTGATGTTATCTTCCCACTTATAGCGCTGTCTTCCCCTTGCACGTTTGCCTTCAACTCTCCCTTCTGTTATGGTCTTCTGCAAGGTGTTATGCCTTTTTATGCTGCCGAACTTTGACTTCCCTCATTGGTTCTCTTTTCATACCTAGATTTTCTGGGACCTCCTTATTTGTTTTCATCTCTTTCCATGAGATACGCCCCATTCTTCTATATATCCACATGTCAAGAGCCTCAATTCTTTCTTCCAAATGCTTATTCATCGTCCATGTTTCTGCACCATACAGAAATGCAGAATATATATAACCCTTTATGATTCTCAGTTTTAATTTGTGAGATAACTGTTTGGATGTCAGTATATGTTTCATGTTGTTGAATGTAGCTTTGGCCATTCCTCTTAGTCTCTTCTTGATTTCTGTTTCAAATCTGCCATCTTCTGTTATTATATGACCAAGATATACGTAGCTCTTGACTTGTTCCAGGATTTTCCCATTTACGCTTATCTTTAATGTGGGTTTATCGTCTGTTTTGCTAATTATCATAGTTTCTCAATATTAATGTCGAGTCCATATTCATGACTTATACTGTTCACTTGCTTCACTAGTTCTTGTAACTCCTGTTTGCTTTCAGCTAACAACATGGTATCATCTGCATATCTAAGGTTGTTTATTGACCTTCCACTGATGTTCAGTCCTGGTATCTCCAGTATCTGTTTGAAAGTTTTTTCGGTGTATAAATTAAAAAGGCATGGGGACAGCACACGACCTTGTCTGACACCTCTTTTTATGTCTATGTATGGTGAATAATTCCTTCCCGATCTTACTGTGGCAGTTTGCTCCCAATAAAGGTTACTGAGTATTCTTATATCTTTTCCATCAATACCTATGTCTTTGAGGCATTCAATTATTTTCTCATGATGGACTCTGTCAAAACTTATAGTCAATGAAGCACATATACATACTTTTTTGGACCTCTGTATATTTTTCTGCTAATATTCTTAGTCAAAATATTGCCTCTCTTGTTCCACTGTCCCGTCTAAAACCAAACTGTTCTTCTTGGATTTCGCTGTCTACTTTGCTTTTTATTCTTTCCTGAATGTTTTTGAGCAGTATCTTAATTGCATGACTCACCAGGCTGATTGTTCTGAAGTCTGAACATTCTGTTGCATTTGGTTTTTTGGGCAATGTTATGAAAACTGATGTCTTCATGTCGTGTGGTATATATCCTGTATTGTATATATCGTTGCATATTTCTGTGATTGTATCTATACCAAAGCTCTCCAGAGCTTCTATCATTTCAATTTTTATGTTATCCATGCCTGCTGATTTTACTTTTTGTATTGTATGAATGGCATTCTCTACTTCTGATCTGAGAATGTTTGGGCCTTCATTAGAATCTGGTGATGGTTTTTTTACCTCTGTTGTCCTCGAATAGTTCTTTTACGTATTCTGCCCCTCTGTTTGATATGTCTTTCTCATCAAGTAATATTACACCATTTTTGTTCTTGATACAGCTTCCTCCTTGTGCAAACCGTGACTGATTTGATAATTTCTTTATTTCTTCATGCATATCTCTTGTCATGTGCTTTGCTTCCAAGTCTTCTATTTCCTTGCATTTTGTTTCTATCCACCGTTCTTTTGCTTCTCTACACATAGTACGTATGTCATTGTCTATTGTTTTATATTCTGGAGTGTTTTTTGCTTTCTTTCTTTCTGCCATTTTATTCAACATGTCATCTGTCATCCAAATTTGATTTTTCTTAGACTCCTTTTTAGGTAAATTTGCATTTGCTGATTGTATGCTTGTTTTTAAGCATTCCCATTTTGCGGTTGCTTTTTCTTCTGGGTTTTCTCTTCTATACTGCTCCATGCTTTCTGTCAATAACTGTTGATATTTTTTTTTGACATCACCGTGGAAGAGATTGGGACCTTACCACGCACTTCCTACTGAACGTAATGGGATCACAAAAACAAGATAAGAACCGATATGTAGAGAACTCTCTGTCCCCTGGGGAAGAATCTACTGTACAAATTAACAGGGAAGAGGCAACTCCTCTAATGAGTAAGGAAGTACATAATGACGAGTGTTCCTTAAATTCTGTTGAAAGGGAGTATTCTGAGAAAGACCACCTAAAAACTAGTAGGAGAAGCCTAAAAATAGGAACATGGAATGTTATAACTCTAAACGGAGGAAAGCTTGACAATCTCATATTAGAGGCAACAGACATGAAACTCGATCTACTGGGAGTTGCAGAGGCAAGACTTTTGGATACAGGCTACATAACAAGAGACCAGTACACGCTTATACACTTAGGAGGAGAAAAACATGAAAGAGGGATAGGAATGTTGATAAAGAAGGAGTTAGAAAAATACGTATGTGGATACTTGACACACAATGACAGAATGATGTTACTAAAGATGAGAGCAAAGCCATTCGACATATCAATCTTACAAACTTATGCACCAACTAAAGATCACAGCGAGGAAGAAATAAGAGCTACAACACACACTTAAACCAGTCAAATCTACAGATGTGTTGATAGTAATGGGTGATATGAATGCAAAAGTAGGAAAAGGAAAGTACAAGAAAATAGTAGAACAGTATGGATTAGGGACAAAAAATGATAGAGGAGACAGACTTATCCAGTTCTGTGAAGAAAACCAGCTGGTCATATGTAACACCTTTTTTGAACACCACCCAAGGAAATTATACACAAGGAAAAGCCCAGGAGATGTAACACGAAATCAAATCGACTATATTATGATAAAACATAGATTTAAGAACAGTGTCACAAGTGCAAAGACACATCCTGGCGCCGACATAAATTCAGATCCCAATCCAGTCGTCATCAAAGTAAATATAAAGCTGAAAACAGCAGGAAACAGAAGACAGCAGGAACCCCAGATAGAAATATCAGCGCTGAAACAACCAGATATAAATCATAAATATATAATCGAAGGAGTTATAACACCACTTTCAATGTCAAATCTTGTGAAATATCAACTTCACTTTAAAATATATACGTCTTCCACTTTGGTTTCTATATCTTGCAATATACGAAACTAAAGAAAAATCTCACTTCTTTCTAATAGTGAAAACTGTAAGCAAATTAGAGATTTGCTGGTCAAGAGCCAGCGTCTGGAATGAAGCGAGGTGATACAAAAACGTTCAGAATTCGCAGCGCAAAAATTGCTGTTTGTTTTTATTAGTAAAAAAAAATACTTTAATAACATTTATTATTTGGCAATTAATACATATCAAAAGAGAAGAAGATAAAGAGTATTGTCATATAAAAGTTATTGCAATTCGCTTAATAGCAACGCAACAGTGACGACTTAAACTTGATAAATTTCCTTCAGTTTTCTCCACTTCCGTTTTCAACAGCACGAAGCGGGGACTTTGTGACCTAATATATGCACTGGCCCCCTTGCATTTGCCCCATAGAGTAATTCAAAATGGGAAAATCCTGTACTCTCTTGGGGAGCCTCCCTGTAGGCAAAAAGGACCGCTGGGCGTAAACTATCATATCCTTGCGGAGATTCCGCGGTCGCTTTTGCCAGCATGTGTTTTAATGCCCCGTTAAAATGCTCGCAAACTCCTTTTGACTGAGGGTGATACGGACTCGTGAATGTTTGGGCAATATCCAACAGCCCAGTGATTTCTGACATCTCCTTAGAAATGAACTGACGACCCCTATCCAATAATATCTCTTCCTGAAAACCAAACATGCTAAACAACATCTGCAAAGCCTCTGCAACTTCCTGTGAAGTAATATTCTTCATTGGCACCGCCTCTGGCCACCTGGTGCACAAATCTACCATCGATAAAATGAAACGATATCCCCTGTCTGAAGTGACCGAGAGGGAGACTATACTATCAATCGCTACTTTCTGGAAGGGCCGGACTGACACATCCGCAATCTGCACAGTAACTTTGGAATGTCTGCCTTTATGCCTCATCTATAGGCATACCTTACAGGACCTACAATATAGTTTAATGTCCTTGCTAATTAATGGCCAATAGAAATGAGACATTACCCTCTGGCGCATTCGTACCACTCCCATATGTCCCGCAAAAGGGGAGTCATGCGCTACCTCCAACACTTTTGCTCTAAAACTACACGGCACAACCACCTGGCGCTAAGTGTGTACTCCCTTAGCAAAACACCTAGTAGGAACATTATTCTTGAGCTCGAACCAATGTCTGGATAACTTCGTGCACTTTACATCACCTCTCTTGGCAAATTTGTAAAATGTATGCAATGATCCGTCTGACTGATGGTGCTGGATAAAGTTTGACACCCGTGTATCCTGGCTCCCTTTTACCCATTCCAATGTCTTAGCTTCATGGTGCGTCGCTTCAAACGCGTCATCTGCCTTTGACTGCACGCTCGTAATGCCGTCTTCACAACAGATCTCAACGTACTCCTATAGTTGATTGCAACCCATGTCTACCAGAATATGCAAGCCGAATTAGCCCATTCTGAATTATTACTATTAGCGCAGACCTTTGCCAAATGTCCTGTTCCATTACAAAGACTACAGTGTAGTTGAGTATTGCTATCCCTTTCAGACAATTGTTTGGAGAATGTCTGACTACTCGGTCTGACTCCTTTTTCTCAAAGGATTTGTTTCTTTGGTAGCTTCTGCGAAATCGTCTTTGTTCCTGCTCATTTGGCGCATCTATCTGGATCTGATTTCGTGGGTACCTATCATGTCTGTCTCCCGTATATCTGTATTGATATCTATCAGACTGATAGTTAAATTTCTTCCTCGGTGATCAATGGCCCCGACAATTGTCATACCGTGCAGGAGATCTGTCTCACCAAAAGTAGGGTCTATCATAATTAAATCTTCTGGGGCCAAAACCTCTCCTTGACTATGTTATTATTTGCTCTGTCAGCGACAGGGATACTATACACAGTCTCCAATGCAGATCCTGAAAGAAAGTTTCCCAGCAGAACAGGCCCCTCTTCCTTCTTTATCTTCCAAGCGAAAACTACTTCAAAATGTTCCAAATACAAGTCCATGCTGTCTAAATCTTAATTAAACTTGGGTAACCGTAGTCTATAGGAATGTGAGAATTCTTTCCCAACTGAATCCTGCTTCCTGGCCTCAATATCTAGCTTCTTCAGGTTTATTTCTTTGTCAGCTTCAATTTTCTTCAACTCTTTCTCTGGTTCTGTCCTCAATTTTTTCAGCTTAAAACTTCAGCTTCTGAGACTGTCTCTCCTCACACCGTTCCTTTCTATAATTTTCCTGTTTTTCTTTCCATTGTGTTTCTGACTATTCCTGTAGAACAGGGCTTGTTAATGCTAGATCTGTACCAATATCAAAAAATTCTAATAGGCTAGCCATAGTTATGAAATGTAGTTATATCTAAATTTCTTAAAGCAGTACTCAATGTACACAATATCCTTCAGTATTCCCTACTGGAAAATTATCAGATGTTGTACTAGAAAAATGAAACAAAATTATATGTAATGCCTAGTTAGAAATACTGACTTTACCAATCAAATGGGTGTATTCAGTTTTATTGTGTCAAGTTACTCAACAGCACAATTTGTTGTACCCATGACACCCATAATATTTAAGCAGTGCAACTAAACCCCACTGCAATATAATTAATGGCATAAACATACATGTGATTCTCAACCAAACCAGAAAACTATGTCTACACAAGCAAAAGTACACAATCACGTAGCCTACTTTTATGCCATAGGTACTGGAATTGAAATACACTTCACTAAAACATAACATACAGAAATACAAACAATTTTGACAATAATGAAGATGATTAGGATGACCTTACTACACGAACAAACACAACAGTACGGTGGAATAAGAAAAAAGATACACCCAGACAGCAGCAGGTCTAATTAGAAACCATATCTGTTAACGTATGAAAACAAGAGATTAAGAAATTAAAGTATGTACATGATAGTAAGAAGAATACAAGAGAATACTCCAATTAGACATGACAAAGAGACACTATTACAAATATGACACCGTGCAAACACACCAGACCTGCACCACTAATACACTAAAATGTGCAACGTGAATTATGCAGGGCAGCCAATAGGGTCAGCTCTATGTGCCCATGCTCTGGCACACAATTCACCCAGCAACCGTCCTAAAGAACAGTTTAGCACAATCTCTTTCCACAATGCAAAAGAGAAAATCCTAAACCCACACAACAAAATGACACCGAAATTTTACTTCTATGAAGAAACAACACAAACCTTCAACAGACAATGAAGTGATCAAAGGCTAGTATGTTGCAACACCACACCAGTTGGGTGAAGTACTCACCAACCATATGGAAAAGAGGTAACAGGAGAATGATTACAAATTATATAATATTATAACGTAGAAAGGTACTAAAAGAATAATAAGTGTCCAATAATATATAATAATAATATTACTACATTAAGAAAATTAACTATACATCAAGTAAATTGATTATCTCCGAAGGTCTAGGTTCCTGATGATGATGTTGATACCCACAGCACCTTAGTCACTAATAATCCAATGGTCCACACAACGAACGACATGTTACAAAGTTACATAAAGTTACAAATATTGTCACTTAGGATGACTCTTGAGTGGTCCTAACACTATCATGTAAGGCACAAAGTCCCAGCTTGTCTCTAGATAGTGTCTTGTCTTCACTGAAATACCACAGGGCAGTAAAGCAAAAAGTCAGTTCCTTCATCATTTCAGCCCTGCAGACAATAAAATGAATGGACAATGAACCTGCTACAACTTGGTTCACACTGCAGACGTTGGCAGGCAACGGAATTGTTTTCTTAACAAGAGGAATGCTACAATGTTGCGCTGACGTTTTGTTAGATCTGGCACTCACGTACAACCAGGACCTCCAAGTAACACTAGGTCCCTACCAACTCTTCATAACTGGCTAGACATCTTCATCGTCAACAGGGAATTACAAGCTACACACCTATAACTGACAACTTTTGCCTATCAACTGAAGCTACCTTCAACTTGCAAAGAGCCACAAATGTCCTTATACGCTATTGCACAGGCAACGTGACAGAGCACTGTAAATAATACATACCGCCTTGTAATTTTGCTCTCACTACACCATTAATGAACGTCTTAATCCTTTATCTTCCTCTAACAGATTCCCAAAATGTTAAACTTGCAACACTGTTCAAGCTTAATTCGAGAACTGACCATTCCAAACTTGCAACACTTCGGATTTAATTCGTGAACTGAAAATCACCCGTGGCAAAAAATACAACACTTCGCTGCGTATCGCTAATTCGTGACCCGTGACTCATTATTCAAAATACCTGACAACTGCGTGAATGAAAATCAGGCCTACAGTATACGTGACCCAAAATAGATTTCTGACCTGGCGCCTCCTCGAAATTAATACCAAGAGAAGGGAACACAGTGGCAAATTTACACTTCCTATTTTCAAGCAGAACATGAAAAGATAACCAAACTTGAAGACCCAAATACGAGCTCCCCACCTGACACAGGGTGTTTTATATTAAACACACATATGTCTTAGTCCTCGAAATACTAAACAAGAGAGCGAGGGAGGGAGTGGAACACATTCAAGTAATAACTAACACAAGCCATATTCCCAACTCTGACCAATGTATTCAAATAACTGTGACCACAAAATTACAACAATATGTATAATCAGCAAAGTGTATCACATTGATGAAAATCCCAGATCACAAAATGCATTATATTCTCACAAATAAATATCTTCTGGCACTCGACAATTCAAGTCTACCATCACCACCAGAAACGTCATTGCTCTCCTGACCCCCGTTTCTTCGCTACCCCAACCAGAACTCTCCTTGCATTCACCCCTGACCTGCTGACCTCACAGTATCGTGTTAAGTTCAGACCACTCTACTGACTACTTCTTCTTATACCCGACTGGCATTATGTACCTGCTCCCAGCGGAGCACCACCAGTTCGCGGCTGTGTTAATCATGCTGTGACAGTCATTATTGATCTAATAGCACTAATTTTGCCTTTTGTCCCATTAATCTTAAATGGGCAAGGCTAAGACCATCCCTGTGCACGTGGAAATGGTGGCAGTTTTGCCAAAGTTCTTTTATTAAGCAATTCTTGGGGGACCAGTGAGTTCCTTGCCTTCTTTGATTTACAGAGAATCGTGGACATGAGGAAAATCTCTGCCCTTTATTTTTTTGCTGTCTTCAGTTACATCCCGAATGCAAGTCGCTCATAGAGCTGTGAACGTGTTGCTGATTATGTCTATTTCCCATCTTGCAAGGCTGCCGGGTACTTCTCTCCCGTAGGTCTTATGTCTGCACCTGTTTCATCTCAGGCATGTGTGGATGCCACGCTAAGCAGCCTGCGGACTATATCCCACTATTTAAGCCAGGCATCGCTAACACTCTTTACCATTTGTCTCTACAAAGATCCTTGCTACATAGCCTAGAGTTATTCAGTGACAGCTTATAAGAGTTCTAGTGTGGAAATTGATTCCTTGCTTGGTAAGCACATCAGTTTTTTGTGTTAATTTCAAATGCTTAGTTGTTTTTTCTAGCTTAATCATATAGTCAATATCCCGTGTTACTATATTTCATTTTAATACTTATCTTAACATAACTTGTATTGTGTGTGACCGGGAGTTTCTGATTTTTTTTAAAAATTAAGCACTGATTTAAACTCCACTAAGCGTTCACAGCTAGAAGGGAATTTTGCAAAAGACAGAAGGAGTCGATTGTATATCATTTTTTGGTTTTCCATTTGGACTGATGTATAATCAACTCTGTAGAGTTTTTGTTATTTCATTTTGCTACTAGTGCGCATCAGCGCAAGTTAATTTCATAACACTTCCAGTATAGTCCCAATTGGATAAGGTATCTCATGGGCACTTTTATTTATCAATTCGTGTTTTAAATGGCTAGTCTTGCATGGCCTAGCTTATGTCAGATTGTGTATGTGTGGAAGCGGGTCAGTTAGACCTGCACGTGTTGACAGCAATTGACACATTGCTGGTTTTACCTGTGTTATGGTGTTTAGCACTAGGGCCAGTATGTAAAAAGAGAACGGGGGGGGGGGGGGGGGTTCATCTTTGTATCGAATGAAAGAAGGAAAGTGTATGTTATGATCTGATGAAAGATTGTACGGTGGGATTTGTTTGTAAACAGTAGAGATGGCTGTACAATGGCTGTAAATTTTTTTTTGACTTTGTGTATTTCAGAGGTTGTCAATGTGCTACTGTGCTTTCTTGCTGGGCACTGAGCAACCTTCCAGAATTTTTTGCACGCTTGTAATAACATGCCCCTTTGAAGTTTATCACTACTGCTTCTGCATTACCAACCACCAGTTGATACTCAGATTTCACAAACAGCCAACTGGTCTGTCAGTTGCTCAGCCTACCAGGTGGTCATCGTGAATTAGTTACCCACCACCTTTTGTAAAAACATCAGTGCCTATGGGCTGTTACTGTTGCCCTCCATTTGATGGTGCAACATTGTCTGACCCATTTATGCCTTGATAACTATGGATACTTCTTATGTAACTGCCAAACAGAATCCAAAGATTTCCAGTTCTCAGCACATATGTGTTCCAGTTTTCATTATCCCTTATCAGAGGTGCATACCCTTGGGTCGATTATGGATAACCAGCTGTAATTCACTAAATCGCCCTTGGATTAAATATCTTGATCAGTGAGCTCAAACCCTCAGTCTTAGTTCGATTCTCCTATTTTGTGGTGGCCACCCACAACAAAAAGTGTTATTCCCTAGGATTTATTTTTATGTTCCAGAGGGAGCTTATCTCCATAGCCTTAGTAGTCCAAACTTAGGTGGAACTGTGTGAGTTTTTTTTGTTCCTAGTGGAGGAGTGGATTACCTGCCAAGCATTGACCCCATTTAGACAACTGACCGTTCTCATTATTGAGAGCTGGGGGCTTAACCCCTTTATATATATTATATAATATATATATATATATATATATATATATATATATATATATATATATATATATATATATATATATATATACACACACACTAATACCTCGCTCTTTCGACAGGTTAGGGACCAGGGCTATGACCAAAGTCGAAAATCGACGAAAGTCAAAGCATAGCCTTTATTTAGCTTACAAATGCATTAGGGCCACCAAAAAACGAAAATAACTAACTATATAACACTTGCAAATGCGTGCAACACCTAGATAAACAGAAATAAACATAAGAGTAAAGAAAATACAGTAATAAATAAAAAATACGTAAATAGCTTCTTACCTTAAAATCATTCTTGAGCAAGTAGACGATGAATATATACAATATGTACAGTTTTGAATGTTGGTAATTTAGGGGGATTCTAGACTTAGAAAACCAGATGGAGAAAATTGAGGTGGCTCATCTTATGAACTGGAGGATTTCAATCTAATTCTTTTAGGAGAAGGGCACTTTGAAGGAGATCTAACTGGGGCTGGTGCTGATGTTGATGGCTCGGAATCTGAAGGGTTAGAGGGAGGGGTGACTGAAGTTGGTTGTAGCGGTTGAGTCTTGAAAAAGGAGAGCAAAGACGTTTACCTCATTGATGTCTTCCTCCTTTCACTAAGAAGTTCTCTGTAACAGGCTATTTGGTGTTCTAGCCCACTATTTACTTTTGAACTTCTGTCGAAATTTATTCTACGTTGAAGATCTGCTGCTTTGTGTAGCCAACTTCTTCTATATTTTTTTCAAGCTTCACTTGAAAAGTTCCTGCAGCTGCGGTATCTGCGCTAGCTGATTCTCCCTTCACTGCTATATTATGCAGATTTGACCTTTTCTTAAATTTCTCAAACCAGCCCCTGCTAGCTCCAAATGTCTCTTCAGCTGATGTCTCTCCTTGTTCAGCCTTCATTGCATTAAATAAAGTTTGTGCTTTAGCCTGGATAAGATCTTGACTTAGAGGAATGTTGTGGCTGACTTGGTCTTCAATCCACACATTTAACACTTTCTCCATCTCACCAATTAAATTGTGCCTCTTTCTAATAAGTTTGGTATGCACTGGCGTAGCGTTTTTAATTTCCTCTAACACTTTAGCTCTGTTCTTTACAATTGTGCTAACTGTAGTGCTTGGTACACCTAGCCTGCGGCCTATTTCAGCATTTAAGATGCCTTGTTCATTAAGCTTGATTAGCTTAAGCTTTTCTTGCAAATTGAGAACCTTATGGGTTCTTTTAACTTTGTAACTACACTTAGGACCCATTATGAATATATTAAAGCAGAAAAATAAGTAGTACTGTATAGGGCCTAATCACACAAAAAAGTACAGTATGAAAACTGTACACGTGTCGTATAATCACGATATGAACACTGTCATTAGACTATTATCACTAAAATAACTATGAACTGTTTACAGTATAATCACAAAAATAATATAGTATGAATAGTTTTGTTATTTTAATCACAAAAATAAGTAGTATTAATATGTTTAATGACAAATATAAGAGATTCAATGCGGACAACTTGAAAAAAAAAACAGTGTACACCGAACAATTTCTGTTCAAAGACTGAACGACGAAAGAATCAAGATGACGCGCAGTTGTGACCAAATGCGACAAAAGAGCGAAGCGAGGGACGAAATTTGGAAACGTGGTTAGAATTGAAAACTGACGAAAGAGCGAAGCGACGAAAGTCGAGGTATTGGTGTATATATATACCAAAGCATTATTCAGTGACAGCTTATAAGAGTATATATATATATATATATATATATATATATATATATATATATATATATATATATATATATATATATATATATATATATATATATATATATATATATATATATATATATATATATATATATATATACCCTTTAGCTCCCCAAGGAGCATAGGCTTTCATCAAATACATGCCAAGTCTTCCTGTCCTGTGCCATCCGCTCAAGTTCTTTCCTTGTTTCATCATTTTCACTTCTGTATCCAGCTCTCTTCTCCATGTGTTTTTTGGTCTACCTCTGCCCCTCTTTCCCTGTGGATTCCAGAACAAGGACTGCCTTGTAATGCTATCAACAGGTTTCCTCAATGTGTGTCCTATCCATCACCAGCATCTTCTTCTCAGCTCTTGTTCCACTGGCACTTGTCTGGTTCTTGTCATCAATTCCACATTTGTGACTTTGTCATACCATTTCAGTCCTTCTATTCTACGCAAGCACCCGTTTATAAAAGTCTGTAGCTTTTTAGTTGTTGTTTTTGTTGCTCTCCTTGTCTCAGAGCCATACAATAGGACTGACTTGACATTTGAGTTGAAGATTCTTATTTTCATGTTGGACTTGATTTCTCTTGTCCTCCATATGTTGGTAGTAATATAGACAAAGTTGGAGGGACAGACAATGATATCAAAATAAGAATTAAAAAAGCAAGAGGTGCTTTCTTAACCCCTTTATTTGGACAATAACATTGTGTCAGGAAGTGTACAAGTAGGGGTGGTGTGGAGTGAAGCGATTTGGCATGTGTGTGATTGAGTGAAGTCAATTGTCATTTCTTCTTGTGTTTATGTGATAAATTCACTAGTCTTACAAAGCTAGTGGAGACAGTATATTTTTCTTATAGGAAATGTTGTGGGTTTTATCATTTAATAAACATATTTATATGTGATCTGAATCTCTTCTGTTCTAACCTTCACTTATATGTTATGCCCTATGTCCTTACTGTAGTCGATTAGTCTATGTTAACATAGGGAGGACGAGTGAGAGATTGACATCATAAAAGTCAGTCGGAGTATGGTGGAGAAGTAGCCTCATTACTCTCCAGAAGTCAGATCTCTCCCTCAAACTAATGATCAATATGGAACATACACTCTACTTCCATAAACCATTACCCCGCTGGAACTACAAAAATGCCAACTGGAACAAGTTCTCAGCACTGACAGATGAATACTGTGGTTCCATAAACACCCAAAACAAAAGAATTGGAGAAATAGCTGACGGATTTAATAAAGCAGTTCTGAAAGCTGCCCTAGAATCAATACCACGAGGGGCGAGAAAAGATTATAAGCCGTACTGGACAGAAGAACTCAAAGAACTGGAAGAACAGGTAACAGAGGCCAGACATGTAACAGAAAAGGACAAAAGAGTTGAGGCAAACATCGCTTACAAAGCTATCTCTGCAAAATACAGGAAAACGTTAAACTGTTCAGCCAAAAATAGTTGGATCAAAACAACAGAAAGTCTTAACCTCGGCAAAGATGGAAGAAAATTATGGAGGCTTGCCAAAGCCTTAAATGATGAGGAATGTAAAAACAAGGAAATAGCCATACAACAAAATGAGAAAATACTCACACAAAAAGAAGCAGCTAATGTTTTTGCTCAAAAATTCTCACTTGAGAGCCAGATAAATGTTCCACCGGACAGAAAACAGGAAATTACCAAAGAGCAAGAAATTTACCAAAATATACCAACTGTTCCAGAAGAGCACATGACAGCAAACCTCACCATGAGAGAGCTAGAGGCAGCCATTGTATCCCTTAAACAAAGAAAGTCCCCTGGAAAAGACAGGGTAACAAATGACATGCTTAAAGAGCTAGGGCCTAATGCCAAGAAAGTCCTCCTCAAGATTATGAACTATAGCTGGAAACGTGGAATTGTACCACAAGCCTGGAAAGAAGCAGTACTAGTTCCAATCCTCAAAAAGGACAAAGACCGAATGGATCCCAACAGCTACAGACCCATCAGCCTTCTAAGCTGCACGGGAAAGCTTATGGAGAGAATAATCAATACCAGATTAAGTTGGCACCTCGAAGAAAAACAAATTTTACTGCACCAACAGGCAGGCTTCAGGCAGCATAGGTCTACAGAGGACCAAGTCACCTACATTGCACAGGAAATCGAAGATGCTTTCCAAGAAGGAAAGCACACTTTAGCAGTCTGGGTAGACATGGAGAAAGCATTTGATAAAGTTTGGAAAGATGGGTTAAGAGTAAAAATGCTTAAATATGGAGTCTATGGAAGAATGTATAACTGGATCAGCCACTACCTAACAAACAGAACAGCTAGAGTGCAGGTGCATGGACAGTTAAGCAAAAAGACTACAATGGAACATGGAGTTCCACAGAGTGGGGTCCTTTCCCCAACTCTTCCTCATATATATAAATGATATAACAGAAAACACCCACAAGAATGTCCACAACTCTCTCTATGCTGATGACCTGGCCATGTGGACTTCAGAAGAATACATCACCACAGCAAGAGTGCACATGCAGGATTCACTGCTAGCCCTTGAAAGTTGGTCCAGAAAGTGGTTGCTCAAAATAAATGAATAAAAAACTACACACACTATTTTTACCTTGTCAAATAAACCACAGCAAGCAAAGCTACAACTTAATGGGCAGGCAGTACGAGAAGATGAAACACCAACATACTTAGGAATCACACTAGACCGCCGAATGACGTGGAAATCACAGATAAACAAAATACAGCTAAGGGCAAAACTTCGCATGGCCATCATGAAAAAGTTAGCTGGTACCACATGGGGTGCTGATGAGAATATCCTCAAAAAGCTGTACACAGGCAGAGTCAGACCTGCTATGGAATACGGCATCACAGCTTGGTCGACGGGCAAAATCAAATTTTGACAGAGTAAACAGACTCCAAAACCAAGCAGCACGTATTATTATAACAGGGGCCCTAAAGTCCACACAAATCAATCATATGGAAAGCATTATAGGGCTACAGTCAATGGAGGATAAACGTGACAGCAGAGTCCTACAACAAGCTGAAAAATTTAAGAGACTCGAAGGACACCCCATGTTCCAAAGAATGAATAGGCTAGGAAGAGGCAGGCTCAAGCGAACTAACTTTGTAGCCCAAGCAAAAGAAAAAATTAGCAAAAATACCATGCTAGCAAGCTCAGTTGCAAAGAAAATCCCAACAAGCTCAACTATCCCACTGTGGAAAATAAGATGCTTTCCTGAGTTAAAATCTGATATTCCAGGCATTGAAAGTAAGGGAGCACAGACAGAAAGACAAAGAAAGTGTATATAGCAACCAAGTATATTGACCAAAAATTCCCAGCAAAGCTTTGGACACATGCATATACTGATGGTTCAGCAAAAAATGCAGTTGAAAATGGGGGTGCCGGCATCGTCATAAAATTAAAGAATAGAATCCACTCTATGGCAATTGCCACTGGCAAATACTGCAATAATTTCAGTGCTGAAGCAGAAGCCCTGAAACAGGCAGCTGAAACTCTTATTGAATGCAAAGCACAGGCAGAAAAACAGATAGTAATCTTTACAGATGCCCTCTCAGTAATATCAGCGCTGAAGAGCCACCAAACTAAAGGATTGAAAGATCTGATAATCTCCCTTGAAAGACTGGCCAAATGCTTCAACAAGTGCACTATCCAGTGGATACCAACCCATTGCAACATACCAGGAAATGAGGAGGCAGACAAACTTGCTAAGGAAGGAGGTGCCTTGCAACAAAATAATATAGAGACAGCTTACGCAACGGCAAAGACTACTATAAAGGCTACATTCAAGTCCAAATGGGAAAGAGAGCACCCGGGCCATTTGAAAAATGATGCATATCATCAACTATCCAGGAAAGAACAGGTTGTCATTTTTCGGCTACGCACTGGACACAACAGATTGAGATACCATCTATACCACAAATACAAGATTGGTGCAACAGATCTCTGCATCTGCGGTAACAGCCATGTGGTGAAATTACAGTGATGCAACGTTAAAATTCCTCCATTTATAAAGATAATAGGTAAAACAACATGTAGGGATAAAAATATAGGTAAGGTACGATGATACATTCTCGCCCACGCCCGCGTTTTCTAGCGCCATTGAAACTAACTAGTTAGAACATGCAGACTAAACGAACGATCTTTTTAGATGGGGAGGGGGAACGGATATAAAAGACAAAAAAAATATGATGGTCTGAACACGTGTTTGAATCTAAAGTCTAAAAGACGCAATTTGTAGTTTTAAAGAAAAAAAATTACGCCACTAGTTGACACAATGTAAGGAAATGGACAAAAAACGACCTTAGCTCTTGTTAGAAACAGACGTATCTTGGACGGTTTACGGTAATTGGTTGTTTTAGTTTGAATATAGCGGCAAACGCCATACATGAAGGTTTCAAAAACAAATTTCAAAAACTAACCTTGAGAAAAGTAGGTTTTTTCTTAATAATAAGTTTAGGGAAATAAAAACTAGCTATGTGCATATTTTCACTAAAGTTACATTTTCATGACCTTGAGACTAAAAATGCAAAAACATACTGCAGATGGACTAGGGGCAAAGTAGGAGGATAGTAGCTAAAAATAACTTAGCATAGAATCTTAGAAGTAGGGGGAGACAAAAATTTGTGTAGTTTTTCTTGTAGTTTCGTCCAAAAAACAAGTGTAATTTTGGGAAAAACCAAGTTGAGACGGACAGACCGACAGAAAAATACTACACACTAGACTGAGACTGGACTAAATTGGACTTTGTAGTTTGAAATTTTGAAAAAGTAGAGGGGAAATCCCTAAATTGGACAGCAGCTTTAATATTGTAGAAAGAAAGACGCCCGCTGGGGCCATTTTGAAGAAGACTGTCCAGTGACACAGTTCGTTAATGCTAGAGGTGTAAATTCCAGGAAAGATTAAATATTTCAGTGGGACGCCCTAATCTAGCCAGCAGCTCAGCTGAGTTTTGCTAGTACTACGTAACTGTGTTCTCAATTTTGAATTGTGGTAAGGAGAAAAATTCATTAACCCTTTTATTTAATATTTTGAGTGATTGATACTGCCCTGTCATGAAAAATGATTACGACAAGTAAGTGCTTATTCTAGGTCCCCAGCGACAGACCAGGGCCTAGAGGCAAACAAATAATATAGGAAAACATATCCAAGACTATAGAAGACAGATCTATATTTGAGATCAGTGGGAACATATCACCCACCTTATTGGATGGAAGAGGAGACTAATGAACATATTTCGGATGCAATGCAGTCATGGGAAACTGGTGCTAATTGATATCACCTGGGTGAGATGTGCTAAGTTGGTCAGAGAGATCTGACCCAATCTTTGTAATGTTTTTTCGTTGTTATGTGTAAAAAGTGGTGCAGTAGGCAGTGTGTTGACACATGGCACAAATTTTGGTTTCAGAGTTTCTGGTCTGGCACTACGCTAGTGCCAGATGCTTTGTAGAAGTCCATGAGTGAATGCCTAAGCAGCCTACCATGTTACTCCAGCTATTGTGAGGAGTGGGCCACTTGTATTCTTTACTGCATCGTCACAGGCCAGATAAGTCAAAACCTGGCCTGCTGTGGATTCATCAATCTTGTCCACAATAAATAAAGAAATAAAATCTTGATTGTATAAACACTATAACTCAGTCCATATTTCAAGGACAATGAACATTATAAACAGAGATTGGGCATGATGACACCACCCCAACTAGACATCCAGGGCTAGTTTTCCAAAGACACTGTATTTAGTATTAATATTAACCAATGTAACAATATATTTATGTACAAAAATTTCATTGTGATTATTCAATATATATATGCACTTTTATTGATAAATACATATTGTTTCATACGTCCTGACCATAAGAAAATTTGGTTCAGGACTAAATAAATTCAAAAAATTATAAATTTAACTTCTAAAGCCAGTGTTCCTTGATTGATCTTAGAGCTTATTATTATTATTAGACTTAGTATTTACATGTGTGTGTCTGTGTATTTAATTACCTACACATCACAATTCAGTACCCTAGACATTAAACGTAGCTAACATACATAATAGCAGAATAAGTCTGTTTGAGGTCGTAAGTGGTAGCGGAAAGGCATTCTGTAACACACATAAACTTTTATCATCAGGAGCCTTCACAGCTGACCTCATCCAGTACACTAGATAACATAGCAATCATACAATAACATCAAAAACCACTACAAATATTGGGTAGCTCTTGTCCGGGATTAGGTTTATCAAAGATATTAGGGTCTCCTGGTCCGGGAATTAAACTATTGGGGGGCATAAGTTGTATAAATTTAACAGTGTTCCTAAAATTTAAAAGTGGAAAGTAAAAGTTGATGAATCTTCACAGCCAGTGGTAATTAATTAATTAATATATTACCTTAGTAATTAGATTGTATAATTTACCTTAGTCATTGTTAAATTGTGTGATATAGTATGGCAGATCTAGCCAAATTCAGATCGGCTGCTGTGCTGACGGCGAAGGAAATGAACATGGATGGTCAGGTTTTAGTTCAATATGTAACGTCAGAATGTGACAAGTATATTGAAAGGGAAGATAGGAGGTTAGCTGAAGAGAAGAGGTTACAAATTGAGGCTGACAAAGAACTTAGGAGGCTGCAGATTGAGGCTGACAAAGAGGCTAGGGCATTGGAGGCAGATAGGGAGGCTGAAATAAAAAGGCTCCAATTAGAAGAGAAAAAGGCTGAAAGAGAAGCCGAAGAAAAGAGATTAGCTGCAGAAAGAGAAGAAAAGAGATTAGCTGCAGAAAGAGAAGAAAAGAGATTGACTGCCGAAAGGGAAGCAGAAGATAAAAGATTGCAAAGGGAGCACGAGTTACGACTAAGGGAGCTGGAATTACAAGGCCATGCTCCTGAAAATGGTGCCAGCCCCTTTGCCTCAGATGCCACGCCTAGTCAGGGAGCCTCAACCTCAGCTATGGGGTTTCATTTAGACCATTTTGTTGAGAAAGACAATGACATTGAGGGGTATCTAAGTAGATTTGAACTATTGGCTACTACGTATGGGTTAGAGAGAGAGAGGTGGAGTCTTAAGTTATCCCAAGGGCTTAGAGGTACTTCTTATGAAGTTTTTGCTAAGATGAATAGAGACGACCAAGACAATTATGACATGCTAAAGCAGGCTCTGTTATTGAGATATGAAAAGAATGGTGAATTTTATCGTAAGAAGTTTAGAAATGCCAAGCTGTTGTCTGGGGAGACATACCACCAATTCTCTGCCAGACTGGAAACCTATTTGGAGAAATGGACTGCTCTGGGGAAGACCCAAGATCTCAAAGAAATGATCATGATAGAGCAATTAAGAGAGTCCATGGCTCCAGACCTGAGGAAATTTCTCATGGAACAAGGTGCAGAGAGGTTGGGGGAGGTTTTGAATGTCGCTGAGAGGTATCAGGCAGCCCAGGCAGAGGTAAGTGGCACTAAAAAGAAGCATATAGAAAATTTTAAAGCTCCACAGCACTTTAGTAAATTTGATACCAGAGACCAAAGTAATAAAGGTAGGACAAACTTTGATAGGCCAAGAAATGATTATCGTGATAGAAACTCACAGTTCAATGACCAAAAATATACTGAAAGAAAACCTTTTAACCAAGGAAAGAGATGGTGCAAATGGTGTAAGAAGGACAACCATAACACCGAATTTTGTAAAAGGAAACCTTCAAACATTGCTGCAATGAAATCGGGGAACCAGAGATTAAAGGTTAATCCTAATGGACAGCAGGAACCTTATCACCCCCCAGTTTGTGAGGATGTTATTTGTAATGGGGTCACCATAAGGTGCCTATATGATACAGGTTTGGATTATGATTCAGTTGTGAAGGCTAGCCTAGTGGACCCAAGTCAGTATACCACGGAAACAGTGGAAATACAAGGGGCGACTAAGGACATACCACTCATGACACTTCCCATCGCAAGGATAACGGTGAAAACTCGCTATGTGGAAGGAGAAATCAGAGCAGCAGTGATAGATGAACCAATCTACCCTCTGATATTGGGGTGTAAATACGTCTTCTTGGGGAATCCCGAGAGACCTGTGATCATGGCGACAGTGCAGACCAGGTCACAGAAAAAGGAAGAAGAAGGTGAACCTATAAATGCTCATCCAGAAGAGATGAGGAAGGCGCAGGCTGAGGATAGGACACTCAAGCCATGTTTTAAAAAATTGCCCAAATGCCACACACCTCCAAGCAAGGGAGAGTACTTTATGAAGAACAAATTGATATACAGGAAGGCCGGAACTGGAACAAATGGTCACAACCAGCTGGTTCTTCCCGCTTCATATAGGGATAAAGTGATGGAACTAGGGCATGCGATTCCCTTCAGTGGTCACATGGGGATCAGCGCCACAGGACAGCGTATAGCTTGTCATTACTTCTGGCCAGGGATAACGGAAGATATAAAAAGATATGTCAAATCCTGTCCAGAATGTCAAAGGGTAGCTCCAAAGCATTGGACTGCTCCTGCAACTCTAGGGGAAATGCCCATAGTGGGAACACCTTTTGAGAGGGTTGCAGTGGATATTGTGGGACCTCTCACTCGGACCAAGAGGAGGAACAGTTACATCCTTACTCTGGTGGACACTTGTTCTATGTGGGGAGAGGCGGTAGCCCTGCCATCAATTGATTCGAAACATGTGGCAGAGGCACTACTTACAATATTCACAAGATTAGGATTCCCGCATCAAATCTTGACTGATAATGGCTCACAGTTCAAGGGGAAACTAACAGAAGAAGTTTTTAAGCTATTTCAAGCCAGACACTTTCATTGTAGTCCGTACCATCCACAAGGGAACGGCCAGGTAGAGAGGTTCAATGGGACTCTCATTTCTATCCTGAGGAAGCTGGCACATGAGAAACCTGATATGTGGGATCAATTTCTGCCCGCTGCGTTGTTTGCGTATCGGAAGGTACCACATAGTTCAACCGGGATGGCTCCCGCAACCTTGCTATTTGGGAGGCCAGTAAAAGGTCCATTAGAAGCATTATTAAGGACCTGGACAGATGAGAAGGCAGAAGAGACTGTTACCTCATCATATCAATATGTGAACGAGCTGACCACTCGTCTGAAAGCTGGATGGAAACTGGCAAATGATAATTTGAGACAAGCCAGGAAGAAACATGCAGCGTATTTTAACAGGAAAGCCAAGGACAGAGAATTAGCTGTGGGAGAGAAAGTGCTTCTTCTACTACCTGGCAGCCAGAATAAGTTGCAAATTGGATGGCAAGGTCCATATACGGTTCTAGAGAAGGTGTCTAGAACAAACTATAAAATTGACAAAAAGGGGAAGGAGAAGATATATCATGTGAACCTTTTAAAGAAGTATCTGGACAGACAAATCCAGGAAGGCACCCCTTTACTGACCTTGGCTATCGCAACTGAAATGAAAAGGGAACCACTCACATCACATGAATACCCATTACATCCCTGTGAGACAGCCGCCCAGGTAAAAGTCAGTAAGCACCTGACTAAAAATCAGAGGGAGAGAGTTCAACAGGTTCTGGAGGAACATACAGATGTATTAACAGATAAACCAGGACATACTAATTTGCTACAGTATGACATGAAGCTGGTAGACTCAAACCCAATCTGTATGAGAGCCTATTCTGTTCCGTTCGCTAAGGAGAAGGCATTGAAAGAGGAAATAGATTATTTGTTGAAAGAAGGGATTATTTCGCACAGTGAATCTTCTTTTAGCTCCAGTGTAGTTTTGTTGAGGAAACCGTCTGGGGAACATAGACTGTGCATAGATTACAGGAAACTGAATGCTGTCACAGAAGGACAAATGGATCCATTACCGGACACAAAACAGTTATTTGCTAGATTGAACAAGGCAAAATACTTTTCGAAGGTGGATCTTAGCAAAGGCTATTACCAGATTCCAGTGAAGCCTGAAGTTAGACCTTATTTAGCTTTTAGCACCTCGGAAGGACATTATGAATTCAACATGTTACCATTCGGACTGAAAAATGCTTCGAGTGTATTTTCTAGGATGATGCGCAAATTGTTGGATCCCCTGAATAATCCATGTATCACAAATTTCATGGATGATATTCTCGTCGCCACAGAAACATTTGAAGAACACATTAACTCTCTGAATATGTTATTTGATAGGCTCAGAGAAGCGAACTTAACTGCTAGACCAACAAAATGTTGTATTGGATGCAAAGAGTTGGAATTCTTGCGACATACTGTATATCAGGGTAACATGACCCCTGACCCCAAGAACTTGGAAAAACTGCAGAGAGCACCTAGACCGCAAACAAAAAAAGACGTGCGATCATTCGTGTCGTTATGTGGGTTTTACCAAAAATATATCAAAAATTTTAACTCTATATGTGCTCCTCTGACTGATCTGACTTGCAAGGGAAATCCAGATAAAATTGTTTGGTCAGCGCAATGTGAATTGGCATTTCAAGAGTTAAAGGAAAAACTCACTAGCAAGCCTATTCTCAAATTACCTGATTTGACTCAGGACTTTGTGGTGAGAACAGATGCAAGCAATGTAGGCCTGGGGGCGGCTCTGTTGCAAAGGTCCTCTTCACCCAATGGGGAACTGAACCCAGTCGCTTATGCAAGCCGCAAATTGAACAAAGTGGAACAAGGATATTCCACAAGCACAAAAGAATGTTTAGCGTTAATCTGGGCAATAAAAAAGTTCCAAATCTATCTGTATGGTAGGACTTTTGTGGTCCAGACAGATCATCAGCCTCTCGTGTTCTTATCTCAGGCCAAGCATGAAAATGCAAGATTGTTAAGATGGTCTTTATTGTTGCAACCATATCAGTTTAATATTGAATATATCCCGGGGTCACAGAATGTCGGTGCACATTTCCTCAGTAGGCACCCCTGTGATCAAAATTAGAGTAGTTGGCAGGCGTGAGGAGTTAATTTTATCTATGTGTATCACTGGTTTTGGAACTTGCTTTAGTGCATGTTCTCAAGTGGGGAGATGTGTGGTGAAATTACAGTGATGCAACGAAACAGACGTATCTTGGACGGTTTACGGTAATTGGTTGTTTTAGTTTGAATATAGCGGCAAACGCCATACATGAAGGTTTCAAAAACAAATTTCAAAAACTAACCTTGAGAAAAGTAGGTTTTTTCTTAATAATAAGTTTAGGGAAATAAAAACTAGCTAGTTTGATAGCCCATCTTAATCTGAGAAATAATATACTTTTAATTACACAGACGGACAGATAACACGGAAGATATTGACGAAAGACTGTATTGTTCACTACAGACTAGCGGACAGTTTTTTGTGCATATTTTCACTAAAGTTACATTTTCATGACCTTGAGACTAAAAATGCAAAAACATACTGCAGATGGACTAGGGGCAAAGTAGGAGGATAGTAGCTAAAAATAACTTAGCATAGAATCTTAGAAGTAGGGGGAGACAAAAATTTGTGTAGTTTTTCTTGTAGTTTCGTCCAAAAAACAAGTGTAATTTTGGGAAAAACCAAGTTGAGACGGACAGACCGACAGAAAAATACTACACACTAGACTGAGACTGGACTAAATTGGACTTTGTAGTTTGAAATTTTGAAAAAGTAGAGGGGAAATCCGTTGATTGGACAGCAGCTTTAATATTGTAGAAAGAAAGACGCCCGCTGGGGCCATTTTGAAGAAGACTGTCCAGTGACACAGTTCGTTAATGCTAGAGGTGTAAATTCCAGGAAAGATTAAATATTTCAGTGGGACGCCCTAATCTAGCCAGCAGCTCAGCTGAGTTTTGCTAGTACTACGTAACTGTGTTCTCAATTTTGAATTGTGGTAAGGAGAAAAATTCATTAACCCTTTTATTTAATATTTAATATTTTGAGTGATTGATACTGCCCTGTCATGAAAAATGATTACGACAAGTAAGTGCTTATTCTAGGTCCCCAGCGACAGACCAGGGCCTAGAGGCAAACAAATAATATAGGAAAACATATCCAAGACTATAGAAGACAGATCTATATTTGAGATCAGTGGGAACATATCACCCACCTTATTGGATAGAAGAGGAGACTAATGAACATATTTCGGATGCAATGCAGTCATGGGAAACTGGTGCTAATTGATATCACCTGGGTGAGATGTGCTAAGTTGGTCAGAGAGATCTGACCCAATCTTTGTAATGTTTTTTCGTTGTTATGTGTAAAAAGTGGTGCAGTAGGCAGTGTGTTGACACATGGCACAAATTTTGGTTTCAGAGTTTCTGGTCTGGCACTACGCTAGTGCCAGATGCTTTGTAGAAGTCCATGAGTGAATGCCTAAGCAGCCTACCATGTTACTCCAGCTATTGTGAGGAGTGGGCCACTTGTATTCTTTACTGCATCGTCACAGGCCAGATAAGTCAAAACCTGGCCTGCTGTGGATTCATCAATCTTGTCCACAATAAATAAAGAAATAAAATCTTGATTGTATAAACACTATAACTCAGTCCATATTTCAAGGACAATGAACATTATAAACAGAGATTGGGCATGATGACACCACCCCAACTAGACATCCAGGGCTAGTTTTCCAAAGACACTGTATTTAGTATTAATATTAACCAATGTAACAATATATTTATGTACAAAAATTTCATTGTGATTATTCAATATATATATGCACTTTTATTGATAAATACATATTGTTTCATACGTCCTGACCATAAGAAAATTTGGTTCAGGACTAAATAAATTCAAAAAATTATAAATTTAACTTCTAAAGCCAGTGTTCCTTGATTGATCTTAGAGCTTATTATTATTATTAGACTTAGTATTTACATGTGTGTGTCTGTGTATTTAATTACCTACACATCACAATTCAGTACCCTAGACATTAAACGTAGCTAACATACATAATAGCAGAATAAGTCTGTTTGATATCGTAAGTGGTAGCGGAAAGGCATTCTGTAACTCACATAAACTTTTATCATCAGGAGCCTTCACAGCTGACCTCATCCAGTACACTAGATAACATAGCAATCATACAATAACATAAAAAAACCACTACAAGCCCGATGACGGTCGAACACCTCCTGCAGTATTGCCCAACCTACAGTAATGAACGGAGTAACATATGGCAACAACCCACTTCTGTCAACGAAAAACTTTTTGGAGATGTCGGGAACCTTGGGTTGACTACTGCCTTTATTAGAGTCATAAATGTGGAAGTCTGAAGGTGAACGAGATGTCGGGAACCTTGAGTTGACTACTGCCTTTACTAGAGTCATAAATGTGGAAGTCTAAAGGTGAACGAGATGTCGGGAACCTTGAGTTGACTACTGCCTTTATTAGAGTCATAAATGTGGAAGTTTGAAGGCAAACGAGATGTCGGGAACCTTGGGTTGACTACTGCCTTTATTAGAGTCATAAATGTGGAATTCTGAAGGCAAACGAGATGTCGGGAACCTTGAGTTGACTACTGCCTTTATTAGAGTCATAAATGTGGAAGTCTGAAGGCGAACGAGATGTCGGGAACCTTGAGTTGACTACTGCCTTTATTAGAGTCATAAATGTGGAAGTCTGAAGGCAAACGAGGAAGAAGAAGAAGGAAGAAGATCTCTCCCCATAATTTCATTAGTGACTTTATTTTGTCTACTTTCATATTCTGTCTAACTCAGACATCCCTTGCCTCTTACCTAGGATGGTGGCTCTACCAGAGTCATCAGATATTTCCACTTATATATTGCATTTATAATACATTCAGTCTTATATTTAGGACACAAAAATGTGTCAAACAACCAAAAAAAAAAAAAAACTAAACATGATCCCATATTTAGGAGGGAAACTTGTTTAACAAAACCAACCAACACTGCCTAGTATAGTTTCAGGTGCAGAGGAAAACACCCTTCATGTGAACCATAAAAAGTAGACTATTTATACCACAATACCATTGGCTTAGATTAAGGTTATTAACAGAGGTAACTCAAAATATATATATATAAAAAAAAAAGACTTTGATGCTGAATTAACTGGAACAATACAAAATTTAAAAAAAAAACAAAAAACAGCAAATATCAATAGTATTTTTAGGCGAATTGCTAAGATCGTTACAGGTGATGAAATTTCTTCTGAATTGTTGGAGCGTTTCAATGCTGATGGAGAGAACTTTTTGGCTAAGATCGTTACAGGTGATGAAACCTGGGCACATCATTTTGAACCTGAGACAAAAAGACAGTCAATGGAGTGGCATCATCCGCAATCACCATGAAGAAAGAAATTCAAGACAATTCCTTCAGCTGGAAAGATCATGATCACTATCTTTTGGGACATTGAAGGTGTGATTCTTGTGGACGTTATGCCAAGAGGAGAGACAATCAATTTGCAAGCTTACATTAAGACATTGAAAAAACTCAATCAACGTTTTTGCAGAGTTCGGCCGCACAAGAATCCAACAGACCTGCTTCTCCTTCACGACAATGCACGACCTCACACAAGTCTGGCAACACGGGAAGCAATCACCAAAATGGGTTGGACTGTACTACCCCATCCACCCTATAGTCCCGATTTGGCACCCTCTGATTTTTATCTATTTGGTCCACTTAAAGATGCACTCCATGGGACAAGGTTTGAAGATGATGAAGGAGTGATTCATGCAGCGAAGAAATGGCTACATGATCAAGACAAAATCTGGTACGGGCTAGGAATACATGCACTTGTTTCGCGCTGGCATAAAGCCGTACAAGTTGATGGGGATTATGTTAAATAATACCGATGTTTACATGACATATCCATGTACATTGTGTAGAAATGTCATGCTTTTTGAATAAATAGCTCCTGAGAAAAACGATATGGTGCATTACTTTCTGAACGCCCCTCGTAATAGGAACAAAATATTTCAGTGAATACAAAATTATGAATAAATGTTGTTAAATCACAAAATACGCCAACTATTTAAGAGTTCTCTCCAGTGTGTATTTTTTCAACATTTCAAGACTTAGAGACTATGTAACCTACACATAAAATACATCATATATGTAAAGATACTCCTTTAAGTGTATTCTTTTGTGTGTTCTCAAACCACTAAAGCTATTAAACCTTACATCGCAAATATTACAATTGTAGGGTTATTTTTCCGTGTCGTATTTGTGTGTCTTCTCAGACAACAACAGTCTGTCAACCCTGTACAACAAACATAACATTTGAAAGGCTTCTCTCCGGTATGTACCATACTATGTCTTTTTACACTAAAAAACTGTGTAAATGCTACACGATAAATATCACAATTTAAAGGCTTCTTTTTTATATGTATTTTATGGTAAATTTACAGATTATAATGCCAAGCACACCTCAGACAACACACCTGTAATGCTTCTCTCATGTATGTGCTATTTTGTATGCTTCCAGAATAGAAGAATTTGTAAACCCTACTCCACAAACATCACACTTGTAAGGTTTCTCTACTTACTTACTACATAGTTGTTCCCCTTCTACTGTGAGGTGTAGAGGTTTGGAAGAGAGAGCGCCAGACTATCCTATCGGCTGTCTTCCTCCTGGCCTGGTTCCATTCTAGTCCTCGGTCCTTCAAAGATTGTCTAATGTTGTCCTCCCAGCGGACTCTGGGTCATCTTGGGGTCTGGATCCCTGGCTCTTTGTTTCCCATGCTTGTCGTGGTAGCCGATCTTCTCCCATTCTGCAGACATGGCCAAACCATCTTAGTTGGGACTGTTCTACTTGGGTCTGCAGGGGGTGGGATTTAAGGCCTTGACGTATCGTCTGGTTGCGGACCATGTCTCTTCTTGTTACTTCAACCACCTTCCTCAGATACCTCATTTCTGAGGTTTGGATCTGGCTTTTGTGGGTTGTGGTCATTGCCCATGACTCGCATCCATGTCAAGACTGGGACATAGGTAGAGAGGTATACAGCCATCTTCGTTTTCTTTACCTACCTCTCTCTTGCTGAGGAATCCTCGATTTATGGCTGAAAAAGTCTTCCAGCTGCTGCTTTTCGAGTGGCCAACTTTTCTTTGATGCCTCCCTTTCGGTCTATAATAGCTCCGGGATATTTAAAGTGGTCAACCTGCTCCAGGACCTGTTCTCCCAGCTTAATCTGATGTCTTCTTTCTTCTCGTGATATCTCCATGGATTTTGTTTTAGAGCTGCTTATGACCATCCCTCTCTTCTCCAGTTCTTCCTTCCAGACTTGCAGGTTGGATTGGAGATGTGCCTCTGATTTAGCAATCAAGGCAACACCATCAGCAAATGCCAGCTCTGAAATACATACCTGTCTCATCTTCCAGTACCCCACTGAATACTTTCTTGTTTTCTCCTTACATGCCTTGATAACATCGTCCATGTTGAGTATGAGAAGATAAGGTGACAGTAAGGCTTCTCTCCAGAATGTACTCTTTTTCGTTGTTTCAGACTCAAAGAGCGTGTAAACCATACTTCACAAACATCACTGTTACGTCCTTTTCCAACTCCACAAAAATCACACGTGTAAGGTTTCTCTCAAGTAGGTCATCTGTTGTGCACTTTCAGAGTATAAGAATGTGTAAACCCTACTCCACAAACTTAACACTTGTAAGGCTTCATTCCAGTATGTGTTACTTTGTGTGCTTTCAGATGAGAGGACTATGCAAATCTTGCTCCACAAACATCACACTTGGATGGCTTCTCTCCAGTATGTATTCTGTTATGTCTATTAAGATCACTACAGAGTGTAAACCCTACTCCAAAAACACCACACTTGTAAGGCTTCTCTCAAGTATGTATTCTTATATGTTTATTAAGATTACCATAACATGTAAACCCTAATCCACAAACATCACACTTGTAAGGCTTCATTCCAGTATGTATTACTTTGTGTGCTTTCAGATGAGAGGACTATGCAAATCCTGCTCCACAAACTCCCACTTGTAAGGCTTATCTCCAATATGTATTCTGTTATGAGTTTTAAGATTACTACAGTATATAAACACTACTCCACAAACATCAAACTTGTAAGATTTTTCTCTAGCATGTATTCTTTTGTGTTCTTTCAGATTAGAAGACTGTGTAAACTGTACTCCACAAACATCACACTTGTAAGGCTTCTTTCCAGTATGTGTTACTTTGTGTGCTTTCAGATTACAGGACCGTGCAAATCCTGCTCCACAAACATCGCACTTGTAAGGCTTATCTCCAGAATGTATTCTGTTATGTCTATTAAGATTACTACAGTATGTAAACCCTACTCCACAAACATCACACTTGTAAGGTTTCTCTCCAGTATGTATTCTTTTAGATTAGAAGACTGTGCAAACCCTACTCCACAAACATCACACTTGTAAGGCTTCATTCCAGTATGTGTTACTTTGTGTACTTTCAGATTACAGGACCATGCAAATCTTGCTCCACAAACATCACTTTTGGACGGCTTTTCTCCAGTATGTATTCTGTTATGTCTATTAAGATCACTACAGAGTGTAAACCCTACTCCACAAACACCACACTTGTAAGGCTTCTCTCAAGTATGTATTCTTATATGTTTATTAAGATTACCATAACATGTAAACCCTAATCCACAAACATCACACTTGTAAGGCTTCATTCCAGTATGTATTACTTTGTGTGCTTTCAGATGAGAGGACTATGCAAATCCTGCTCCACAAACTCACACTTGTAAGGCTTATCTCCAATATGTATTCTGTTATGAGTTTTAAGATTACTACAGTATGTAAACACTACTCCACAAACATCACACTTGTAAGATTTTTCTCTAGCATGTATTCTTTTGTGTTCTTTCAGATTAGAAGACTGTGTAAACTGTACTCCACAAACATCACACTTGTAAGGCTTCTTTCCAGTATGTGTTACTTTGTGTGCTTTCAGATTACAGGACCGTGCAAATCCTGCTCCACAAACATCGCACTTGTAAGGCTTATCTCCAGTATGTATTCTGTTATGTCTATTAAGATCACTACAGAGTGTAAACCCTACTCCACAAACACCACACTTGTAAGGCTTCTCTCAAGTATGTATTCTTATATGTTTATTAAGATTACCACAATGTGTAAACCCTACTCCACAAACATCACACTTGTAAGGCTTCAATCCAGTATGTGTTACTTTGTGTGCTTTCAGATTAGAGGACTGTAAAAATCCTGACCCACAAACATCAGACTTGTAAGGCTTCTCTCCAGTATGTATTCTTATATGTTTATTAAGATTACTACAGTGTGTAAAGGAGCCGCGGTAGCATAGTGGTTAGTGCACTAACTTCCTAGCGCAGTGGTCTATGGTTCGACCCCCAGATGAGACGGGAATTATTTAGGCCACAAACGCCAGAGCAACTCTGGGAAGTTTAAGGCGGCCAGCGTGGGCCGATGGTCAAGATAATATGGGCCTAATACCATATTCCCAATATGCCTCATTGGGCTTGTAACGGGTTCCTTTACCTTACAGTGTGTAAACCCTACTCCACAAACATCACCCTTGTAAGGCTTTTTTCCAGTATGTGTTTCTTTGTGTGCTTTCAGATTAGAGAACAGTGAAAATCCTGCCCCACAAACATCACACTAGTAAGGCTTCTCTCCAGTATGTATTCTTATATGTTTATTAAGATAACTAGACCGTGTAAACCCTACTCCACAAACATCACACTTGTAAGGCTTCTTTCCAGTATGTGTTACTTTGTGTGCTTTCAGATGAGAGGACCGTACAAATCCTGCTCCACAAACATCACACTTGTAAGGCTTCTCTCCAGTATGTATTATGTTATGTCTTTTAAGACAACCCCATGTACTTATCAGATACTGATAACACCAACATCCCCCAAAACCCTAAATCCCCGCTTCCAACTACCGATTAGACGATACCTCTCTCACACAATCCTTTAACAGCATCAGAAGGTAACAGATCACCACATTACTCAAAACATCTAATCCACCCCCTCTATACAGATTAACACTACAACCTCTAAACAACTCGTCAGACTAGATGCAGATACCACACCCCACACAAACCCCCCCCCCGCTCATAATACCACATCTCCTCAAACCACGGTAGGTACCATGTATCACGCCATGATTCACACAACCCCAGGCATGATCAGATACCAACACTAATTCAAACGCACCCACAGTTGATACACCGCTCACCTCTTATCACAAGTAAGCATCAAAAACAGACAACCACACATCTCAGAACACCCCCACAATCAGCAGATACATACCACACTAACTCTCACCCTATCATGCAACAGATCCCACAGATACTACCCAATTCCCACCATCAAAAAACACACCCAGAGATACCACACCACCCCCCCCAAACATGAACCCCCCCCCCCTTATTAATTGCCACACCAACTCCCATCTCAGCCGATACAGATGTGTCCGCCCCCCCCCCCCACCACTAGTACCCAACTACCATCAGAACCAGTCCCCCCGCACCATTCCACCCTAAACCACTGTACATCCCCAGCCTTGATACAGACACACCTCACACTGAATCTCACGCTACCAGCCCCAACCCTTCACCATTCTCCACCCTCCAACTTCTACATAAACACTATACCACATCACCCACAAACAACCATCCAACATGCCATACAGATACACCTCTTCCAACTCATCAATCCCCCAGACAGTCTATACATATACTATCAACGTGTTCCACGTACTATCACTCATCACCAGCCAGATAAAGATACACTGTTCCATAACCCAAACTAGAAGTGTGTCCCCTAGCAAATTAACAGTATGACCACAACTCCCCTCCAAATGATCTCTTCCGACTGTGTACAGATAGTCTACACTTATTGTAAAAACATTCCCAGGCTTATAACACGCTACCACCCTAACCACTCTCACCCTGACATCACCTGATTCACCCCCCTTAACACACTAACCTCGTGCACCAACAACCCTCAGCACCTCAGCCATACCTAGATCTCCATCCTCATTCAGCAGATGCAAACTACCACATACACTCCACAACATCCCCCCATTCCCCCCACACCGCCCACCCGAAACTCCAACAACACTGTGTCCACTCCCCCATCTGTCACAGGATACCCCCATACCATCCAAACCCAACCCCCTACACCTATCCCTGAGATTGCCCCACCCCCCCCTCCCCCATATCCATTCCCACACTTATCACGCTACATGATACACACACTACCAACGCAATCCACTCCCCCAACCACAATGTCAATCCTCCACCCCACCCAAAACAACCAGCAGATCCCCCAACTCTTCCCCAAAACCAACCCCCCAACCCCCAACCCCCTAACCCCTACCCCCAACCCCACCCCCCACCCCCCACCCCCCCCCCCCCAATACCCACCCCCCCCACCACTACCCACCCCACCACACTCAACCTCCCCCCCCCCCCCACCTCCCACAACCCCCCCCCCCCCCCCCAACCCTCCACTCCCACCCCCCCCCTACCCAACCCCCCCCCCCCCTCCCCCCCCACAACCAACCCCCCCACCCTCCCACCTCACAACCCCCACCCACCCACCCCCACCCTCCACCTCAACCCCCCAATACCCCCCACCCCCCTTAACCTCCCAACACCCACCAACCCCCCCCCCACACTAACTAGTGCCCCAACCCCCCCCCCCCCCCCCACACCCCCCATCCCCCCCACTCACCCCCCCCCCCCATAACCCCCCCATCCACCACCCTAACAAAACACTAGATGTGCATGCACCCCTACCCCCCCCCCCCCACCCACCAACCCCCATCTACCCCCCCATACCCCACCCCCCCCCCCAAACCCAACAAATCCCAAAAACCAGACCCCCACACCCCACACCCCATCCACTTCCCCCCCCATAAACCCCCCCCCACACCCCCCAACACCCCCCCCCACCCCCCACCCAAACCCAAACACAACACCCCTTCACCCCCCCATACCAAAATACCCCCCCCACACATCCACCCTCCCCTATATACCACACCCCACCCTATACCCTCCCCCCCACAACCCCCCCCCCCCCCCCCCCCCCCCCCCCCCCCAAAAACCAGCCCCCCACTTTCCCCCCCCCCCACCTCCCTATCCCAAACAATCAACCCCAACCCCGCCCCCCCCCTCCCCACACCCCCACATTCCCAACCCAAACAACCATCAACCCCCACAACACCCCCCCCCAACCAATCCTTCCAACACCGTACCCAAAACCCAACTATTTCCCATCAAAACACCCCCAAACTAAACCCCCCCCCACTCGGCCACAAATTAAATACTCTTACACTCAAATGACTTAATCCCTACCCCAATCTTACCCCCAACACCACCAACAACAAACCCCCCCCAACACATATACCCAATCCACCCATATAAACCCCCCCCTTCCCACTTCCCCTTCAAAATACCTAAACCCTAATCCCCCATACCACTAGTGTGCTTACCCATAACAACCCTTCTCCACCCCCCTTGGCCATTTTTACTCATTTTATAAACCCCAAACCAAATCCTCAAACCACCCCACAACCCCATCCCCTACTTACCCGCCTTCAATTAATGCACAATTCCCCCCAAAAACGCGTTGTGTAAATCCCCCACCCCCAACTCAACCTCAGTTAACCCTCACACCCATATACAAATCCTTTAACCTCTTTTAAAACTTATACCTATATCAGAAAACCCACCACATTCAATACCCCCTCAATTAACCATACATAAACATATTTACTTTACACTCCCCCACTCCAAATACTCATTACCAAACCACAACTCCAAATCCCCATAAATATCAATAAACACACTCAAATGAACATTTTGCCCTATCCACCACTACAAAGCTTCACATCCTCATTTCAACACCACCCAACATCCCAACTTCAACCCAATATAATTCAAATACATAACACCACCACCACATGGGCTAATCTCTAAAACTAATCCCATTCCATAACCGCCCCAAACAACAAACATTCCCACCCAAACATTCAATACCCATACCTTATCCCTAACCTCCACCCAAATCAATTAAGATCCATTTATTACCTACTCAATCCCAAACCACTTACCCCACACCCAATTCATACTAAGAGAACCCTGAACACATTCCCATCCCCCACCTTTACTTTATTACATTTCCCCCCACCTGTCACTCAATCCAAAACCCCCCACCCCCATTTCTAATAACCATCGACCATGTCTACTTCAAAAGTAAATCACACCAAAAATATCCCCTATCTATCCCCCATACAATCCCAACGCAAAACCCCCCGAAATCCTCTCCCTACCAATACCAACGGACGCCAACGTACCTCCCAAATCCCACCACAATAAGTCAAACGCCCCCCCCAAACCCACGTATTCATAAAGCTCACATAAATAATACCCCTACCCAGCTATCCAAAATCACCATCCACACCGACCCTATTTCACCCACCAGAAAAAGCTCATCACCAAAACCACATTCACTCCAATCACCAATCCCATACACATATACCATTATAGTGGGCAATCACTATAAATGACTGCCCAAATCTACTACCTCAATTTTACCTCAACTAATCTCCCAAGAATACTAGATCTCCAAGCTGTCCCCCCAACCATTTAACCACCCAAAAATCCCAAGGCCCAATTAATACCCTATATTTCAAAATCCCCAGTACTAAAATTCGATAACGAACTACACCTAGATCAAACCTAACTTGTTATAACAATCCCACCCAAAATCCCAACTAATCAAAAAAACTTATCACCCCAACCCTCCGAGCTGCCTAAACCCATACGCCCCCATCCCCTCACGTCCCCAAAAAACACATTAAATTATAAAATATTTTTACCCTCCAAACAATCACCCCCCCCCTATCCCACCCCCTCCACAAATCACCCCCCTCCCCCTATCGCCTCCCCCCATAGGGTTATCCAATACCTTACAAACCGACCCAATCTATTCCCCCCACCATTGTACCTACAACCCCCCCTACCCATTACACCCATCCCCAAATTTCCACTCATTCCCTCCCACAAACCAACAAATAAACTTACTAAACAACCCAAATCCCATCCCATTTCCATGTTTTAATTTTTTAACAACACATAAAAAAACAAACCATCCCTAATTAATAAAAATCACAAACTCCATTTCCATTCCCTATGCACCAAACCCTAATCCGATCATATTACAACACTTCATTCCCTGAGTACACAACCATCCGACTTCATATCAAACCCCAACCATTATTCCCTAATACCACAATCATAACTCATACCGCCAACACCACCATTCCTCGGGTAATCATACATACAACCTCCCACTCCCCACCCTCCCTATCCCAATTGCGTAAAATAATTTTCATTCCCAATTTTGTTCCTGACATAACCCTACACACCCCCCCCCCCGCACCATACCATTTACCCATCATTAACAGTCATCTCACCACATCCAAACGACTACAACCCAATTCTGGAATCTCCACCACCAACCATACGACCCAAATCCAAAACAATCCCACCACTAGAGAAATTTTAATCACAAATCACACCCCCCTCAGTCCTATATACCACAAAAACCCGCCAACTGTCACTGACATCATAAAAAAACCAACGAATTCAAAGCCAAACTATAAAATGCCATTTACCCTCCCCTCAAAATTCCCAACTCCCCCAATGTCTGTACAAAAACTTTTAAATCCCAGGTGTGGACAATCCAACTATAAACGCAAAACATCGGTAGTCTGGTCACATAACATGCAGTCTTAATATCCAACTTTTCATGGAAGTGCCCCACATACTGGTAATCGACTAATTAGACATACAATCCAAATCCACTATCCGGCCACAAATAAAACGACGGTCACCGTACGATAACAAATATGGGTTCAAAGATCTTCAATTTTACCCACTAACCCAACCACCTACCCCCCACTTCTACCATCACGTACGTGGGATAATTACATTTCCACAACAGACAAAACATTGGCCCCCCCTAAATGTCCACACCAAATTGGTTGGAGTGGAGATCCACCCCCTCGGATACACTTCCTTATCCATGAAAAATACACGTGTAACCCCCCACATACCATCCGATTAAGTTTCCTCAATTTACATTCCGATCTCACGCGCAGAATTTGATACTCGTTACTAGTGTAACCAACTCATGATAACTAATCCAATCACGTAACCGCCAAACATCCCTAATACCATAGGTCAATTAATTTTTTATTAATATAACTAACCCTTTGTTTCACCACTTTATCCATCCAACCCCTCCAAATCCAATCTCCCACCCCCCCCCCATCTTTTTCTACACAATTTCCCCTTCCCCCTCGTAAGATCTTCCTTCCCACCTTGCCATGCTATTCCCTGATAGCCATTACCTTACACACCCATCCCCCCCCGCCCCTCCTTCAACCCAACATGCCCCCATCCCCCCCACTCTCACCCTGACCAACACAACAAAATGTTATACAACATGTTCCATTTTTAATCCTCCCCCTCCTAACGAATCATGGTATTCCCACGCCAACAATCCCCCCACCCCCCTAATCCTCCCCCTCTCCCACCCATCATCCTCTAATTACCTTCATTCTTTACACAAACAATCCCCCTTCGCGAACACCCATCGACGTAATTCCAATACGAACCACCACACCTCTCAATCTCACCTTAATCTCCCCGGTTCATTAACTCTCACAGTTTTTTACATTTCACCATCCACCCTCCCCTATCCCACACACGCATTCCCACACCCCTCAATTTCTTCACCCCCCACATTTACATCCACCCTCCCCCATTACCGTACAAAACACCACCCACCCCATTAATTCACCACCCAAAATCTATTAAACTAATTATCCTCCCCCCCTTTTACAATACCTAATAAAGAAGCCATGTTGACCAAATCCGCACATCTATAACTATCCACTCCCACCCCCCACCCCCATCATCCCATTCCATCTTTATCCCCTTACCCCCATCTCAAACACCTTCACAATAACCACGGCTACACTCACAACCCTTATAACCTCCATTTGCAACTTTTTACCAAAACCCCTTCCAAATCTAACATACTTCTTCTTTTAAATTCATCCTACCACCTCTCCTATCCCTTACTCTACATAAAATCCTCAAAATAATTTTCTAACCCCCCCCCATGCTTTACCCCCCCACCAAATCCACTCAACGCCAACACAGTCCACAGTTCCCTCCCCCCATAATCATATTCTTTATTACTCCATATTCCACAAATCAGCTAGGCCTTTTACCACCTCCCAATCAGATACTTTTATCTAAAGTTACGCCCTTTCCACAAAATTTGATTTTCCCCATTCTTTTCTTCTTCCAAATACAATACATCCTATCCACCCCTCTTCCCCTCCATACCATCCCTCCAAAACCTTCGATCCATCAACATCCTTACAAAAGTCACAAAAAACCTTCTAAACAACAATCCTAAAACATTATTCCTCTTCCCCTTTCACCTTCTCCCCCTGCCGTACCACACTCCATTCACCCATTCTACCCTCATCCTTCTTTGATTTTCCTTTACAATAACCCCCCTCTTCACCACCACACACACATTCAACCCCTATTCCTTCTCAACCCTTCCCTAACTTTTTACCACTCAAATAAACAACGTTTTCAACTGAATCAATCCAGCACCCTACCCAACCCGAAACCTATCATTCCCCTATCCTTCCCAAGAATTCTCTCAACCCCACCCACAATTTTCGACCTTTATCTTCAATCTTCCATCATTAGTCTTCCTCGTTTTCTTAACCCTTCACTTCTTCTACTTTCCTTTTTAACAGGTAACAAGTCATTTCTCCCTTAGAACCCTTCCCATATTTCTTGGGAAGTAAAGCTCAAACTTTTCTTCCTACCTCAATCGGAAACTACCTTATATTTACCCAAATCCATATAGTTCATACTCATATTCTGTTTTTTACATCAATGCCTCTACCCCATTCCCACATACACAAGCATTTCCATACCAACATTCTTTTTTTAAGTTTTACTTATACAACTTTTTTTTTCCTAATTTTTCACTCATTTCTTTTCTTTTATTATCCGCTTCCTTCAGCATTTCCCAACCATATTTTACATCACAACAAAACCCCATGAACCTGGTCTTTCTCTTATTCATAAACTCAACTCATTCCCTTGACAAAAATGCTGTCTATACTGTCCCCACCCTTCCTTCCTCTCTGCTTTCAACACTTCACTACAAACTTTCCCCAAAGACCGAACTTTTTTTTCTAACTTTCATACATTTTTTCAAAAACATAATCACCTGAGTATTGTACAAAGCTTATACATGTGGTTGCACATTGGTTACCAGAAACAATCAAGATTAACTGTTTCCTTCTTCTGACCCTCCTTCTAACACACATCCCACTCCCTTCCCCTACTTGTTTATAACCACTCCCTTTCACTTTTCACTCCCATCTCTTATACAAAAACTTCAACTAACTTCAATACTTTAAACACTTTTCTTTTTCTACCCGGTGTTTTGACCACCAAAACATTTTCTCTTTTGAAAAAGCTTCCTTTAATATTTTTCAACTTTCTTTTCTTCATTTTCTGCAACTTTTTCTTTCCTATTTTTTATTTTAGTATATAGTAATCCAAACATTCTTACGCCTATTAACTTTTCACTCGGTTATCATTCATCTTTTTTCTTTTATGCTCTTAACTGTGGCGTATTCCACTTTGGGTTCTGATCAACTACATCTTTAAAATCTTATGGCAGGACTTTCATCAATCTTCCCTTACTTTTCTCAATACTGCTTCAAAACAACCTCTTTTCCTTTACTTCTTACCTCCAGTTAACCCCATTTTTAAAAACATCTTTCACTCTACCATAATTTTGATCTAAGGCACCTTTTTTTCAAATCTCATCCTGACTCACGTGAAATATTTAACATTACTACCCCTTAACGCAACCCCCTACATTCATCTCTCTTCCTAACATCATCATTCCTTACAATCGACACGAAGTTCTTACACTTTGCCTACTATGGTCTTCGTCGCCCTACCAAAACAGACAATGACCAGACCTCACCTTTTCCGACCCCAAATATCCCAACAAACCACCCAAAACATTTTTTACTCTTTCATTTTTATTCTTTGGTCCCCTTCCAAAACCCAAAAAAAATACGGTGAGAAAAATGCTCGGAAACTCCACCTTAACCCAAGCAAACCTAACAACTGTTCTATAGCTACCCTTCCTCCCCTACCACAATCTACCACCTACTACCTGGGTTTCACTACTGCAATTAATTAACTTTCCCTACACTTACAAAACCAACTTGTGCATACCCGACCTACATACCTCTCAAACATTTTTACAACTACGCCACAAAATTTCTACCCAAATAATTTAACCATCGTGGGTTCTTCGTCTATACAAATCTTTTCCCCTACCTTTTCCTAAGTCATTACAATTCTGTTGCTAACTCCCTCCCCTTAGGTCACACCATGCTCCAAATCTTGAAGAATTCACAAACTACCAATCCACCCCCTTTTATGTATTTTTTCTCTCATACTTCCTCCCCTTTCACAGTAGCCTCCAATAAAGGAAAAGAATTAGTCTTCAAGCCCTTTAACATATTCAATCTTCCCTTTTATTACAGATTATCCCTTTTTCTTCCACCCTTCTTCTTTTCCTTTTAAACATTTTCTTCCTGTCTCCTAAACCATACATACGCCTCCCCAATTCCCTTCTTTTTTCCTTTAAACTTGTTTCCCTTCCAGTTCTACCATCTCCTCATCCCTAAAACCCTACCTACACCTAACCTAGCTGTTTCTTTTCCTTCTACTTTCAACACTCCCTTCGTTTTCACCTTTCCTATACAAAGGGTTACATCGTAAATCCCCCCCCTTTTCATCTTTTACATATTCTCTTGATTTTAGGTTTTGTTCCAATTTATCTAATTTCTGGCCATCCCTTCAATCCCTTCTTTCTCCTGTCCCAAAATAACTATAATTTTTTACCCTCCCCCTTTTCATGAATTCCTCCATTTTCTTTCTTCCCTTTTCATAACTGAGTTTACCCTTTCCTAAATTTTCTTTTTTCTCGACTTCAGATCCAAGTAAGTAGCCCTATTTCATTTCCCTCATCCTTAATTTATAACATCCCACCTTATTAACCCTTTCTCCGGACCAACCATTCCTTAGTCAAAATTAACGTTACCCAAATTCCAACCTATCTCCAAAATAAAATTCAAAAAACGAACCCTTGGGACAAAAAAATTCTAACAATCCTAAAAGTTACTTTCCCAAACCCTCCTCTCACCTTCCATCAATCACTCAGACTGTCTTCCAACTCCATTTACTCTCCACATTACTCAACCTATTCTAAAAACATATAAATAACGAAAACATAAATTCCTTACCAAAACTAAAATCACCCCCCAATACTTTTAAAATCCCATACACCAAACAAGCTGGATAGCCTCTTTCAAAAAGTTCTTCACCCATTAATTCTATAAATCTTAATTCACATTAATACAAACCATCTTTCATAAAAAAAATTTTTAAAAACAAATCCTAGTAAAATCTATCCATGTAATAAATCCTAACTTTCCCAAAATCTATAAACTTCTTATCCACCCCTCCTAGGCATCTCAAACAACATAAACAACAATACTACAATCCCATCTGGTTTTTCTCCCTCTCACCCTCACCTGTTTACTACATCTCGCGGCCTATAGTAGCAAATACACCTATCTGCACTCTATAACACCCTTTCACTCTGGACAGTTCTACAACTACCCATTCCAATCCAATCTCAACATCTCTTAAAAACAAAAAAAAAACAACCTCCAAAAAATCCCTCATAATCCTCTACAACCCCTTTCATTCACTAGTTACCTGACAATACACAACCAAATACAGACCCATTTTTCAAAACACGTTCTTCTTTACAACATAACCTATTTTCAATACTTCCCATAACACTTTAATTTCGATCCCTTCTTTTCCAAATCTTATTTCACAAAAATGTCATACCCCTACCATTCATCTTATGCTGCTTCTAATTCTCATAAGCTCAAATTATTCTATTCTAAATATATCCCTTTCTATTCTAATATCTTGAGAAAACCTACTCTCCGACATTATACTACAAAATTACATACTGTTCCCCACCTAGTAGCCATCTGACTCACCGGAAACCTTGTCCCACTCACCACTTATCATCCCTATAGTCAACATCAACCCTCCCTAAGCTATTCACTTCTACTAACTTTCTCTACCGGTACATCTCAACACTTACATCTGCCTCTAACATCCTGCCACCTACATTCATTAATTTATCCAAAACTTCGAATACTTGACTCAAACAACCACTCCCAGGTCAATTAATCCCAACTACCATAAAACAAACCAAATCCCCAACAAAATAGAAAACAATAAAACTACCTTCCCCACCTCACAACCTCTTACGAAACCCTCACAATATAGGCACCAATGCTTTAACACTTTCATTCTCACTCAAAAAAGTGATCAACAACACCTCCGTCCCCCAGTCACCCCACACCATGCTGTATCCCTCAAAATACCAATTTTTTAACTATAAAACCTTGGAAAGCCTTAAAAAACAAAACATAAGCGACTTCTTCCTTTAACCTAATCTCTTAGTGTCTTTCTTTAAATCTTTTTAAAAACTCCTGTCAACCTTTTTAAAAAAATTTCTAAAAACTTTCCATCTCCTTACCAATCTTTCCCCCACTTTCCTATTTTTTTTCCATTTCTTTCCTTTCTTTTCACTTTTTTTTCCAATTATTCCTCCTAACAAAACTTTTCGTCTTCCTTCATTTTCCAGTCCCTTTTAAAACTTTAGACAAAAACAATTTTTACCACTTTTAATCTGCCTAAATAATCGCTTAATTTCCTAACTACGTTTTCTTTTTGCAGGGCCCTTACTCCATATCCTATACTTATTCAGCCAACCTTATATCGCCCTTCCCCCCCAAACTTTTCCCTTCTTTCCCCTCTTTCCCTCCCTTTTCCCCATATTACTTTCTTCCAAATTTAAACTCATCCCCACCAGTGAACACACAACTCCCACCTTACTGCCCCTTATATCCAACTCTTACAAGGAAACTTATCTCCCCCCCTTCCTTTAACACACTATTTTAGAGACGGACATTTCACCTTTTAATCCCCTCGATTTCGTTCCAAGAATTCTCTAAACAATACGCCTCAACCTCTTACCATTTACTTCTTTTTGAATCCGATTTCTTTTCGGTGAGTTATGCCAAACATCTAAAAAATCCCATACATTATACCTCCCATTACAAGTTTCTCACTTTCAACCTCTACATCAAAATTGGTATATCTTCCTTATTCCATCTCAATTCCCCTATTACACTCACTAATTTTTCAATCTCTTTCCCCTGAGTTTCCCAACCAAACTTTCTCTCAAAAAACCCTACTTACCCACCTGCTTCCCTTTTTACTTCTTCTCCAGGGGAGGAAACACATCATCAAGTTACATACACCTGAGTTTTCCTTCCGATAGTTCCACTCCTTTCCATTTCTTTGTCCCCTACATTTTTTCTACTTTTCGTTTCCACTTCACTCCAAATCACTCCTCAACCCGACCATATTCGTTCTATCTTTACACCGTTAACTGCGTATCGTCGTCCCACTTCCCCGCGCGCGCCAAAATTCAAACCTCCCGTTAAACATCCACTTTCCTCCATTCAACCCCAGTTTCTTCTTTTCTTTCGGTTTCCATTCGGCCCCAATACAGGTGTTTCCAACTCATTCCTTTCTTCTTCGCACTTTCGCGGACAAACCCTTCACTTTGTCCTCTTTCTACTTTCATTCGACAACCCCACTTGGTTCTCCTTTTCTTCCTTTCACCATCTTTCTTTTCCCATTCTTCGATTTCTTACTATGGTGACCTTCCTTAAAAATCACATAACCCCTTTCCTTCTTCTTTATTCAAGGAAAAAAAAAAAGTTGCAGGCCGCAACCATACAATATACAAATGAAGCCTCCCTATATTCCCCCCCCTCCAACACGCCTATCCTTTCTCCTTAGTAATCCTCTAGCTTCCTCCACTTACCTTCCACTTGTGATACCTCCCCACAAAACTCAGTGCCCATCATACATCCACCCCCAATTCTCTCTCCATGCCCCCTACCAAACCCCACTACCTATAACCATTTTCTCACCCCTCCCCCCACCACTTCTCTTCTCACTCTTCAACCCAAAATACCCCTTCCCTTGCTCCACTCTTTCTAATCTCCCATACTTCTAACAATTACACGTCCCAGTGCCCTCAATAATAACAATTCTCCACCATTCCCCCATCACCTACCCCCATCCCTTAATACATCTAACACACACCATTAATTCCATTTATTTCTGCTTTTAATTAAATTCACTTCTGCTTATTCAATCACCAACCCCCCCAATTCCCCCACCCCCTTTTTACCCTCCCCATTCCTCCCCAACTCTTATTTCAACAACCCCCTTCCCCTTACAAACACCCACATATCAAACCCCCACCTCATTATTCATTACACCCTAACAATACCTCACTTATCTTCAATTCTATTTCTCAATAAACACCCTAAAACCTTCAACTCAACCCACAAACTCACCCACATTCACAATTTTTCGATTCGCACAAACTTATTCCACATAACCAAACTTTTCGATTTTAAACTTAACAACACAAACTGTTAAATATCATTCCTGTCGAGAAATTTCGCTTCAACAGTCAGGTTTGTTCTTTAACCCCTTCACTTCTTTCTTCCCATCTCTTTCTTCCCAATCTTCCCCCTTCATAAACACTACAACTCTAAAACTACCCCATCTTCTTTCTTCATTCCTCTAATTTCTCCCATCCCCTTTCGGGGGGGGGAGGGGGGGGGGGGGGGGGGGGGGGGGGGAGTAATTCTGCTGGATAAATGATTATCACAAACCATCATCAAGGCCCACCAAGACCCACACCACTCCTCATACCACACCCTCCTGGTCCCGCCCCTAAGCCCCCCATAACAACCTCCCTTAACAACAAAAAAGGCCCACAGCTGTCCTCCACACGCCCAAGAGCCCCCTTCTAAGAAACCCAACCTCCACAGTCCTTCCCCTTTGAGTAATGCACTCACAGCCTCGACGCTTTTCTCTTCCTCCACAGTCTTCCAAGTACTCCCCAAAGCTCAAGACCACCCCAAAATAAAAATCAACACACCCTTACGTCTTCACCAGCCTTCACAACCACACACTCTCCTTTCCGCCCCAGATCCCCCACACCCCAGCTTCTCCACAACAAACCACCAGTCTATCCAACAACTCATGCTCCTTTCTCAGCTTCTTCAACCCAGCCTCTTATCCGACAAAACACCACAACCAATCAGCAATCCCCATATCAGACAATCCCACAAGCTTGTTGCCCCTCCCTCCTCCAAACTACAAATAACTTTACTCTCTTACATACTAACTCCCTATCCACACTCTCATGCTTGTGGGGACTTTCTCTTGAAACTTCAAACTAAAACAAAAAACACCCACCCCACACCCCCCCCTCCCTAATTCCAAATTATTTAGGTTTAGGACATAGTGCATTCATTTGTGGACTTGTATGCAGAATTTCAACTCTATGTGTTGAGAAATTATGTTTGATGGGTTTAAAGTAACCCTGCAATTTTAATACTGTGGTGGCCATTTTGAATAGCTAATTAGCATAATTATGCAATCACTCATATAGTTAGAATTGTCTCTAATTGACAGCAATCCAAGCATGTACTGCATCATCAAAACAGGGATATTTCATGTACAGCCCAAGACTATGCGCATTCCTTCATTTTGAATGTGTTCAAGTGGTTCACAATGTGATATTGACAGCATGAGTATTCCCAGGCCATACTCGATTACAGACAAGACCAGCAGATGATAAAAAAAAAAAACAGACTCTGCTCCAGGTGCACTGCAGACATTGTTTTAAGGGCTGTCAGACCCCTCTTACACTTCTGTATGATGTGATCAACATGGTGCTTATGATAGCCCATGATCCAATGTTACTCCAAGGTATTTCAACTTGTTCTGTCTTTCAATTTTCTGTCCAGTAAGAGCAATGTCTGGAAGATTTGCTTTCAATATGGAGTTATTCAATAAGCACCAAAGAACAGACGGGGCGGGGTTGACCTTGAAGCTGGTTTCGTTGCACCATTTAGAAACTGCCTGAAGTGTCTCATGTATGCTTTTAACCATTTCAAGTCTATCTAATCCAGTCCTGTAAATAAGCAAGTCAAATATATGTTGTGGTTCTCTAATACACCCATTTCTATATTTGTGGTGGAATAATATCAAGATAGACCATGGTGTGGTCATCAGCAGGCTTGCTCACCGATTCCTCTTCTTAGTGAGACATCAGAGCTTTATGATGATTCAGGAGCAATTGAGACATGAATTTACAGAGCTTCTACAAGTCTTGCAGAAATTATGTGAGGACAGCAAACCATAAGTCAGAAGAGTTCAGGATCACCACTGGTGTAAGACAAGGTGATATCCTGTCCCCTTATCTTTTCATACTCCTCATGGATGGTGTCATCAAGGCATGTAATGAGATAACAAGAAAGTATTCAGTGGGGTACTGGAAGATGAGACAGGTCTGTATTTCAGAGCTGGCATTTGCTGGTGATGTTGCCCTGATTGCTAAAACCAGAGGCACATCTCCAATCCAACCTGCAAGTCTGGAAGGAAGAGCTGGAGAAGAGAGGGATGGTCATAAGCAGCTCTAAAACAAAATCCATGGTGATATCACGAGAAGAAAGAAGACATCAGATTAAGCTGGGAGAACAGGTCCTGGAGCAGGTCGACCACTTTAAATACCTCGGAGCTATTATAGAAAAGGAGGCATCAAAGAAGAGTTAGCCACTCGAAAGCAGCAGCTGGGACTTTTTCAGGCCATAAATCGAGAATTCCTCAGCAAGAGAGAGGTAGGTAAGAAAACGAAGATGGCTGTATACCATTCCACCTGTCCCAGTCTTGACATATGGATGTGAGTCATGGGCAATGACTACAACCCACAAAAGCCAGATCCAAACCTCAGAAATGAGGTATCTGAGGAAGGTGGTTGAAGTAACAAGAAAAGACATGGTCCGCAACCAGATGATACGTCAAGGACTAAAATACCACCCCCTGCAGACCCAAGTAGAGCAGTCCCAACTAAGATGGTTTGGCCATGTCTGCAGAATGGGAGAAGATCGGCTACTATGACAAGCATGGAAAACAAAGAGCCAGTGATCCAGACTCCCAGGACAACCCAGAGTCTGCTTGGAGGACAACATTAGACAATCTTTGAAGGACCGAGGACTAGAATGGAACCAGGCCAGGAGGAAGACAGCCAATAGGATAGTCTGGCGCTCTCTCTTCCAAACCTCTACACCTCACGGTAGAAGGGGAATGACTAAGTAAGTAAGTAAGAAAAGAAATGGAGACAAGAGGCATCCCTGTCGCACTCCTGTTCTTATCCTAAACGGTTCTGTAAGCTGTCCTTTGTGAAGAACTCTGCATTCATGTCTTCATATGCTTTCTTTACTAAATTAATGATCTTCAAGGGAACTCCATAATGTCTCATCAACTTTCAAAGTGATTCTCTGTCTACACTGTCAAATGCCTTTTCATAGTCCACAAATCCGATGTATAGTGGTGAATTCCATTCCAGACTTTGTTCAACTATTATTCTCAAAGTGGCTATCTGGTCTGTACATGATCTGTTTTGTTGAAAACCTGCTTGTTCATCTCTCAGTTTCTTGTCTATGGACTCTTTTAATCTCTCAAGGATAATCCTATTTAATACTTTTCCTGGCACTTATAGCAACATTATTCCTCTATAATTTGTGCACTCTTGTAAATTTCCCTTCTTAGGTAACTTAACCAGATATCCTTCCTTCCATTCTACTGGTATCTCTTCCTTTTCCCAGACTTTACCAAGTAATTTATATAACATCTCTGTAGCCGTGTCGATATCTGCTTTGATGGCCTCTGCTGGAATGCCATCAGGTCCAGACACTTTTCCATCTCTTATATGTCTTCCTTCGTTGGTCTTTCACCCTTAATTTGTAGCTCATTTTCTGCTGGCTGGATGTCCGGGGGGGGGGGGGGGGGGGGGTGGGGGGGGGGGAGGGTGTTGTAAAGCTGGTCTATTGAGAAGGTCCTCAAAATATTCTGTCCACCTCTTCATTTGCTCTTGTATATTGCTGAGCAGTTTTCCATTCTTGTCTTTTATGAGGCAACTTGTTTGCTTGTGTTTCCCTGTTAGCTTCTTTGTGCTGTTATACAGTTGTCTCATATTTCATTTGGCTGCAGCATCTTCTGCCTCTCTTGCCCAAGGTCCTCAAATGTTTAAGCATATATGATCAATCTGATTTTCTGTTCTATGGTCTGGTGATATCCATGTTGCCTTGTGTTTTCTCTTATGTGTAAACATGCTTCCTACTATAGCCAGTTGATTTGAAGCACAGAAGTTTGAGAATAGTTCCCCATTTTCATTCATTATTCCTAGCCCATGTTTTCCCATGACTACTTCATAGCCGGTGTTGACTGTACCTATCTTTGCATTTATATCACCCATCAAAATTGTTATGTCTCTTCTTTTTATTTTTTCCATAATTTCCTGTAGTCTAGTATAAAATGCTTCTTTCAGAGACTCTTCTTTGTGATTAGTTGGTGCATAACATTGGATGACATTTACATTTATTTTCTTTTTAGCTATTGAGATTATATGTATGGAACTGTGACCCAGACTTCTGTCAAGTTATTCATTTGCGTACATGCTGTCTTGAGTGTCCGTCCAACCTATACACCAAATATTAGACAGTAAGATGCTTCACGAAATCTGTCTCATGACAATTATGTATTATATGTGGTGGAATCATATATTAATATATATGTTGTGGTGCAATGACACACCCCTAATGTATATGTTGTGGTGCAATAATATATCCCCAATCGAAATAGTGTTGGAGAATAATACATCCATTATTTATATATTGTTTGGATGACAGTGACGAAGTTCCAATTATTCAATTTATATGAAAATGAGAGGGTCAGGCAGCTTAATCCTTATAAATAGAAAACTCACTATAAATATTTATATACAAAAACACCAAAATACATCGACACCTAAAGGATTCACGCAGATTGAATAACACAAATACTTAAAAAAATTGACGACAACAGTGCAAATGATTTGTTTGTTAACTCATTCCACCCTGTTGTGACTAAAAGTGCCATTACTCATTCTGTACTTATGCGACATAAAGTGACAAACGTGTCTGGCAATTTTAGTAAGAGTCTAACAGTGGAACTCTCTTTTCAAGTGATATCCGGCGAGAACTAGAAAAAACTAGAGAGTTTCACTTCAGATATGTGGTTTTGTTCTGATTATATAGCCGTTTGAAGTGAGACCAGTGTGTGCCATGTGTTGAGGCCTTTTTTATGAATGGCGACATAAAGCAACAAATGCGACCAGCCCTTTCAGTAAGCGTGTAGTAACGGAACTCTCGTATTGAGAGATATCAGGCGAGAACTAGAAAAAACTGAGATACGTTGAAAACTGGATGTTTTTATGTGGTTTTGTTCTGATTATATAGCCGTTTGACGTGAGACCAGTGTGTGCAGTGTGCTGAGGCCTTTTTTATCAACAATCCATGGCAGAATGGCCTTTCAGTTTCTTCAGTCATTGATTGATAATGACGATCCCAACGATAGCACCCAAGAGGACGAGTCCGATGTTGATTCAACAATGAGGCAGTGGATTTATTTGATGATAACAGTGAAACTAGTGACAGGATTGGTGAAACAGAAGCAGACCTGGAGTGGTCTGTCAGTGACAAAATTGGTGCATTCACTGAAACACAAAAGCGCCCTTCAAAATCAGGACCCAAATAGTTCACCATTTGACTATTTTAGCCTCTTCTTTCCAGTTACAATAATCAAACTATTTATGGAACAGACAAACAAATATGCTGAGGAGCAGCAGAAAACTAAAGGTGTGCGAGACTCCTACTGGGAATCAGGTTTTTTATTTTTCTAAAAATAAATTACCACAAAAGTCATAAAACTGCCATCAATGGTACCTATACCTTGTAGCGGTATGGCAGCTTGTGTACCCTGACAATCCCCAGAGCTATGCCAGTGGGAGATTTACTCCTGATAGGTTCAACCAGGCTGGACTGGTCTGCGTGGGTAGGGGTCAGACAAAAGCTGGTACCCTGGTCCTCCAGGATGGGGGTTTTAGCACAGGGCCAACACCCCTGTCTATGTAAAAAAATCGCACATGTTATGGAAACGGCAACAGATGAAAAAACTTTAATGCGGGACGGACATCCGGAGTCTCAGGCTCGTATGACTGACAGTGGTGAAAGCCGAAAGGAAGCCATTGGCATGAAAACGGATGCCCTGGCCGGAATACACGAAACCAGAATTGGTTTTTGGAACGTCAGAACTATGAATGAGGCAGGAAAGCTGAGACAAATCACAGCAGAGATGAGGAACTACAAGATACATATCCTGGGAATAAGCGAGAACAGATGGACAGGGACGGGGAGAATAAAAACAGCTACAGGGGAAACAGTACTTTATTCTGGTAGAGAGGATGGTCAGCACAACGAAGGTGTAGCCATTATCCTGAAGAAAGGAATGGAAAGGTCTTTACTGGAATGGAAGCCCATCAACAACAGACTGATAAGAGCAAGACTGAGAGGGAGATTCACCAACACCACAATTATACAATGCTATGCACCAAAAATTGACAGCAATGAAGAGATCAAGGACGAGTTCTATCAACAGGTACAAAAGGAAATGGAAACTGCACCCAGCTACGATCTTATTATAGTAATGGGAGACCTAAATGCGAAAGTTGGAACACACAACAATTATAACAAAGAGCAATGGGAAAATGCGGCAGTGGAACAGTAAATGAGAATTGGGCCAAATTAATAAGCTTCTGCAGTATTAACAACCTGGTCATTGGAGGAACACTTTTTCCACACAAAGAAGTGCACAAGTTAACATGGAAATCACCAAATGGACGAGATAGAAACCAGATGGAAAGGAAGGGGGAAAACTTCCTCAGCTGGACACAAATATAACCTATGAGGAGTCCAAGAGTTTTATCAAGCGCAGATACAGGCACAAGTGGGAAGAAGAGCATCCAGGCCACACAAAAAATGATCCGTATTACCAGCTCAGCAGAAGTGAACAAGTGGTAATCTTTAGACTTCGCACTGGTCATAACAGACTGAGATACCATCTGTTCAACAAATTAAAGATAGGAACTACGGATGAGTGTGACTGTGGCACTGGTAAAATGACTGCCAAACACCTGCTTCAAAGGTGCCCAACATATGAGGAACAGAGAAGACGCATATGGCCATCACCAGTACCATTCCTGGAGAAAATCTACGGAGATATCAACAGCCTCAGGCTGACCACTGCTTTCTTTGAACTTATTCAAGTTGACGTCTGAGGGTGAACGAAGAAGAAGAAGAAACCAGATAGATCAATAATGATCAATGGCAGATGGAGACATGCACTAGAAGATGTGAAAGTAAGAAGAGGCGCAGATGTGAGAAGTGATCATCACCTAGTAGTAGCAAGACTGAAGGTGAAACTCAGAGCTGCTCAACCAGTTGCAGTCAAACAGAAAAGATATAACATCACAAAACTTAAGGACCCTCTCACCAGAAAAGTTTTCATGATCGACGTAAAGAAACGATATCAGATTACCAAAAGCCAGGAAAGAACAGAGACCGATGATGTCGACCAGAAATTCAACACCATCTCAACAATATACAAGGAAAGCAGCAAGTCATGCTTGGGATTCCATGAAAGAAAGAGCCAAGACTGGATAACACCAGAAACGCAAAACACCATATCAAAGAGAAAGGAAATGAAAAGAAAGAAAACTGAAGCTAAGTCTCCCAGGTTAAAGTCAATATATAGCGAACAGTACAGTCAGCTGGACAAGGAAGTAAAACGTCAAACCTGTGATAACAAAAAGACATTTCTGGATGACCTTGCAAGACAGGCAGCAGAGGCACTGAGAAATGAACAAAGCACAGTTTATAAAATAACTAAAACTATCAGCAGAAAATGAGGTGCAAACAACATAACGTTAGTAAGAGACAAGCAAGGAAATCTCATCACCACAGCACAGGGGCAGGAAACAAGATGGGCAGAGCACTTCAGAGAAACACTGAATAAAGAACCACCAGAGAGTCAGCTGAATGTTCCAGAGGCTGAAAGTGACTTAGATGTAAATACAGACATTCCACGTAAAGAAGAGATCATCACAGCTATCAAAGGGTTGAAAAATGGAAAAGCGCCTGGTCACGACAATCTAAATGCTGAGTTATTAAAGGCAGACCATGAACTAGCAGCAGAACTATTAGAACCACTATTTGCACAAGTCTGGGAAACTGAGACAACACCAACATAGTGGAGTAAATGAATAATTATCAAATTGCCCAAGAACGGCGACCTTGCAGACTGCAACAACTGGAGAGGAATTACTCTCCTCTCAGTTCCCAGCAACATACTAGGCAGGATAATCATCCAGAGAATTTCAAAAGCAGTTGACCATAAACTGAGGAAAGAACAAGCGGGTTTTAGAAAGAACAGAAGATGTGCAGATCATATATTTACCCTCAGGAACATTATAGAGCAGTGCTCAGAATGGCAGAGACAGCTTTAGATTAACTTTGTTGATTTTGAAAAGGCTTTTGACAGCATACACAGGGACAGCCTATGGAAAATACTGAGGGCTTATGGAATTCTCAGCCGCATTGTTTCCATCATAAAAAGCCTCTATTCTAACTTTACGTGCAGTGTTGGATTGAGTAATGTAACTTTCAAAGTGAAAACAGGAGTATGACAGGGATGCCCCTTATCAACAACATTATTTTTGACAGCCATAGATTAGGTGATGTGCCAGACAACAGAGGGCAGTCCAAGAGGAATTAGATGGACATTTTTTACACTGGAAGACCTGGAATATGCAGATGACATAGCACTACTCGTGCATTCATATCAACACAATCAAGACAAAACCGATAGACTGAATAAGTATGGCCAGCAGGTTGGCCTTAACATCAATCTGAAGAAGACAAGAGGTCATGACACTAAATGTGGGCAATCCTGAGCCAATAACAGTAAGGAACCAGAAGTTAGAACAGACAGACACATTTACTTACCTAGGATGCATAGTAACACCTGACGGCGGAACAAGCAAGGACTTTAACAACAGAATGAATAAAGCGAGAACAGCCTTTGCTTTTCTCAACAACATTTGGAAGTCTTCCCAGTACAGCACAAATACCAAATTAAGACTGTATGAGAGCTGTGTACTTTCTGTGCTTCTCTATGGTGCGGAATGTTGGAGAGTAACAGAGAAGGAAATGTCGAAACTGTCCTCCTTCCACACAATCTGCCTAAGGAAAATTCTTCGAATCTTTTGGCCAAACACCATCAGCAACCAAGAACTACTTATTCGGAGTAACCAGGAAGACATGCACACCGTCATAGCTGGTAGAAGCTGGAGTTGGGTTGGTGTTGCGAGTAAATCTTATGGAAGGGAAGTAATCCTGAAAATGCTTGGTAAACAGATTAGATTTTGAGTTACGTTGCTTGAATACTTGATTGTCTTTGATGTTAGGTTAGATTGTGATAGGGGAATTCTCTCGTATGTTCGAGAAGTTTCGAAAGTTAGAAAGCGTGTGAACGCTGGTCAGTTCAATTGTGTAGAGGTATGCACTCTGAACTGTTTTGAGCTACGGGTGTTTAGCTATTTGTGGCTAGCCCATGCAGGTATGTAGACTGAGCGGTGTTTATGAACAGCCGAGTCTCGGGACTGTTTAGGTGGGAGATGTGTGATCCCGGGGGCAGTCAGTTTGTGGGGCATGGACCGAAGTGGTCATGCCTTGTGTGTTTTTGATGAGTATTCCTGCGCAGTGCTGAAGATAAGAGGCCATGATTTGTGTAGGCCATTATTTCCTGAGAGAGGATAATTTTGAGATGTGAAGACATGTTGATAGGTGAGATTATTGCAAACTGCCGGGTGTGCAGTATTGTGAGTATTTTGAGATGTAAGGATCCATTAACTTATATTGTTATATAATCGCGCTGAGATGAGTGAAGGCGAGATTATTGCAAACTGCCGGGTGTGCAGTCTTGTGAGAAATTGCTAGTAGGATTCATTATATTATTATAGCGCTGATGTGAAGAGTATCTTTGAGGAGGCCATATTTACATTGTAGCACGGTGATGATAACCGTTTGCTAAAGGATCCATTATTATATTATAGCGCTGATGTGAGGAGTATCTTTAAGGAGGACATTTATGTTGTTAGCATGGTAATGATGACCGTTTGCTAAAGGATCCATTATTATATTATAGCGCTGATGTGAGGAGTATCTTTAAGGAGGCCATTGATATTGTAGTATCTTGATGATTCTGAGAAGTGGAGTACTTTATCACTGTGAACTGTAATTTGACTATGTGTATTTGATGTTAACGTGTTGTGGTGTAATAAACCGTCAGTAACTGTCACCTGTAGTTTCAACGCTCCATGCCTCTGATGTGCGTACATGTGTTGTGTGTGAATGTACCTACACACACTCACTACAACATTCTAAACTCGGTAAGATAACAGCAGGTGTGACAGTAGTAACCCATATCCATAAATAGCCCTGTGTGGGCGTGGCTTGAGTCATTCTCGCATTATTTCAGAATCCTCGACCTATTTAATGAAATAGTCTGTGTGGCGCATTTGAGAAACCACGCACATCTTATCAGTGGCATATTAAATGCGAGTCTTCAAAGAGGAAATATTAACAGTGGAAGAATAAAAATCAGGTTATTATCAGTGGTGGTTTACAGATTTAACGGGATCTAACACCTACGATATTCGCGTTGATGAACTGTGTGGTGTGTGCACTAAGAAAACAACACACACCTTATCCGTGCCAGTATTCAACTGTATACAGGTATCAGTTGGCTTCGCTATCCATCCCCATATCTTGGCGTGTGTATCAACAAACTAACGTTATCAGTTGGCATGTGAAAGGAGGACTACAAGAGTCCATTATATTATTCAAGATTTGATCGATACCAGCGACATTCATGCCACAATATTTACAGTGCCTGTTCCAGTCTTTCCGTATACAGGTTCAGCTATATGGGCAGTATTTTGGAGAGTCCGTTTGCACGTATACCCCAAGTCAAGAGTTGCGGAGTTGCTGTGCTCCGGTTCCTGTCATCCTATGCAGTGTGAGCACATACTATGCTGTGGCAAGAACCTGAAGAGAAGAGAGTCTAGTTCTAGTACCTTTCTACGGTGGAATGTTTTTATCTGCAGAACTTTGTGATATGCAGTGTGTTGGCGGAAAGGACGGGATTATTTTCAGATAAGTGGTTTTTGTTGTGGGTAAAGTGTGCCACTTTGTGCATGTCGGCAAGCCTGCCTATACTATACATTCCTTATTCTGTTGTTTTTGTTGTCGATAATTATATCGATTGATTGTAGGATATGTTGATGCATGATTAATGTATGGCTATATAAAGGTTTTATGTATGGGAATTGGTGTACAGTAATTAACTGAGATAGTTGCAACTTCTTGAAAAAGATTTAACTGTGTCAAGTTGAAACTCGTATAAAATGTCTAGTTTAAGACAAATACTGTGAACATGATAAACTCCATGAGATGACTTATGCTGAAATAACAAAATGGGCATATCAGAAGCAATTTGATGATATTGAGGAGAGATATTAGAAAAGGAAGTTAGAAGAGAAGAAGCAAATAGCAGACATAAAACAGAGTACCCTAGAACAAAGGGAGAATTTCTTGGAAAGTACTGCTGAAGTAAATAGGCTACATGAAACAGTGTCTAAGCTCACAAGCGATTTGTATAAATCAAACTCGGAAGATAATAACTTGCTAGTTAAGACAATCTCATCTGCATTTGGAGATAGGAGCGAAGTACAGGCGATTTGTATAAATCAAACTCGGAACTTGCTAGTGTGCAAGCAAGTTTGGAGTCAGCATTGTTAAAGATAAGGCAAATGGAAGTTCAGATGAAAGATAAGCAAGTTGAGGTGGAAAATATTACACAGGAGGCCCAGCAAAATAAACAGATGTATGAGAAATTGAAAATTGAGAGCAATGAACATGAAAAGACTTATATAGAAATGCCTCATGATGTGATGGATGATAATGCGATTCTCAGTGATCAAATTAAGGAGATGAATACTGTACCCCCCAAGAAGATTAATGAGATTATGAATAACAATGATGACATTAAGATTCAGTCACTACAACTAGAGTTGACTCAGCTGAGAGCAAATAGAGAACAGTACGAAAAAGAGACATTAGTAGAGTTGACGGCTGAGAAAGAGAAGGTCACTAAGACTGAAAATGTGCTAGCAGAGGAAAGCTGCAAAGTTTTAAGAGCTGAGAGTTTAAATAAAAAATTAAGTGAACAGATTGCATTTAAAGACATTGAGATTGCAGAAGCAAGAAGAAAAGTAGATGGCCTGCTTGACATTGTCTTGAAAAGCAAAATGTGGTCTTCTGTCAATGTTGACAGGGATAGACCAAAAGTTGCTTATCATCAGAGCACTAACGCAAAAAGTCAGCCTCATACACTTTTTGTGGATTCTAAGGTCAAGAATAGTGGACATATATCTTTTTGTGGAAAATATAACTTTCCACGCAATATCGATGCTTCCAATAATATTGATTCCTGGCGGCAGAGCAACAAAGGAAAGTCTACAGGAACAGCCAGTCCTGTAGATAACGAAAGAAACAGTAATAAATTTCCAGTCAGGGCGTTAAAAACCAACCATGTATTTATTGGAAACTCTGAAAAATTAATAACAGGGAATAAAGATAGCACTCCTTGTTCCAAGAATGAAACAAATGTTGTGAAAAACAATAAAGAAACTATCAAACCTTCTACTAGTCATACCCAGTCCATGCAGTATGACCCAGTTGTTAAACACATTGCCACAAGCAAAGAAAAAAAACAGTTTTGATAGGAGACATAACCCTGAGGTTAGAAAGTACCAAGGGAGTTCATCCTACGGTAACATTTCTTCTCCTAAAAACAAGAAACAATGTGACAGATCTCAACATTTTGATCCTAAGAGTTTTGGAAACTATAATAGAAATAATTATATGAAAGTTTATCAATCTAGTAATAATTTTTCTGCTAAAAAGCAAGTTCTATCTAGTGGACATTGTTATTTAAGAAGAGATGTTAATCGCAACTATTGTAACTGGGATTTAAATCAGTACAACTGTTTCAATAGAGCAAATAACAATGCTCTCAACAGCAATAATAGAAATCGCAACCAGGTTAACTGTGCTCCACATGAGAGCAAAATTATTAACAATCAATGTAATAAGAAGGGTAATAAGGTCTTAAATACTATTGCTTGTCATGCTTGTAATTTCAAGAGAGCATCTCGTTCGTGTGAATGTAGTATTTTTTCAGCTTACCGCAGTGACGACCTTAACTTGTGGTCAAGTTGTCTCTAAGCCTTCTGTGGTGTCTACACGTTACAGGAAGGCTTGCTGAAGGTGCAAAAAGGGGCCAGGAATTTGCACAACCTCAAAAAGGGTTAGGTAATTGTCAATCTTTCCGTTTTTCATCATTAAATCTCACAGATGATTATAATATAAATTTTCATTTGTATTGTCTCGCAGCATTCGACTTTGCGATGAGTCAGCGCTCCTGGAAACATTATCGGTGAAGAATGTAGGTCACCTTTGCGCTCGTATGTATGCATTCAAGCGAAACCTGACAGCGTCTGACTGAGCATTTGATGTGTTACTTTTTGAGGGTCAGGACATGTTCACAAAACGTCGGGAGATTTTTGCGTCTGATTTTTATTTTTTTTTAGTATAGTACATGTTATTGTATTCTATATATAGTATATTATATGCTGTTGTATTAAAATATTAGTAATTTCTTTAAAACATTATGATGTTCATCATTATGCATTATTTGATTGCTTTATATATACATGCACAGTGGGCTGATCACCTGCTTGCCAACCAATCTGATTACGGAAACAATGATAGATTGTTCGGTCTGTTTTTGTTCCACAAAGACGCCACCAGGCGTGGTGGAAACAGCGATAGATTGATCAATTTCTTGTTGCCCTAAGACGCCACTAGGCGTACTGGCCACATACTGCTTTTCCGGTTGGTGGCTAAGGATGGAAGAAGAAGAAGAAGATATATATACATATATATATATTTTTTGTTGTTGTTGACATATATGACTGTTTCGATAATGTACCAGTCAATTTTTTTTTTGCCATTTGTATACTATTATGTTTTGATTATGTGTAACATGTGTATTGGTAAGGATTTGTATGTAGTTTTTTATGAAGGCAGTGAGCAGTTTCAAACCTGTGCTCATTTGGATCATAATCATTTATCTTTATTTTTTTTTGCAGCTGTATTGTTAGGATAGTTTTTATACAATGATGAGATTGCCAGCCCTATGCACAAACTCATTTTCTGGGACGATGTTATAGTCACTTTCATAGATAGTCATGAGTGTAACTTTATTTTCTAAATTGAATTTTTCCCATATTTTTTTTGATACCATAATTGTCTTACATATTAACATACAGATATTATATGAATTTATTGTTATGTTGTGGAATGTGATTTTATAAAATTATCTTGCATGTATCAGAAATGATCTTCTATTTGAATTGTTAACATATGGTGAAACGCTGATCTTGTCAGAGCATAGTACCTAAGAATTTAAATAATACGATTTTCAACATTTTTGCAGCAGATTAATTTGATAAATATTTTAAAAAAAAAAACTTTGTAGATATTTTTATATGACCTTTTTCATATCGTATTGTACCAATAGATTTTAGATTTATTTATAGTATATATCATATCAGGCTGAGTAACATATAAATTTACAGCTCAATAACTCTGTAGCTGAAGCTCAACGCGATTGTCAGCCAGAATTAACTTATAGGTTAAATTAAACTTTTATGTACAATTGATAGACACATCTGATACTATTGTTTGTTTGAAGAATATGGACAGATTGTTATAATACATACTCTATATACATTATGTTATGTTTATATATTTGAAAGTTGGTATACAGACGATAGTGTGTTTTTCCCAGGTGCCTTTTTTGTGACGTATTTTTTTTTTGGGAAAAAAACTTACATGTTTTGATTTAAGTGTTTGTTTAGAGATAAGATATTTTGTTTCTCTCATTTTGTTAAAAGTTAATTTCATTGTTGGTTTATTAGTTATAACTTCGAATTACTTAAAAAAATAATAATTTTATTTTTTGATAACTTATTGTTCTGAAATATTTTGTATGGTAATTTTGAGAAAAAATTGTATTTTTTTTTGGCATTGTAATTTTTTTTGTGTGTGTGCCCAGCGCTTGACTATGCGCTATGATTGATATGTAAAAGATATTACTTCGTTGAAAAGTTGTTTTGTTTGATATTATGATGTATTTTTATTTAGCGCTTGACTGTGCGCTAGGTCGAACTTAGTTATCGCAATGCTATTATTTGTTTGTGTGATGTCTATAATTTATTTTTAGTTATGTATAACTTTTGTAACTTAGTTAAATTACTTATTGGGCTTTGTTTAGTTATAAACTATTTTTTTTGTGTGGTGTTAGTATAGATATACTTTGACATTTTATTTGTGCCTTGCGATCATGTTTGTATTTATTTTTGAAATACGTTGTCTGATCTGAACTTTTATTAGTATGTATTGTTATTGACTTTCTCTGCGTTCATGCCCTTGCTTCCCATCCGTCTTTGGTGACTATTCTTCATTTCATTCTATCTTTCTGTTGTCTTTTCGATATGTGTTCATATCTTGTTTATACTTCCGTATTACATCTTCGTTTCTCTTCATTCTACTTATATACTTCTTCTTCTTTTGATACTTATACTTTCATTCGTTGTATTGTTAAGTTAATTATATAACTTAATATAATGTAATTAGTAGGGAGTTTGTAATTATTGTACATGAAATTGTTTTACTTATTGGTTATTATGTGCTATTGTTGATTGTTCCTCATTTTCCGATTTCTTACTTTCCTTTTCTACAGATCATTCTTCTTTTGCTTGATCTTGTTCTTTCACTTACTATTGGTTGTTTCTTGTACTAAATGTACGTAGCTTGGTTTTGTATTAGATTAATTTTAGTATGCTTGCATGAATATGTTGGATGCTTTAGTTGTTATTTTACATTTATTGCTGATATTTTTTGTAGATTTACTATTTTGACTTGTCATAGGTACATTTTTGGTAGCCATATGATATAATTTCATTAACCTTGAAATTTTTGGGTCTTAAATTTTCAAAAAAATGATAGAATCATTTCTTTCCCGGGCGGTGTGGCAAACTGTTGCAAGTAAATCTTATGGAAGGGAAGTGATCCTGAAAATGCTTGGTAAACAGATTAGATTTTGAGTTACGTTGCTTGAATACTTGATTGTCTTTGATGTTAGGTTAGAGTGTGATAGGGGAATTCTCTCGTATGTTCGAGAAGTTTCGAAAGTTAGAAAAGCGTGTGAACGCTGGTCAGTTCAATTGTGTAGAGGTATGCACTCTGAACTGTTTTGAGCTACGGGTGTTTAGCTATTTTGTGGCTAGCCCGTGCAGGTATAGACTGAGCGGTGTTTATGAACAGCCGAGTCTCGGGACTGTTGAGGCGGGAGATGTGTGATCCCGGGGCCAGTGAGTTTATGTGCAGAGACCGAAGTAGTCAGCCCCTGTGTGTGTTTTCGATAGTATGCCTGTACAGTGCTGAAGATTAGAGGCCATGATTTGTGTATGCCATTATTTCCTGAGAGAGGATAATTTTGAGATGTGAAGACATGTTGATAGAGGAGATTATTGCAAACTGCCGGGTGTGCAGTCTTGTGCGTATTTTTTTAGATGTAAGGATCCATTAACTTATATTGTCATATAATTGCGCTGAGATGAGTGAAGGCGAGATTATTGCAAACTGCCGGGTGTGCAGTCTTGTGAGAAATTGCTAGTAGGATTCATTATTATATTATTGTAGCGCTGATGTGAAGAGTATCTTTGAGGAGGCCATATTTATATTGTAGCACGGTGATGATAACCGTTTGCTAAAGGATCCATTATTATATGATAGCGCTAATGTGAGGAGTATCTTGAGGATTCCGTTTATGTTGTTAGCACGGCGATGATGTCCGTTCGATAAAAGGATCCATTATTATATGATAGCGCTGATGTTAGGAATATCTTGAGGATGCCATTTATGTTGTTAGCACGGCGATGATGTCCGTTCGCTAAAAGGATCCATTATTATATGATAGCGCTGATGTGAGGAGTATCTTGAGGATGCCATTGATATTGTAGTATCTTGATGATTCTGAGAAGTGGAGTACTTTATTACTGTAAACTGTATTTTGACTATGTGTATTCGATGTTAACGTGTTGTAAAGTAATAAACTGTCATTAACTGTCACCTGTAGTTTCAACGCTCCATGCCTCTGATGTGTGTACCTGTGGTTTGTGATTGTACCTACACACTGGAAGCCGAGATGCAAAGAATGAACCAGAGTTGGGGCACTGTACGAAGGATGGCCGCCGACCGAACAAGGTGGAATCAATTTGTTGCTGCCCTACAGGACGCCACCAGACGTGATGGCCGCTGACTGCTCTGACGGTTATGGATCAAAGAAGAGAAGAAGAAAGTCATAAAAATGTGTACATTTCTTGAAAGTTCGTTCATTTTTCTTTAAAAATTTTTAAAAAATTGAAATTGGTGAATATTTGCATGCTCAAATATGCTTTTAAAGATTACATGTCATTTGGTAAACAGAGTTATGTCCCTTTGGTTAGGGTTGGGGAACATAAATGTACAGGGTGGAATGAATTAATGTGTGTAACTTCTGAGAAGTAAAAAGATGAAATTATTTCAAACTTGTTATGACATGAACAATTACTCCATCTGCGAATTTTTTTAAAAAATTACTGGTATCTAAGATTATGTTTTCTTGTGTGTGAGTACTGAAGTATGATAATAAATGTGAATGCCAGACAAGGCAAACGGTTCATGAGTAGATTCATTATTAACGCTATGTATGGTACCTTAAGTGATGTTCTGATCTTACAAATTTTTTTATTAACACTTAAGATTTAGTTTCTCAGAAATCAATAAAATAATTTTTTTTTTAAAAATATTAAAAGAAAAAGCATTATTTCATCTAACTGACTACCATTTCATTACCTTCATCCTCACAAAAGCCAGGCTGTTCTACTTTCTTAATTCTTGGTGTTTTTGTATCCATGATGTCAACTATCTGATCATGAGTATCACAGTCTTCAATGTAGTTAAGACCATCATGATTCTGGCATGATAACAAAACATTAGAATTATTTAGTGAGCTTAATATGGGTACATGAAAACTAGCATAGCGTTACATACACACGTTTGTAGCTTTTTTGCCTGTGAGCATGCTGTCACCTTATTTGATTGTCATTTGTTTGTTATAAGATACTTTGTTGTTCAAGGCTCTAACTAGTTTCCATAGTTTCCATCCTTCTTTATCACAACTGAGATTTTCTGTTTTTTTTCTTCCAGCTGTCTCAAGTTGTTTGATTTAATGTTCTTTTGTATTTAGCAGCGGTGGCTTTGAGCAAGATATTTGCTTCACATGTTTGTTTTCTCTCTGCTGTGTTTCTGGCCTCTGTTACTTCCTCTTCAAGCTTTTGAAGCTCTTCTATCCAGTAAGGTTTGTAATTTTTCCTTTCCCCTCTGGGAATGGACCTATATGCTGCTTGAAGTATTGCTGTGTTAAGGCTTTTCACCATTGTTTTAATTTTGCTGTTCCATGTGTTGATGGTCTAACAAAACCTATCTGACAACATTACAAAACTGTCCCAGTCAGCTTGTTTATAATTCCATCGAGGCAGTAATTTAGATTCCTGAGGAATGTATTTCATATTTATGTTGCTGAGTTATTTGCCGGTTGAAGATCATGCACTGAGTATGGTTACTTTAGTGATCTCTTGTTAATCGTGCTTTGTTTAGTATTACGCGAATTAGGGTGAAGGTGTTCATACAACTCAGTAGCATGGTATGAAGAAGTAGTTCATGTAACTTGAACTCAGCAACATTAATGAAGTAGTTAATGCCTTCAGATTGAGTCCGTAATATTTAATCACATGTACACACAGGATGATCATTTCAAATAGGAACAGAACATAAGTCCTTATAAGTCATGCATAAATTAATCAATAACGTAGACTGCTGGTTTACGTGTCAATGTCCGTTTAAGGATACAATGCAGTATTGTCGTCAGAACATCACAGCTATATGCACGCGCAGCTAGACATGGCTACCTGCCGACAGTGAGACTGCGAGTCTGAATATTCATACGAATTTTGACGATTATTCTTCTCCTTCTGAGAATTCTAGTTAAAATACTAACCTCCATAAATTTTCCTCTCATATAGAGTTCTAGGACTGACCCTGGTCCATCAAAAAATGCATATATAAATGGCTATATCATGCCATTGAATTGGAAGGTTAGAAAAACCAGCTATTCAGCTTGGCGGTCAAGTAACAAAGGGTAGCGTTTCTTAGTTACCGACTGTGACCCAAACAACGCTATACACGTCATAATCGATCGTGTATGGAGCGTTCAATAATTGAAACATCTATCGCAATATATTAAATGCCTTAACCTTTACAATTGCACGTCTGATAACCTTTAGCAGACGGCGTTAATATCATATACCGTAACAATTCCCTGTACACCGGGGGGGAAAAAAATCGATAGATTTTTTTTCAAGATCTATCCGACTTAACAATTTTTCAAAAAAATTTAACACAATTGTGACATATGGCCGACGATGTTCTGAGTAGAACCGTGTTGCCGTCATGTCAACTAACTATTTGTCATAGTCATCTAACATTAATCACATTATATATCAATTATACATATTATTATATCAACTAAATAAAATGTCCAATGTTAACAGTGAATGATAGAATTAAATTAAAGTAAGGTCTGTCGTATTAGTATGTCATATAGGAATTAATTTGACTAATTAAAATTAAATTAATTAATTAAATTAAGAGATAAATTATTAGGATTCTAATGTAACGCGATGTTATGAGAGAAGAAAAAACAAAATAAGTGAGAAGAAATAGAAAGAAATTCGAATATAAGTTTAACTTAATTGTGTGTGTTAAGTGTTAGTGAATAATAACTATCTAATTTAACTAACTAAATAATGTATAGGTACATTAAAAAAAAATATTAATCTAATACTTGTGTGAGATTTTTTTTTCTCTTTTCATAATTTCTTCTTTTTATATTTCGTTCTCTTTTTTTGTTCTTTCATTTCATTTTTTTCTCACATTTCATTTTATTGATAATAATTCAATTAAGAAGTTAAGTTAACTAATTAATTAGTATAGGATATGATGATCCATCCGTAGTCTTGATCCTGATGAATTCTTTTAGGCAAAAAATGTTCAAACGTTTACGTTGGAAAGAAATGTCATTTATCCCAGCATCCAAGAATTAAGTGCACATAGGATAATAAGTTCGACTTGTCGTCAGATATTGTTCCATGATTGTTCAACGAATATTCATATATCGTGTATGGACGTTAGACGAAGTTTCAATGTCAATATGTATCCCTTGATTGTCTTTTAGTTCAATTCTGTGATGCATATAGTGTTTATAAAGTTTAAATTGAAGGCAAGGTTAGTTCCTTTATAGTTGATATGTTTTAGGAATGTTAATGTTGATTAATCGTCGTCAATAGGATTACGTGACAACGCATCCGCCACAATGTTTTCAGTGCCAGGAATATGTTCAATGGAGAATTCAAATGGCTGTAGGATGATTGCATATCTGGCGAGTTTTTGGCTCTTATGGTTAGATCGACGCAACGATGCTACAGCACGTTGGTCCGTCTGTATGGTGAAGGGAGCACCAAGCAAGAACTTTTCAAGTTTAGTTATTGCCCATATCACTGATAAAAGTTCCTTGTCCACTGTGGAATACTTTGTTTCTGCTGGCTTTAGCTTTCTTGATATATATAAGGTAGGATGTAGAATGCCATCATGGTTCTGGAGCAGGCATGCACCAATGCCGTAGTTACTAGCATCTGTTCGTAAGAAAAATCTTTTGGAAGCATCGGGAAGTCTTAAAATTGGTTCATGCGAGAACAAATTTATAATTTTGTTGAAAGTTTCATTGCATGTACCAGTCCATGTCACCTTCACCGGCATGTCTTTTTTTAACAATGAAGACAATACAGCCGTGATGGATGACAAGTTTGGTATGAATCTACTGTAATATTGAACAAGTCCTAACAAACTCCTGACCTGTTTCTTCGTCTGAGGAACTGCTATGTTTAGAATTTTGGAGACTGTACTAGGTAACGTTCGGATATATCCCGATCCAATGATATGTCCCAAAAAGGTTATCTCATTACACGCGATTTGCACCTTTGTAGGTTTAGCAGTTAGATGATAATTCCTTAGAGTGTCGAAAACATATCTAAGTCCCGAAACATGTTCCTCAAACGACGAACTAAACAAGCATATGTCGTCAATATATGTAATAACGTCTGGTCTACCTGATAAAATTTGTCGCATCAGGCGAATGAAGGTAGCTGGCGCATTAACAAGCCCAAAAGGCATCACATTCCACTGGTATAGACCTTGTGGAGTGGAAAATGCGGTGTAGTACTTAGCCTTTTCGGTCAGTGGTATCTGCCAATAACCTTTAGTTAAGTCTATCTTACTAAATATAGTTGCGTTGGATAGACGTGGCAGTAAGTCGTCGATAAGTGGATGTGGTTCGCTGTCAACTATAGTCTTAGCATTTAATTTTCTATAATCAACACATAGTCTGATGTTATTGTCCTTCTTCCGGACAATCACTAATGGAGAAGAGAATGGCGAATTAATAGTCTCAATGATTCCCAGAGACAACATCTGTTCAAGTTCCTTAGTAGTTTTAGCAAGGAAATGTAAAGGAACAGAATAGGGATGTACACGAATAGGTGTATCATCATTGAGAGTAATGTCATGACTGATAGCCGATGTGCGACCCGGGACGTCGGTCAATACATCTGGATAAGATTGTAATAGATTAGCAATCTGTAGACGCTGTTGCGGTGTAACCGTTGAAGAGATGGTTACATCCCGCCAAGATTCAGTAGGTTGAACTACTGGTACCGGTAACGGTAACTGTACCTCAGGAAAAGAAGATTCTTCTTCCTGGATGACAGATAAGTTAGAATAATAACAAGTAGATACTGTGTTGTCATCTAGTTCATGAAAAATTGACTGTAAGTGTTCAGGACGTGTATGAAATTGCTTGAGCATGTTAATATGAAATATCTTTTTGTGTCCCTTGATATCTAAGACGTAATCAACGTCGGAAATTTTATCAATGACTTTGTAAGGACCATTCCAAGATATCAATAATTTATTGTTATTGTGAGGAAGTAACACATAAGCCTCGTCGCCTGGGAATAATTGGCGTAATCGTCGAGACCTATTTTGTAGAGATCGAGCCTTAGCTTTTGCAGCCTCAGAAGAAGCTGTTGCCAACTGGCAAGACTCAATAATGTTCTTCCAAAGATTAATCACGTACTCGTAAGATGACTGAGTGTCCTGAGTCATCTCCGCGTCAATTAATAAGTCTTTTATTAGTCCCATAGGACCTCTTGGGGGAGCACCAAAAACTAATTCAAAGGGATAGAAGCCAGTTTGTTCATGCGGTACCTCCCGATAAGCAAACAGAACAGCTGGGAGTGATCTGTCCCAGTCATGAGGGTGCTTAGCAGTAACCTTATGTAGTAGTTGTTTAAGTGTACGGTTAAGTCTTTCAACCGCACCATTGCTCATAGGATGATAAATACTACTTAAATTCCTATCAATGTTCCAAGTTTTCATGACTTCCTTCATGGTGTCAGATATAAACTGTGACCCATGGTCTGATAAAAGTTTTCTAGGAAACCCTATTCTAGAAAAGATGAGATGTAGTGCATCAGCTACATCTGTGGTAGTGGTGGTCTTTAATGGGATAGCTTCTGGCCATCGTGTGCACAAATCAATGCACGTAAGGACGAATCTATGTCCTCTGGCCGATGGTAGCAATGGACCAATAATATCTATTGCCATCTTGTCAAACGGTCTTACTGAGATATCGCAAGCCTGAATAGGCGCCGTGTGAAAAGCTCCACGTGCTTTCACTTCTTGGCATGTAGTACAGGAACGTACATACTGCGAAATATCTCTTGACGCTCCTGGCCAAAAGAATGAAGACAGTACTCGAGATCGTGTTCGAGTATATCCCATATGTCCAGCACAATGTGAGTCATGTGCATGTTGAAGAATGTACCGTCTAAAAGTATACGGGACCATAACTTGTTGTTTCATTTGTGATTTGTCATTAAAACATCTAATCAATACGTCATTTTTAATAACAAAACAATGTTTGTTATTATTACCTGAGGATAGATTGTCAACTTTATCAACCAACTTAAAAAATTTTTTTAAAGATTTATCCTCTTTTTGTTTGGTTGCAAATGTTTCCCTGTCAATAGGTGAATTGACTACAAATTCCTCTTGGTTGTCTGCATCCATTTTATTATCATCAACTTTCTCCATGAGTTGAGTCTGCGCTCTAGTCGTCACGGCGTTTCCAGTGCATAGGTTATGTTTCTCCCATTCTATAATCTCATCTGGAGTACAATCTTTACTGCCGTGTATACGACCAACCATCAGATCAGCTATAGGCTTTTTTAGCATACATACTTTTACGTTCCCTGTGAAAAAAGGTGTGTTAACATAAATAATAGCTGTGGGGTAAAACTCAATAGTTCCCCCAAAAGTCATGCAACGGACATATTCCCCCGTTGCACAGCTAGGATGTACCAGCGACTGTCGTACACCAATCGTTGTGGATCCTGAATCCCTCAGCACTGAGACGACGGATCCATTAACTAATCCCCTGTTAAAAATTAGTAGGCCTGTTCCATCGTTGACTGCAAGACCTACCTCTGGTGTAATATGTCCGCAGTTAAGCACTGTTTCTTTCGCCTTCTGAAAAATAAGATTGCATTGTTGGCAACTATTTGCCACATTATAATTAATAGCAAAACATGCAGCAGAAGACTGTGTTGTATTATTGTCAAGTGGGACCTGAGCTATAGGGGTAGTATTATTTGTAACTGCCGCCCCTGTATTATGGTTGTAATGAGATGATCCCCGAGAATGAGATCGATTCCGAGTATAATTGTTAGAATTATCTCGTCGTCCTCTATAGTAACTATTATCTCGATGTCTCGAGCCATGATTATTACCATTCCAGTTACTATTATTATTGGGAGTATGTGATCGATTATAATTAGTGTTATGTTGACCATTGTGGTAGTTTGTTTGAGGTGAATAATTTCTATCTCGTGATCTACCTCTGTTGAACTCATTTTTATTGTTGAAATCATTATTATGTCCCTTCTGAAAGTTAACATTGTGATTTCTTTGGAACCTGCTTCTGTCTACACTGTGATGTCTTTGTTTGTTATTATGATTGTAGGCCATATTAGACGCCACAGGTAGAGGTTCTCTTAATGAGGAGTTAGAAATGGTTGCATTCGGATGTGCCGAACAGTAGTTTAAAGAAATTTTTTCTAACTCGTCCACAGTACCTGGTTTACGCTCCTGCAGATATGCAAAAAATGGCTGGCTAACCGAAGATAATACCTTATCCCGTAGTAGTAAATCAACTAATTTGTCGTATGATTTGTTGACTTCTGCCAGTTCAACCCATCTATTAAATGTATTGCGTATGTTCGCAATGAATCCTGTAAAATCTTTTGGAGATTCAGGTAAAATTCCCTTAAATTTCAACCTACAGTGTTCCTCGTCCAGGTGAAACCTTCGTAAAAGCAAGGACTTAATAGCACCGTAGTTATTTGCTATTGATGGGTCAGCATTTTGAGAAGCCGTCAATGGTTCTCCAACCAAGAATTCATTTAACTTGAGTACCCATGACTCTTCAGGCAAATGATTTGTTTTGCAAGTCTGTTCAAAACGTGACAGGAACGATGAAAGGTCGTCCACGTTTAAGTTGAGAGTGGGTAATTTAAAGTTGTAGAAATGTTTAGTTTGGCTGGATGACGATCCATTTTGTGCGTTATTATTCTGGTTTGCATCAGCACTTTGTGCTTGTAATTTTGCTGTCTCCAATTTGATACGCGCCAATTCCATTTCTTGTTGTAAAATAATTTCCTCTCGTTTCAATTTATTCTCTTCTTCCTGTCTGGTGATTGCTCTTTGCTCTTCTCTTTCACGTTGAGCAATCTCTCTCAATCTATTTTCCTTGTCAATTTGCTTCATCTCACGTTCTGCTTCCTCTTTCTTTAATGCAGCTTTTTGTTCCTCTTCCTCTTTCTTTAATGCAGCTTTTTTTCTCTGCTTCTTTTCTTTCATGTTTTTCCAGTTCTGCCTCAGCAAACTGACGAAGTTCTTGAGATTTATAACCATATTCCTTACCAATTTTAACGAAATGGTCTATAGTAAGCATTTTGACTTTTATCTGTAAGTAATTATTGATAATTACTGATAAAAATAGTCAATAGTAGCTTCAGAGTAATTATTATACTTACTCAACTTAGAAATATTCAATATAAATAATCACAATAGTACTGAACTCTTATGTCTAAGTTCAACCAATAGACAATATTTTGTAACAATATTGTATCTAAATACGAACTATATCATAAATAGTTATGATATCTGTTAACTATAATGTAATTACATCACACAATTAATCTCAATATCCAATAATGTTGGGTATGATTCCTAGTAATTATATTGTTCAATGTACTAAGTCACTCTCTTAGTACCAGAAAAGTATATTAAATAATATACAATGGGTCTATTACCTCAAAGGTAGACTATAAGATTATTTTATTTGGTCAATATATATATTATATTATTATGCCCTAGGCATCTCTTATAAATTGTAGTGCTACTTTCTTGGACTATCACTGCATAATTATGCAATGTCCCATATTAACCTTAAATATCAGAAAAAAATTAATTAAATTAAATTACAAGTGTATTATTGCATATAATATCATATTATTAATGTAGTATTTAATATATATCATGAGGACAAACAAAACAATGATGCAACTAAAGGGTACAAACAATGTTAAGATGCAAACAAGACATTTTCACAATTAAAAATGAATTTATGAACTAAATAAAACAAGCGGAAGTGTCACAAGCCAAATGAAGGGTCAAGGTCTGACCCGAGGTCAACTTAATATTCAAAGTACACAAAAAAAAATGACTGCAAAAAATGATGACATCACAGGACTCATAACGGACGACCATTTAACAATCATCAAATAAATGATAGTAAGAGGAGACTGGACGAAATATTTAACGAACATGATACAAAACTGAATAAAATTGTTAACTGAGTACGAATAAAATACACCAGTTATCTACGGAACGGTACAGCTAACACAAATCATCAAACGACAGCAGATTTGGACAGACAGTCCAATGGCAAACCTCAATGGGGCTTCCAAAAGTGCAATCGTTTAACTGCCTTAAGAAACGACCGAAATCAATTCAGGCATCGTGAGAGCCACAGAATCTAATTTCGGTTAATCCTCCCTACCTCCCACGAATTAACAACACATTAAGACAACAAAAAGTACATTAAACATAGGTAAAAACATGCCGATGTAGGCAGAGGGCATGGACTCAGTTAGCACTGTTTGCAATAACAACAGTTAAACACCTAGACTTATCTTTTCCGTTGCTTATATCAGTGCTAGAGGTCGTCAACAGCTAGGCTAAAGCCCCTGACTGTCTGCTCCTGTAGTCCATATCATGTGTTTGCTTCAAATGGCTCATGTTTCCCCTGGTTAGACTTAGAAACGGCTTGGTTTCTCCGACAGATCACCTACACGACTTTCGGTGACGTCACGTTGTTAGGCATTATAATGAGTACTGCGTCATCTTCGACTGGATCATGTGATCGAAAATTGATCGTAAATATTTGTGGTTAACATGTGCGTAAGGAACAGAAGTTTGTTTCTTTTTTCTGTCGTTCCCCGCATTCGGCCGCCACTTTTGTTGCTGAGTTATTTGCCGGTTGAAGATCATGCACTGAGTATGGTTACTTTAGTGATCTCTTGTTAATCGTGCTTTGTTTAGTATTACGCGAATTAGGGTGAAGGTGTTCATACAACTCAGTAGCATGGTATGAAGAAGTAGTTCATGTAACTTGAACTCAGCAACATTAATGAAGTAGTTAATGCCTTCAGATTGAGTCCGTAATATTTAATCACATGTACACACAGGATGATCATTTCAAATAGGAACAGAACATAAGTCCTTATAAGTCATGCATAAATTAATCAATAACGTAGACTGCTGGTTTACGTGTCAATGTCCGTTTAAGGATACAATGCAGTATTGTCGTCAGAACATCACAGCTATATGCACGCGCAGCTAGACATGGCTACCTGCCGACAGTGAGACTGCGAGTCTGAATATTCATACGAATTTTGACGATTATTCTTCTCCTTCTGAGAATTCTAGTTAAATACTAACCTCCATAAATTTTCCTCTCATATAGAGTTCTAGGACTGACCCTGGTCCATCAAAAAATGCATATATAAATGGCTATATCATGCCATTGAATTGGAAGGTTAGAAAAACGCAGCTATTCAGCTTGGCGGTCAAGTAACAAAGGGTAGCGTTTCTTAGTTACCGACTGTGACCCAAACAACGCTATACACGTCATAATCGATCGTGTATGGAGCGTTCAATAATTGAAACATCTATCGCAATATATTAAATGCCTTAACCTTTACAATTGCACGTCTGATAACCTTTAGCAGACGGCGTTAATATCATATACCGTAACAATTCATGACCAGCTTTAATGGTTTGTGGTTGCTACCTGCTAGCTGATCAAGCACCTGTCTATCAATTTTGTGGAAGATGTCCCCTGTTGAAAAGGCTAGATCAGGAGTGGAAGTGGTGTGCCATCTTCTAGACTAATAAGTGGGTTTGTCGTCTGGTTTGTTTAGAAGATGGAGATTTATATCTATCTCGCAGTCCTCCACTTCATCTCTTCTGCTGTCTGTATCAGGGTATCCCCATCTTTCAGAGTGGCTGTTGAAGTCTCTGACCACTATGCAATTGAAGCCCTTGATTTCCATGCTTGAAAGTGACAAACCTTTGTTTGGTGGGCCATAAAGAATGTATATATGAATGTTTGTTTCCTTTATTGTTATATCTACTCCTATGATCTCTGTTTGATTGTTGAAGTCTACTGATACTTTGCTGCTTGGTACTGATTTTCACGCAAGTATCATTACACCTCCTTTTGTATCTTCTCGATCAAGTCTGAATGTTTTAGTATCCTCTGACTGAGAATCTATGGTTGCTGTTTCAGTGTGTCTTATGAAAGCATGACACATCTATTTGGTCTTCATGCAGACGATTACTTAGGGGGACTTTCTTTTTTATTAAGGACTCCTTTTCTGCATTCCACTGCAGTACGTTGATAGATTTTTGTGTTTGGTCAGTAACTGTTGCCCTTTCCATTTGTGCCTTGACTCCACAGCACAGGGGAGGGTGACCACCAGTAGCACAGGGTGGGCCCCTTTTAGGCTGTGGGTGCGGCACTGTTGCCACCCGGTGGGACTCCACAGGATAAGCACCATTCTGCTTTCTTTTTATCCTTGACGTCATCATTTAAGCGAAGTACATTGTACTGTTTCGTTAAGCATGAAACCCAGTGCATCTGATTTCAACAGGCATTTCTGTAAGGTTGCCTTCCCATTGATTGTTCCCAGCCTACCTGAAAGGCAGTCGGTGGTTTAAAAATCAGAGTTTTCCTACTATATGAACTGCCATCCAAGGCTTATGAGTTTCATCTACCCAGAATTTAACCCACGTCTAGGGTTTGAGTTGGTGCTGGCCAGAGCATGGTCCAGTCACCAGAGGGTATTGCACCTGCACCTTAAGGGATCCCAAACTACTCCTGACCCGGTTATTCTGCCAGGCATTTGGTTGCCCCCACCCCATAGAAAATTCTGCGAAAAACAGGGTCACCGCATGAAGGTGTTGCTATGGACATGTTTGTGCAGAAGAGGCCATATTCTAGAATCTAGATGCTTACTATCAGCATGACAGCAGTTTCCACGACAATCATGACACCTGGATGTGAGAGGTTATGTTTTCACATCAACATCCATTTATGTCGGCAGGACATCAGGGCCCAGACCCTACATAGACCCCATATGTCGAAGTGAACCTCTGTCTGTGAGGCTAATTATACCCTCATTGATTCTTGAAATATTAAACATATTTCCAGGGATTCCTCCTGTAGTGAAACTAGTTGAGAACACAGCACTAACTTGGGAACTGATGTGACGATTATTTAGATGAGAGCCAAGCTGGAGAAACTGGAGCTCTTGACATCAACTCTGCACATTTTGGAATGATAGAAAAGTTACGGGAAAAGCCTAGATCTACAGTGGTGATAATACCAAAAGGAGGTGGGGGTGGGGGGGTGGGCAGGGGCACTGCTGGCAAGTGAAAATATTTTTAATTTTTGATAATGCCAGTGAACTTCTTTGCTGGTTTGAGACAGAATGTCAAATAAATATAAATGGTACCAATCTCAAACAAGTAGAAACATTCAAACACTAGGACATTATATTAACATCATGTATAAGCTAATTCATAGAACAGCACCAGCAAAGCATAAATCTAGAAAATGAGAAACAAACTGTACAATATATAATTTTCAATAACAGTAAGAATGTATGGTTCTCCAGTGCTACAATGAACTAGTAACTGTTTTGAGTTGTGGAGGAAAATAATTGCATAAGCTACTCTCATAGGATATTATGATCATGATAAGGTTTCAGGTGTTTGATGCAATATTGCAAGTGTAGATATGTTCAATAAATGAGTGGGCTAAGGCAAACTGTTCAGTCAATACCCTTTAGTTCCCCAAGGAGCATAGGCCTTCAACAAACACATGCCAAGTCCTCCTGTCCTGTGCCATCAGCTCAAGTTCTTTCCATGTTTTCCTCATCATTTTCACTTCAGCATCTAGTTCTCTTCATGTGGTTTTTCATCTACCTCTGCATCTCTTTTCTTGAGGATTCCAGAACAAGGACTGTCTTGTAATGCTATCAACAGGTTTCCACAATGTGTGTCCTATCCATCACCCCTCCACGTGGTGGTCCTGGAAACAGGCAATCACTGCAGTCTAGCTGAGGAGTAGGGATTGAAGAGGGAAGGCAAACCCGGTTCCAAAAATGCCGTGCGGAAGTCGGATGTGTCGGCCGAAAAGCGCAAATACTGCAGCTTCGCTGTAAATGGACACAATGCAACCAACGTCCTTTTCAGGACAAACGAAGAAGAAAAAGAAGAAGCATCTGATTATGGTTATGGGACAGAAGAGCCAAATCTGCAAAATCCAGATCATCAAGCTGTTTAGTCAGATTCCACTGAATTTCATTTCTGTCATGTGATGTTTTCATAACCCAATCTATTGCTAGTAAGAAAAGAAATGGAGACAAGAGGCATCCCTGTCACACTCCCATTCTAATCCCAAACGGTTCTGTACTTTGTCCTTCATGAAGAACTCAGCATGTCATGCCTTCATAAGTCTTCTTTATTAAGTTAGTGATCGTCATGGGAACTCCATAATGCCTCATCAATTTCCAAAGCAATTATCTTTCTACACTGACAAATGCCTTTTCATAGTCCACTGATAAGGCACACTGATAGTTTACTAAACAAATTAACAAATAAACTACTCACTCCATATCCCGGTTCCAGTTTTATTTTTTCACCACTGAATGCAGCTGTAGTCTCAACATGACTTGAAGTCTGAGAAGAAAGAGTGATGGACCATAGCAGGATATTTTAAACTGCATTATGGCAGCAAAACTAATGTACTCATCAAAGAGATATCAAAGCTGTACACATAACAGAAAACTTACAAATATTATCTACTTTAATTAAGCTCAGTTAAATGGTGTATGCAAAATAAAAGTGTAACCTCATTATCTTGTTCCTGTTTCACCCTGAAGGCCAGACCAGAGATGTCATTTTCAATATTCCCTTCATCCTGGTGGAGGAAAAAAACCGGAAGAGTATATCAGAATATAAGTATTATGGTCTAAAAAATCAATACATGATTTTTTTCTGAGAATCACTAGAAACATATAAACTATTCCATAGTGTTTAGCAACTTGGCCCACACAAAAAAATGGGTAAGGGTCAACATTATGAAGAATTAGTATGTCAATAGTAACAAATGAAAAAAAGAAAAAAAACTCACTTTACAATCCTGCTCCAGTTTCATTTTTTCATTCATAAATGGGAACTGTCTTTGACTATTTCTTGGAGACTGGAAAAAAAAATTGTTTCATATAAATATACAACAAAATTTGAAATCCTAAAAATGACTAAAAACTCTAAGGGGGTAGATGATGATGTAGAGATGTAAGTTGTGATAACTGCAAACATTATACAGTGTAGTCCAGATAAGTAGAAGTTACTGGGACCATTTAAAATACTTCCTAAATTCTGCTTATCAGAATTTTGCTCAAAGATGTATTTAGGTCAGAATAAGTGGTACAGCATGAAGCATTGTTTTACTAGTTTTAGCCATTCAGAAACATGTATGTAGATGTTAAATTTTCATTTCTCCATTTTTTAAATTTTCAAAACTAATTTAGCAAAGCCTAAAATGTAGTGTCACGTTAACAGTAGCATAGTGGCAAGGTGTTACAAATGTTTGAATTGGGTTTTGGCTAAGTATTTTTTATGTGCTCTGTTAGTGATTTCTGCACAGAATCTTACAGTGATATCTATTGCAGGACAAGTCTTCTTCTTCTTCTTTGATCATTAGCCGCCGAACGTCAAAGCAGTCAGTGGCCATCACACCTAGTGGCGTCTTGTAGGGCAACAACAAATTGATTCCACTTTGCTCGGTCGGTGGCCATCCTTCGTACAGTGCCCCAACTCTGGTTCATTCTTTGCATCTCAGCCTCCACAGTCCTCCGCCAGGTTGTTTTTGGTCGGCCTCTCTTTCATTTTCCTTCAGGGGTCCAAAGCATAGCTGTTCTTGTGATGGCATCGGGGTCTCTTCTGAAGACATGGCCAACCCAGCTCCAGCGTCTGCCAGCTATGATGGTGTTCATGTCCTCTTGCTTGCTACAAGTAAGCAGATCTTGGTTAGTGATGGTATTCGGCCAAAAGATTCGGTGAATTTTTCTTAGGCATGTTGTGTGAAAAGAGGACATTTCAACATTTCCTTCTCTGTAACTCTCCAGCATTCTGCACCATAGAGAAGCACAGAAAGCACACAGCTCTGATATAATCTTAATTTTGTGCTTGTGCTGTATTGGGAGGACTTCCAGATGTTGTTTAGGCTAAAGAAGGCTGTTCTTGCCTTATTCATTCTGATGTTGATGTCTTTGCCTGCCCTGCCGTCTGGTGTTACTATGCTTCCTAGGTATGTGAAGGTATGAGGGGCGTTCAGAAAGTAATGCACCACATCATTTTTCTCAGGAGCTGTTTACTAAAAAAGCATGAAATTTATATACAATATACATGGATATGTCATGTAAACATAGGTATTATTCAACATAATCCCCATCAACTTGTACGGCTTTATGCCAGCGCGAAACAAGTGCATGTATTCCTAGCCCGTACCAGATTTTGTCTTGATCATGTAGCCATTTCTTCGCTGCATGAATCACTCCTTCATCATCTTCAAACCTTGTCCCACGGAGTGCATCTTTAAGTGGACCAAATAGATGAAAATCAGAGAGTGCCAAATTGGGACTATAGGGTGAATGGGGTAGTACAGTCCAACCCAATTTGGTGATTGCTTCCCGTGTGAGGGCGCGCATTGTCATGAAGGAGAAGCAGGTCTGCTGGATTCTTGTGTGGCCGATCTCTGTGAAAATGTTGATTGAGTTTTTTCATTGTCTAAATGTAAGCTTGCGAATTGATTGTCTCTCCTCTTGGCATAACATCCACAAGAATCACACCTTTAGTGTCCCAAAAGACAGTGATCATGACCTTTCCAATTGAAGGAATTGTCTTGAATTTCTTTCTTCTTGGTGATTGCGGATGATGCCACTCCATTGACTGTCTTTTTGTCTCAGGTTCAAAATGATGTGCCCAGGTTTCGTCACCTGTAACGATCTTAGCCAAAACGTTCTCTCCATCAGCATTGAAACGCTCCAACAATTCAGAAGAAATTGCTTTCCTTTGCAATCGGTGGTCATTTGTGAGACTTCGAGGAACCCATCTTGCGCAAACCTTAGAAAATCCGAGAGTTTTTATAACTGCATTTGCACTAGCAATGCTGACTGACAGCTGTAAGGCTAATTGTTGAGTAGTGATTCGCCTATCAGTAAGAATAATGCCCTCAGCGCATTTCAACATTTCTGCGTTGGTGGCTGTGGTGGCCGATCAAGCAGCTCCGTATCTCCTCTTCCTGATTCTTTGATTCTCTGAACCCAGCGACTGACTGTACTCCTGTCGACTGCAAAACTTCCATACACATCACATAGTCGCTTGTGAATATTCACAACAGTTTCCTTTTCTGCAACGAGAAATTCTTTCACAATTCGCTGTTTATAACGCAAGTTGCTAACATGCTCAATTTCAACGGTTTAGGGCAGCTGTATTATTTGGCTGGTTGTGGTGCAATTTGGTGCACACAATTGGCACATGCCATATTTGAAGTGTGCAAATATTCATGCTTCTATCTTCATTATTAGCTGAGAAAAACGATGTGGTGCATTACTTTCTGAACGCCCCTCGTATCTGTCTGTACCAGTTGCTGATTCCTTACTGATACGGGCACAGTGTTGCTCACATTGAGCGTCATGACCTCAGACTTCTTTAAATTGATGTTCAAGCCCACCTGCTGGCTAAACTTATTAAGTCTATCCGTTTTTTCCTGGATGTGTTGATGTGAATGTGCTAGTAGTGCAATGTCATCTGCATATTCCAGATCTTCCAATGTAGAAAATGTTGTCCATCTTATTCCTCTTGGACTGCCCTCTGTTGTCTGGCGCATCACCCAGTCTATGACTGTTAAAAATAGAGTGGTTGATAAGGGGCATCCCTGTCGTACTCCTGTCTTCACCTCAAAGGTTAGGTTGTTCTGCCCAACACTACACGTAAAGTTGGCATAGAGGCTTTTTATGATTGACACTGCAGCTTGGAATTCCATAAGCCCTCAGTATTTTCCATAAACTGTCCCTATGTATGCTGTCAAAAGCCTTTTCAAAATCAACGAAATTAATGTAAAGCTGTCTTTGCCATTCTGAGCACTGCTCTATAATGTTTCTGAGAGTGAATATATGATCTACACATCTTCTGTTCTTTCTAAATCCTGCTTGTTCTTTCCTCAGTTTGTGGTCTACTGCCTTTGAAACTCTCTGTATAATTATCCTGCCTAGTATTTTGCTGGGAACTGAAAGAAAAGTGATTCCTCTCCAATTATTGCAGTCTGCAAGATCTCCCTTCTTGGGCAATTTGACAATTATTCCTTTGTTCCACTCTGATGGCATTGTCCATGTTTTCCAGACTTGTGCAAATAGTGGTTCTAATAGTTCTGCTGCTAGCTCTGGGTCTGTCTTAAATAGCTCTGCATTTAAGTTATCATGACCAGGAGCTTTTCCATTCTTTAACCTTTTGATTGCTGTGATGATTTCTTCTTTTCGTGGAATGTCTGTATTTACATCTAGATCGTTTTCAGCTTCAGGAACATTCAATTGTGTCTCTGGTGGTTCCTTGTTCAGAGTTTCTCTGAAGTGCTCTGCCCATCTTGTTTCCTGTCCCTCTGCTGTCGTGATGAGATTACCTTGCTTATCTCTTAAAAGTTAGTTGCTTATCCTTTACAGGACGTGGCAATCAACCCCAGCTTTTATTGGCTGTTTGTGATTTTTCTAGGCAATTTTTTTTCATTCAGTAGTTTGCCATTGCTTTCTGAACGGTACGGCGCTTATACCATTGTTAAAAATCCACACAAAGCGATCTGCTACCAAACCGCCTGGAGCAGGTTTCGAACCTGGTATATCTGGATTATGAAACTGCGTTCATATCCATTAGGCCACAGGCGCTTATCTCTTACTAATGTAATATTTGCACCTCATTTTCCGCTGATGAATTTAGTTATTTTGTATACTGTGCTTTGTTCATTTCTCAGTGCTGCCTCCTCTGCCTGTCTTGCAAAATCGTCTAGGAAATTCCTTTTGTTGGCTCGGGTTTGGCGTTTAACTTCCTTGTTCAGCGAACTGTACTGTTCGCTATATAGTTGCTTTAACCTAGGGGACTTCGCTTCTATTTTCTTTCTTTTCTTTTCCTTTCTCATCGTTATGGTGTTTAATGTTTCTGGTGTTATCCAGTCTTGCTTCTTCCTTTCCTGGAATCCCAAGCATGATTTGCTGCTTTCCATGTGTATTGTTGAAATGGTGTTGAAATTCTGGTCTATATCATCAGTCAGTGGAAAACGAGGTGCAAACAATATTACATTAGTAAGAGATAAGCATGGAAATCTCATCACGACAGTAGAGGGACAGGAAACAAGATGGGCAGAGCATTTCAGAGAAACTCTGAATAAGGAACCACCAGAGACACAATTGAATGTTCCTGAGGCTGAAAATGATCTAGATGTTAATACAGACATCCCACGAAAAGAAGAAATCATCACAGCAATCAAAAGGTTAAAGAATGGAAAAGCTCCTGGTCATGATAACTTAAATGCAGAGCTATTTAAGACAGACCCAGAGCTAGCAGCAGAACTATTAGAACCACTATTTGCACAAGTCTGGAAAACAGGGACAACACCAAAAGAGTGGAGAAAAGGAATAATTTTCAAATTGCCCAAGAACAAGTGAATTGATGTAAAAGTTTCTGATCCTGACCTAAGGACTTTTTAGTTGTCCAATGTTTTCCTTCCTTCTTTCTTACAATGCTTGCCAAATACTGGTTTATGTTTTTTATATGCTAGTCACATAACTTGAGTTTTGTCTTTGTTTATCTTCAGATCACAAACATGCTGTCCTGTTGCAGTCAGATTTTAAAGCAAGCCCTTTTCTTGCAAACAGAAGGGAACCAGTGCTTGCTCAGTTGGACACATAATTACGTGCTAGATGGTTTAATGACTAATAGCATTGTAATATGAAGGCACAACTGAGTTAAATTGCTTTGACTTATCTATCTTCTTAAAATTCTCATCATCAGAATTTAACTTAACAAGAGATGTTTTATGAAAAAAAACCAAAGAAGACATTTGGCCAGGACCTTTAGAAATACTTATTGGCCTTGAAGTTGGAATTGCGATGGGATGTACCATCTCTCCGATACTATTCGTCATGGCTATGCAGGTAATCCTCAATGCGGCTGAAGGAATGGCTATAGGCCCAAAGCTTGGTGGAATGTGTCACATGCCACCGCTCAAAGCATTCATGGATGACACAACAATTCTGACATCAGATGAACATCAGGCCTGGAGGATGTTAGCACGCCTAGATGAACTGGTCAGCTGGTGCAGAATGGGCTTCAAACCCAAGAAGTCGAGAGGCCTATCAGTCAGGAAAGGGAAGATAGCAGAGGTCATATTCACGGTTTCCAGCCAAAGAATCCCTACTGTCATTGAGGAACCTGTTAAAAGTCTTGGCAGGGTGTACAATGCCTCTTTAAAAGACTCGAAGGCAGTGCAACAGACAATAGAAATGGCAGACAGAGGACTACAGCTCATAGACCAAAGCAGACTCCTGGGAAAGTTCAAACTGTGGTGCCTCCAGTTCATGTTGATACCGAAGTTGCTGTGGCCACTGCTTATATATGAAATAAGCACAAGTACAGTGGAAGCTATAGAGCAGAAGGTCAACAAGTTCATGAGAAAATGGCTAGGGGTACCACCAGGTCTGTCAGATGTAGCACTGTACTGCAAAAAGTCAAAACTTCTGCTTCCCTTCAAGTCAGTTGTTGAAGAGTACAAAGTTGGAAAAGCAAGGCTTGCAATGATGCTACGCGAGTCAGCTGATGACGTGGTTGAGTCCATTCAGCCCACACTGAAAACGGGAAGGAAGTGGAGAGTGGAAGAAGCTGTTGATGCTGCTGAAGAGTCACTCAAACTGAGAGAGGTAATTGGATACAAACAAACAAATAGACGGAGATTTGGGCATGGTGACATCCGCTGGTGGTCCAAGGCATCAAGCAGGGAGCGCAGAGACATGGTAGTTCAGGAGATATGAGGAGCTGAGAATGATAAGAGATTGCAAAAAGCAGTGCAGCAGGTCCAACAAGGCCAATGGACCACATGGGAAGGAGCCCTGCAGAGGTCCTTGACATGGAATGATATATGACATATGGCACCTCTTAGGCTCAGCTTCGTGGTTAGATCAATGTATGACCTGCTGCCGTCGGCCACCAACCTTGTGAAATGGGGAAAGTCGGATGATGAGCAGTGCCCCCTGTGCCAGGGGAGGCAGACACTTGAACACATGCTCTCAGCGTGTAAGGTGGCATTAGGGCAAGGGAGATACACTTGGTGCCATAACAAAGTGCTAAATGAGCTTGCTGCGACAATAGATCAGGCAAGAATGAAAGTGAATAGCACCTGGATGGGGGCATATCCACAGAGTATCAGAAAAATCACGGAGAAGGCCGGATATGGCCTTCATTCTTCCAGCAACAGCTGTCAGGTCCATACTGACTGAAAGTCCGGCCAGACACTGCAAACACATACTTTCTGAGGGCAGGAAAGTCTAAAGGAGTATATTGGGCCGAAACACTTGTCGGACGGGGGGACTTCTTCTGATGATCAGATTGCTTCCTGTTGTATCGCTCTGTAAAGAGTTTCCTATCACTTAAATGAAATTCATTTTAAGCGAGTTCTGTTTTAGTGGACTGCACTGTATTAGAGAAAAATCCATTTTCTAGCAAGCTGCAATTTTTATCCCAGCGAATGTTCTTGCTATCTAATTTCTAGTTGTATATATGCAGCATTCTGTTTTTTTGTGTCTGCACTCCTTTCATTTATTCCCTGTGGTAAAATGTAGGTGTAACATTCTCTGTTGTAAATGTGTAGGTGTTACATTCTTTGTGGCCAACGTGTAGGTGTAAAATTTTATGTGGTAAAAGTGTAAGAGTAACATTCCTGTGGTATTACTGTAGTTATAACATTCCCTGTGGTAAAAGTGTAGGTTTAACATTCCCTGTGGTTTAAGTGTAGGAGTAACATTCTCTGAGGAAAGACTGTAGGTATAACATTCCCTGTGGTAAAAGTGTAGGTGTAACATTCCATGTGGTAGGTATAACATTCACTGTGGTAAAAGTGTAGGGGTAACATTCATTGTGGTAATAGTGCAGGTGTAACATGTCCTACTGTAAAAGTGTAGGTGTAACATGCCCTTTGGTAAAAGTGCAGGTGTAACATTTCCTATGGTAAAATTGTAGGTGTAACATTCCCTTTGGTAAAAATGCATGTGTTAGATTTTCTATGGTAAAAGTGCAGGTGTAACATTTCCCATGGTAAAAGTGTAGGTGTAACATTCCCAGCATATCCTTATCACAGGTTAATAGATTTATTTTTGACAAAAATACCTTGATGAAAATTTAGAATAATTTCCTGTAAAACCAGTATTCTGATGTCCCTTCATTGTGTCTTTATCTCCCCTAATTTCCCAGCTTTAATCATTCAATTATTGACCTTATAGTTTCCCATGCAGCATAGACCTACAACAAATACAAGCCTTCTCCCTCCTCCACCTGTCCTGTACTTCAGGTCAAGGTCTTTCCAAGTCTACTTTGTTAATGATCTTGTCATTTCATTTCAATTCTTCAAGCCTTATTACTTATCATGAATGTTTCCCTTCTCCCTAGACAGAAACAACTGTGATGGATGTTTATCAAATACAAGGTCAGATAGAGGACACAAACTCTGGAACACCAGTTCTTGAACTTTTTGTGTACCATGGACACCTTTGACTGTAAGTTGAAGGCTATGGACCTCTTCTTAGAAAAAATCTGCACAGATGCAAGATTAAACTTTTTGCACAAAAATAATTCATTTCATTAAAAAGAAAAATTGTTAAGTTTATATACAAATACAATCTGTAAAAACTAATATTTTTCTTTAAATGTAAAAACCTACAATAATTTTTGGATTAAAAATTCTGAAGAAAATAAAATTAAAATTTTAGGTCATATATATGGACGTCCTAGAATACATTCATGTGTCCCCCACAGGGTTTGTGGACCACATGTTAACTAACCCTACTTTAGAACAACATAAATAAACACCAATCACCAACTCAATAGACAGTCAATATTTTAATATTTAGACTTCACAAAATGACACCAATCACCAACTCAATAGAAAGTCAATATTTTTATATTTAGATCACAAAATGACACCAATCATCAACTCCAAAAAAAGTCAATATTTTTATATTTAGACTTCATAAAATGACACCTATCATCAACTCAAAAAAAAGTCAATATTTTTATATTTAGATCACAAAATGACACCTATCATCAACTCAAGCATCAACTCAAGCATCAACTCAATCATCAACTCAATCATCAACATCAGTGTCACCATTCCCAATGGACCATAGGACTACAACAGTTACTCTCCATCAATTTCTATTCTGGGCTGTCTTTTTCAGCTGTGCCCAATTCATTCCAATTTTCTTCAACTGTTCTTCTCAAAGTTCTCCCCATTTCTTCTTTTCCCTTGTGGGTTCCAGTCAAGGGCACCTCTAGCTATGCTTCATTGTTCTCTTCTGAGTGTATGTCCTATCCATCTCCACTTTCTTACTTTAATGTCCATTTGAATTGTCTGTTGCCCGCATCTTTTCCTTAGTTCTATAGTTGTTATTACATATGGCCATCTTAAATGGAGGATCTGTTGGAGACATCTATTTACAAATATCTGTAGTTTGGAGGTGATACTCTGTAAGACTTGCCATGTCTCTGAGCCATACAGCAAGACTGACTTTACATTTGAGTTAACGATTCTAATTTTGTTCTCTCTGGATATAGCTGAGGAGTTCCATATTGGTCGAAGGGCATTAAAAGTGCATCTGGCTTTAATTACACTGACAAACAACATTTTTCTTTCTTATATAAGAATAGGTGTTCTAAAGTCAGTTTCTTGCGCTGATTTCAAATTTGAAATCCGTTTATCTCTATCACATCGGGTTCTTAAGATATTTGTGAATACATATATTTTTGGGAAACCGTTATTTTCTCCGTTTCATTTTTACTATATAACTTATTAAAAATTAATAAAATGCAAAATAATTCTACTTTTTATACTGCTAAAAGATGCATGACATATGTTAAACTATTTTTCAAATAGTTACTGTATTTTGAAATAATTCTGAGTGAAATATGGCTTCTAGAAGTTGTAGAAATTCGGCTGGTCTGTTCTGTTAAGTGTGCGGATATTTTACCGATCGTGTTCACCAGAAAAACTTTACACCATTACTAAAGAAAGCATATGAATTTTATTTCGATTCGAAAGTTGATGATGCAAATAAATCTTGGAAGCCAAATGCAGTTTGTTCGACTTGTGCAAACACATTGGCAGGTTGGTTACGAAAATCACCGAAGCATAAGTCGATGCCTTTTGGAGTGCCAGTAATATGGCGTGAACCGACAAATCACGCTACTGATTGTTACTTCTGCTTGACAAATATCCCTGGTTTCACTTTTAAAACTAGAAAGTCTGTGGTTTATCCAAATATTGAATCGGTTTCGAAACCAGTGCCTCATGATCCAATCACGTGTCCGATCCCAGTTCCACCAGAACAATATCCGTTGGACGTGAATGAACCATCAGAAAGTGATAGTTTACTTGCTTTAGAAACTAATTCTGACTCGGATTATATACCGGTGAATGATGGTGTTCACTTAATTAACCATTCATAACTTTCAGATCTAATACGTGATCTTGCTCTTACCAAAGGACAAGCGGAATTACTCAGTTCGCGACTCAAAGAATGGAATCTTTTAGCGCCCAATACTCCGATATCTAAACTTCATCATAGACACAGAGAACTTGTTCAATACTTTGAGATGGATGATGACATTTGCTTTTGCAAAGATGTAAACGGTCTAATGGTGCACCTCAGTCATGAGCACATAGTCAACGAATGGCGACTTTTCATCGACTCTTCCAAGACTAGTTTAAAAGCCGTGTTATTGCATAACGGAAATTTATTTTCATCAATTCCAGCCGCCTACTCTGTTCATATGAAAGAAACTTATGACAATATGGCTAATGGCTATACTTTTGGCAAAAATAAAGTACAATGACTACTAATGGCGGATTTGTGGAGACCTAAAGGTCATTGCATTTCTCACGGGCATGCGGACTGGGTATACTAAATTTTGTTGTTTCCTATGTGAATGGGACAGCCGCAACAGACAGGAACATAATGCAAGAAAGGTGTGGCCTATCAATGATCGTATGCAGCTCGGGCATAAAAATGTAATACACGAGCCATTAGTTAACAAAGACAGCATCATGTTACCACCGTTACATATAAAGTTGGGGCTCATGAAGAATTTCGTAAAAGAGTTAGATAAAACGAGAAAAGCTTTAACTTATCTTCGAGAAAAGTTTCCGCAAGTTAGCGATGCAAAGATAAAGGAGGGTATCTTTGTAGGACCTCAGATTAGGAAAGTTATTGCAGACAAACAATTCGAGAACTTGTTACATGGTAGTGAACTTTGCGCACGGATGGCATTCAAATCAATCGTCGATAACTTTCTGGGAAATCACAAATCTGTCGACTATGTGCATATTGTTAAGCAGTGCATAGATGCATACAGAATTATGGGCTGTAACATGTCCCTCAAAATCTATTTGCTCGATTCGCATCTTGACTTTTTCCCTGACAACCTTGGCGAAGTCAGCGATGAACATGGAGAATGATTCCATCAAGATATCGCCGTAATGGAGTCACGTTATCAAGGACGAGGGAGTGTGACCATGCTTGCCGATTATTGTTGGATGCTTCATCGCGATGTACCACATGCCATTCACCGACGAAAGTCGACTGCAAAGAAATTCAAGCCTACATAACTGTTATACTTCTTGTACGAATGATGTTGTAATACTGTATGCGTTGTTAAAAAACTTCAATTGCGTATTTCTAGAGATCCCGACCTGATAGAGAAAAACGGTTTGCAGATTTAAAAACAGCGCATTAAAATTGACCAGAAAAACATAGAAATGTTAGAGAAAGAAAAAAAAATTTTTTTTTTGTTAGCCAGTGTTATCTTAGAACAGACGTCTCCATTAGTTTCCTCTCCTTCGTCAATGTTACTCCCAGATATGAAAAGCTTTCTACTACTTCAATAACTTGATAATTGATCTTCATCGAGTTCATCTGCCTATTATTTATCCTCATTTTCTTTGTTTTATTTACATTTATTTGTAGTCCCATCTTTGCTGCTTCTGTCACTAATCTATTTGTTTTATCCTGCATATTTTGTCTTTGGGATAGCATTTTTTCCCCCAGATTTTCTCAAAGAGCTGGTGTAGCAACTCTGTAGTGTATGGTATATCTGCCTTCAGGGCTTCTGGTGATATTCCATCTGGTTCTGCAGTCTTCCGATTTTTCAGCTGTTTTATTGCCTGAGAGATCTCTTGTTTAGTGGGTGGGTTCATGTTGCACTGTAGTGGCTCTTCTGCTGGGTTGCTGTATTGGCTGGCTTCTGTTTAGGATTTCCTTATAATATTCAGCCCAACAGCTCTTTGTTTCTCTTCATCACTAATGCTTTGCCCTTCTCTGCTCTTCACTGTTGTATTGTGGTTTACTGTTTTTTTAGGTAAAGTTCTAGAAATATTATATAATGTTTTCTAGTCTCCTTTTTTTGTAGCAATCTTGGCTTCCTCTGTTAGTTTTTCAATAAATTATCTTCTATCTTGCCTGGCACTCTTTTTCACTTTCCTGTTTAGCTCCCAATATATTGTGAGCAGTTTTGTTGTCTGTTCTGCCTCCTTACAGTTGTTTACTTCCTGTTCGATGTCTCTCTTTTCTCTTAATGAGGTTCTATGTGTTTTATGTGAACCATTCCTTCTGTTGTTTATTTTTTTTGCCAAGAACTTCTTCACATGTATTCCTGTATGCTTCCTGAATAGTGCACCAATGGTTATCTATACTTTCCTCTTCAAGGTTCTCCAGTGCTTCAATTATATTTCTCAACTTTAGGTTGAAATGAACTCTTGTGTCTTTGTTCATAAGGTTCTGGGTATTATACTTCGGGCTTGATCTTTCTGATCTATCTTTGTGCGCCCTCTGTTATATCCTCAGTGATGTCAGGTAGTCTGATGCTACATCAGCTCCTCTCTTTACTCTAACATCTTATAGGCAGCATCTCCATTTTCTTTCTATGGTGAAGTAGTCAATCTGATTTTGCATGTGCCCATCTGGGGAGTTCCATGTAGTACTGTGTATTTCTTTGTGTGGGAAGATAGTCCCACTGATGACCAGATCATTCAGATCACAGAAGTTTACAAAGAGCTCTCCATTTTCATTTCTGTTTCCTATGCCATTCTTTCTCATGATTAGTTCACAGTTTTTGTTGTCTACTCCTACTTTTGCATTTAAATCTCCCGTTACTATTTTAATGTCTCTCCTGTGTGTTTTGTCCAGTGTTCCTTGGAGTTCATCATAGAAATCTTGCTTCTTATCATCTTCATTGTTAGTAGGGGCATAACTGAAATGATGGTGATTTTCTTCCTTTTCCCAGGAATCTTGCCGTTATTTTCCTGGGTGATATTGGTTCATATTCTATTAATGCTTTCTGTCTTCCTGGGACATCATAATAGCAACCCATTCGGTATGTGTGGTCTTCATATATATGACATTTTCCCCTGTACTGGTCATGAATTCACCAGTTCCATTTCTGCTAGTCCTAAGAGTTTTGTTGTGTACTGTCTCATCTCTTCAGCTACCTGTGCCATCCTTCTGGCTTCCTGCATTGTTTGTATGCTCCAGGTGCGTATTTTAGTTTTTGCCATCATTCGTTAGAAGAGGTGTCAGCAGACTTCCATTGACTGGCTTTCATCAGGTGTCTGCATCCCACATCTCTTTTGTGAGGATTCTTCCTGACTCTGGCTTTTATTTCTTTCTTCAAGTGTTTCCGTTTGTGACAATTTGTTTTTTTCCAGCAGGGTTGTCAGCCCAGCTCTCGAACCTCCTTTAACCTGGAGGAAAGGGGCTGTGCCCACTTTGTCTGTCCTTGCCATCTAGATTGAACTTACCAGGAGCTCAAAATTTAATCCAGGCACTCAAGCTGGCGCGCTACTTCAAGGTAGGGCACCTGGGTCCCACTTCTTCAAATGTTGTGTAATTTGTACTGGAAAAATTAGTGACATTTTTGTGTCTATGGTTATGTTTTCTTGGGCATTGATGATTAGGATGTGAGTTTTGGATTTTTTACAAAATTTTATTGGAATTTCTTCTTTGCACATGTTATTAATATGTGAACAGTGAACAAACTATGTGATCAACCACAACTTTCTTTCTTTGTTACTAAATGAATTCCTTACACAAAGACAGTAGTTAAACTGCACTGTGATAACAACTGATGTTACAAGCCTTAAGTAAGTGGAAAATGTTTGTTCCAAATTTCATGTTATCTTTTTTTTTCATGTAGCACATATTAGGCTATCTGTCATAACATTAACAAAACATAAAATTAGCTAGGAAAGTATAGCCTACAGATTCATACTGCCCATCCAATGTACTTTAATTTGATATATAAAATGTTATATTTAACTCTTGATTAGACACACAATGTCAGTAGAAGTAAATTATGTGTATGTACATTTTTGGGGGCTTAAAAATAATTCCGTCCAGAGGTGAAAGTAATTACATACTGAATCAATTAAGAATAGTGCATTAGTCTTTTTTTTTTTGTTTAATTTGGAAAAAAAATTCAAAACAGTGGTTGTATCAGGGTTAAGTTTAGCGTTACAGGCATTTTTTTTTTTTTTAAGGCCTAATTACTATCGAAGCGACACAGCTATTGAGTCGATAACCAATGGGCCAACATGGCGGCCTTTGTTTACTTTACTTAAACTCTACCATTGCCTACCTCATAATCTAGTTCCTGTTTTATTTGTGGTGTGTCTTCACATTTCTTCATCTTCGTACAGTTCTGGAGGGTGGTTCCTTTTGGAGTATAAATGGCGTCTTTCTCAGATTTAATGAGGGAAAGATACAAAATGAGGTGTGTATCTTTCGTTTATCCTCCACAAATGTAAACAGTCGAGTTGGCAAAATGGTTATAGCGCTTGCTTCTCAATGCAGATTTGCCTAGTTTAAAACCAGACAGCGACAGTCTTACGTCTACCCAGCTGTAAATGATTAGCCCAGACTCTGCTTTTAAGCTAAAGATGAGAAAGAAACTGAAGAACAGAACTTGTCTGATTACACGACTTTGGCATTTTAAATTAAATAGTAACTCTAAATTACCACCCCTTACGGGAGCATTCGTTGTATGTACAGTATTTTTAATTCTAAGTATATAAACCAATAAAACGTTAATGAATAAGTTCTACAAATTAACGGTTCACGGGAAATAAGGACGTTTCGGATTGTATCCGTTGTCAGCCACAAACAGGTGACAAGGACAAGAATTACATATAGGTACTACAAAAACATACGTTGATGAGAAACAAAATGAGTGATACAAGCAGATGGGAAAAGTAAACAACCACAGTGATGAGCGAAAAAAGAACAATAATAATGCAAGATAATCGTAAAACCTGAAAGAAATACCGAAACAAAAAAGTAAATATCCAACGAAAGGAAAAAAAATGAACAAAACTTTTGAAACAAGTTAAAGGTCACTTAGCTAGTCCGTAGATCCGTATCTACGGATACGGATAAAAAAAGAACACCTTTTTTGAACACCACCCAAGGAAATTATACACATGGAAAAGCCCAGGAGATGTAACACGAAATCAAATCGACTATATCATGATAAAACATAGATTTAAGAACAGTGTCACAAGTGCAAAGACACATCCTGGCGCCGACATAAATTCAGATCACAATCCAGTCGTCATCAAAGTAAATATAAAGCTGAAAAGAGCAGGAAACAGAAGACAGGAGGAACCCCAGATAGAAATATCAGCGCTGAAACAACCAGATATAAAACAGAAATATTTAATCGATGTCAAAAATAAATATCAACAGTTATTGACAGAAAGCATGGAGCAGTATAGAAGAGAAAACCCAGAAGAAAAAGCAACCGCAAAATGGGAATGCTTAAAAACAAGCATACAATCAGCAAATGCAAATTTACCTAAAAAGGAGTCTAAGAAAAATCAAATTTGGATGACAGATTCTTCTTCTTCTTCCTCGTTCGCCCTGAAAAGGACGGTGGTTGCGTTGTGTCTGTTTACGCCGTAGCTGTGATATCTGCACCTTTTGGTCGACACATCCGACTTCAGCACGGCATGTTTTAGGGACCGGGTTTGCCTTCCCATTGCGATCCGTACTCGCTCAGCCAGACTGCACTGCTGCAGACTGTTTCCAGGACCACCACGTGGAGGTGGAGTACGGTCTTGACCAGCTCTGGTTCGCTGGTCCTGATGCAAGCAGCCAAGCTATGGGTCGCTGACTGCATTCACTATTGCTGCATCTTTGGGTCCCGGATGACAGATGACATCTTGAATAAAATGGCAGAAAGAAAGAAAGCAAAAAAAAAAAAAACACTCCAGAATATAAAACAATAGACAATGACATACGTACTATGTGTAGAGAAGCAAAAGAACGGTGGATAGAAACAAAATGCAAGGAAATAAAAGACTTGGAAGCAAAGCACATGACAAGAGATATGCATGAAGAAATAAAGAAATTATCAAATCGGTCACGGTTTGCACAATTTTTTTTTTTTAATATTAATGAAGATAAACAGAAATCCCGTTCAACCTCTGATGGGTTATAATTAGGATATATATTGTTTTCAATTTCAAATAATATGAACAACTGCCGACATGAGAAAGTGGCATCACATTTGAAAATATGGATACTCACAATTGTGCTTAGGCCTATACGTTAAATAGAAAAATAAAAAACAAACAAACAAACAAACAAAATCAAGAAGAAACTATGAACAAGAATAATATTAAAGTGGAGGGGTGTATAGGCCCAGTGGTTCTAGTTATATAACGGACTTTACCAGATATTTAATTGATTTTCATCTGTTTAAAGTCACATTCATTGTAAGAACAGCATCAGACCTTCACATTCCCAGCCACTATATATTAACATTTGTTTGTGTTAAATATTGTTTGACTATATTATGCAGTTCCCTAGGTCTGTCTATTCTAAACACCTCCTCTATTTTTATAGGTAAGTTGGATGCCTGCAAATAATCCAATATTGGTATTCTTATTTGTTCATACCTCTTACACTTTAACAAGAAATGTTCTATATTATTGTCTTGAAGACATCCTGCACAGTAAGGTTCTTATATTCTGAAATAGCCTTTTCCAAGCTGTAGTCTGAGAAGTTTCTTATTACTGGGAATTTTCAATTCCCTAGATATCTGACATTTTCTTGTTGGAGCCTTGAACATCTTATATGCATGTCTTCCTTTCAGATTTTTATCCCACTCTGCTTTCCATTCATCTGTTATTAAATCTTTAATTAAGCTCTTAATTTCTGATTTACTCATCCCTACATTTATTAGATTTTTATCAGATCTACCTTTCTTGGCTTCTTTATCTGCCTTTTCATTTCCTTCTATGCCAACATGTGAAGGTATCCAAGCAATTAATACTGAACATTCTCTGGAATATAAGTATGTAGTAGCCAGAAAAATCTCCTCTGCTATATCAGGTCTACTACATTCTCGTAAGTTTCTAAGTGCTTTAATTGTTGAAAGAGAGTCAGTTAAAACTGTTAATTTTTTGGGAGGGTTATTAGAGAATATTTCTAGTGCTTTTAGTATTGCCACCATCTCTGCAGTGAAAATGGATGTATTTTCCGTGATGCTATATTCTTTTGCCATTTTCCATATTGGAATATATATTCCTATCCCCAATTTGCCATCCTCTCCCTTGGATCCATCTGTGTACACAGTAAAGCTGTCTTTTGATATTTGTTGTATATATTTATTGGCTGTGTTTTTAATATTTTCTATATTATTTGTTTTCTTAAGTATTTCTGCTAGGTGGTAGTCCGTGTCTGGTTTCTTGATCTCCCAGGGCGGATTACTGGCTTGTATTCACAACTGTTATTAATTGATGTAATTAATGTACCCAGATGGACAATTTCCTCCATACACTTCCATCATGTAGGGTATCTAGTGGTATTCATTGGCTTGGCCTGAGTTGTTAGTTGGCATCTGGTAAAAGCTGTATGTGCTGGGTGAGACTTATCCAACATAACTCTGTTCATGTAATTTAGTCTTAACTCCTTTCTCCGTAATTCCAAGGGTATGATTCCTAAAGCCACCTCTATAGCTCCTATTGATGTTGATCTGATTGCACCTGCTATTGTACATAAAGCCTGCGGTTTGCACAAGGAGGAAGCTGTATCAAGAACAAAAATGGTGTAATATTACTTGATGAGAAAGACATATCAAACAGATGGGCAGAATACGTAAAAGAACTATTCGAGGACAACAGAGGTAAAAAACCATCACCAGATTCTAATGAAGGCCCAAACATTCTCAGATCAGAAGTAGAGAATGCCATTCATATGATACAAAAAGGAAAATCAGCAGGCATGGATAACATAAAAATTGAAATGATAGAAGCTCAGTAGAGCTTTGGTATAGATACAATCACAGAAATATGCAACGATATATACAATACAGGATATATACCACACGACATGAAGACATCAGTTTTCATAACATTGCCCAAAAAACCAAATGCAACAGAATGTTCAGACTTCAGAACAATCAGCCTGATGAGTCATGCAATTAAGATACTGCTCAAAATCATACAGGAAAGAATAAAAAGTAAAGTAGACAGCGAAATCCAAGAAGAACAGTTTGGTTTTATACGGAACAGTGGAACAAGAGAGGCAATATTTTGCCTAAGAATATTAGCAGAAAAATATACAGAGGTCCAAAAAGTATGTATATGTGCTTCATTGACTATAAGAAGGCTTTTGACAGAGTCCATCATGAGAAAATAATTGAATACCTCAAAGACATAGGTATTGATGGAAAAGATATAAGAATACTCAGTAACCTTTATTGGGAGCAAACTGCCACAGTAAGATCGGGAAGGAATTATTCACCATACATAGACATAAAAGAGGTGTCAGACAAGGTTGTGTGCTGTCCCCCTGCCTATTTAATTTATACACCGAAAAAATTTTCAAACAGATACAGGACATACCAGGACTGAACATCAGTGGAAGGTCAATAAACAACCTTAGATATGCAGATGATACCGTGTTGTTAGCTGAAAGCGAACAGGAGTTACAAGAACTAGTGAAGCAAGTGAACAGTATAAGTCATGAATATGGACTCGACATTAATATTGAGAAAACAAAAACTATGATAATTAGCAAAACAGACGATAAACCCACATTAAAGATAAGCGTAAATGGGAAAATCATGGAACAAGTCAAGAGCTACGTATATCTTGGTCATATAATAACAGAAGATGGCAGATGTGAAACAGAAATCAAGAAGAGAATAGGAATGGCCAAAGCTACATTCAACAACATGAAACATGTACTGACATCCAAACAGTTATCTCACAAATTAAAACTGAGAATCATAAAGGGTTATATATATTCTGCATTTCTGTATGGTGCAGAAACTTGGACGATGAATAAACATTTGGAAGAAAGAATTGAGGCTCTTGAAATTTGGATATATAGAAGAATGGGGCGTATCTCATGGAAAGAGATGAAAACAAATAAGGAGGTCCTAGAAAATCTAGGTATGAAAAGAGAACTAATGAGGGAGGTCAAAGTTCGGCAGCTAAAATACTTTGGCCACATAAAAAGGCATAACACCTTGCAGAAGACCATAACAGAAGGGAGAGTTGAAGGCAAACGTGTAAGGGGAAGACAGCGCTATAAGTGGGAAGATAACATCAAGAGAAGGACAGGAAAGAGTCTATCACAGTGCACCACCAAGACAAGAGACAGAAGACGTTGGAGATCCATTACAGCCAACCTTCGTTGTGGAGATGGCAACTGATGATGAGATCCGTATGTCTAATTCTGAAATATTGAAAATTTTTTTTTCACGTGTATATATTATGAAAATAAAACAGACCAAAGATGTGACAACGTCATAAAAATGTGAATAGGTTGTTTGCATCCTTGGCCATAACGTACCAAAGTACATATCTGCTATAGGCCTACATGACTTTGCATCAAAATCATTCACTGAAAATATGAGGCCGGAAATCACGAAAGATAAAATATAAAGGTAGTTACATGACAAATGAGAATATTAGATTATTTGCAAGCATCCAACTTACCTATAAATGTAGAAGAGGTGTTAAGAATAGACAGACCTAGGGAACTGCATAATATATTCAAACAATATTTAACACGAACAAATGTTAATGAAGGTCTGATGCTGTTCTTACAATGCATATTACTTTTAACAGATGAAAATCAATTAAATACCTGTTAAAGTCAGTTATATAACTGGAACCACTAGGCCTTTACACCTTTCCACTTTAATATTATTCTAGTTCAGAGTTTCTTCTTGATTTTGTTTGTTTGTTATTTATTTATTTATTTAACGTATAAACATAATTGTGATTGTCCCTATTTACAATGATTTGACAAATATGATGCCACTTTCTCATATCGGCAGATGTTAATATTATTTGGAATTGAAAACAATATATATCCTAAATATAACCCATCAGAGGTTGAACGAGATATTTTTCTTCATTAATTTAAAATAAAAAAAAATAACGTGACAAATAGTTCCGAAGGAGAGTGGAGTGTTAGAGACTTACCTATACTGCATACAGCTTTATGAGATGGGACGACTGGTTATATTCCTTTCTGCCTTTGCGTCAGTGGCGTAACTACCGCCCGACTGAACCAGGCACATTTGAGGGGCCCCAGTCCTGAACTGTGGTAGAATTTGTGTACAAGATGTGTTAGATCAATGAAATTAAATATCAGAATTCATTTGCAAAAGAAGAAAGGCAAAGCGATACAAAAAAAAAAAAAAAAGGCGGCTTGATGCTGCGGATTTGACTTTGATCTGCTGCAAAAAAGAAGATGATGCATATCACATTTTGCATTGGCAAACTAAGTATCTCTACGCAGTCCGTACCCCAGAATTCCTGGCGCCCATGGCTACCCAGATTTGTAGGTTTTTTTTTTTACGCCATTTGCCCGTTTTGGTCTATTTTTAGGCGTCGGCAGATTACACAGTTGCCGTAACATGGCCACCAGCGACCTTCGGCTTAATCCCCGTTAGACATGGAGAAGTGGTCCAGCTATCACAGACTGAACAGATATCAGTGTAGTCTAGTCTAAATAAAAGAAAGATTAATAATCAAAATTTAGTTTGTATAAATTCTGAATGTTAACCTTTTATTGATAATGTTAAGTTGGGCCCAACCTACATTTCAAGGGTGTGCATTATGGACAGACTTAGTATTACATTTACTGTTTTATAGAACAGCATTGGTACGTCATTACGTTCTCCATATTATAATGATGTCTGTACTATTCAATTGTAACAAATGTTGCCATTGCCACTACTTATGATTCAGTGCATAGGTACCCTTTCTCCTGTGAAGATATTTAGTGTCTTTTAATCATCGAACAAGAACCTTATTTTAACGCTGTTTATTAATTCTGATATATAAATATTTGTTCTTTAATTACTAAGTTTAATGTCTGGATCTGTTCGTTAAAATGTAATATAACAAGCACCCACGTAGTACAACAATACATAAATGTAATTACGTGTTCCATCAGGGTGCACAATATAATCAAGCTATAGGCTAGAACACATCCTCAACCGGGCGTATAACGTCCACACACCCAAGCTCATCCATACACCCGTAGCCAATTCCACTCGAACGCGTATCAAGAAGCATGTGTAGAGCTATAATACTTTTAATAATGATATGTTTTTTTACCGTGAAGTTATTATTATAAATTTAAGTACACCCGGGCATCAAACTGCCAAGTAACCTAAATCTCACTAAAGTAAAAAACTAAAATATAAGACACAAACGAGTTATTAGAATTTAAAATTAACATAACAAAAAATAAAACGGAGGAACGATGCACTTATACATAGTGCACAATTATTATATTTTAAACCCCGTAGAGGGCACTCATATCGACGGACAGATAGTACGGCAGCAAGCTATTTTTGTTTATACTTGTGGTTATGGAGTTTATATTTTATCGTCGCCGCGACCCCCGGATAATTACTTGATGTCTAAACCCCGTACTTATTTTAACCCCCGTCTGGATATGATGAACACATGTTTTTTTTTTGCACGATTATTTATTTTTATGTGGGCACGCGCGGCGGAATGACCCCGTGCACCAAGAGTAGTTAACAGTGTCAAGGTAAGTTTTTTTGATACTACCAAAATTTTTGTAGACATGATAGCCTTAGTTTTGATCCTATAATGCCACCAGAGTATGATTTTAATTATTAATTTACCACTGAGATCCCAAGGAACTAAGTTAATACCGACCGTTATTTTTTTACGACCCATGCATTGAGCCAATGTGCCCTTCTAATTTGTAATGCTAATAACAGCACAATTAGTGATTAGTCCATTTGATTTGCGATTATTATAATGTATGTATGAGATGTTTTTTTGATTTTACTGAATATATAGTTTAATATATTGTATATCCCCATTTTTATAGATTTTAAGATTAATTAGAAGCAACAAGAACAAATAGTACGATTTAAAACCACGCACAGGTAATAAAAAAAAATACTAAATAATCTGGACTAAAAATAAAAAGTGATGTTAATGCTTCACCAAAGCAATCTTCAATGGAAAATAATATATAAAAAAAATCAGTAGAGTCTCATAGCGAGTTATTAAAATGTGATAGATTACGACAACGAAGGATGTGGAATGTAAAAATAGTATTACGAGGCGAGAGAACCGCAAGAATATCCATATATGTGCCTTCGTGTAGTTATTTGATAGACGGTACTTTCTCTTTGAGTCGTACGATATAATGCATATTGATAAGTATTATACTATTAATGAAATTTATGAATAATTATAATGTTTAATTAAATATGCATGGATTGGTTGGATTTTATTGAGTAGATACAATTAAGTGCCTGTACCATGTTTTTGTCTCTGATGGTTGTAGGTTAGGATTGGCTTAATATGTTTTATATTTGATAAATTGTGAGTGATTGGATATAAGCTGGTTAATAAATCTGGATTATATATTGATTAAATTTATGTGCCTATGTAAGTATAGAAGTGAGCTATTATGGGCCCTTTATAAATCGTGTTTGAGTTGCATTAATATTTTTTATTATAAAGATATAAGACGACGAATAATTTATATTTAGGGATCGTTATTTTTATATTTTAATTACATTTATCTTTTTATTATGCGTCTCTAAGAATTTGTCTCAATGTAGTGATTTAGAATAAATTTTGAGATATGCATGAGTAAAAGTAATTTTTTGTTTGTTATTTCTTTATTTTTGTTAAATATTATTTTTTTTTTTTATAATAATATCCGAAAGTGTGGTTATTTTTAAAAAATTTATTCGAGATATGTTAGGGGCGGTTTTTGATTTGGATGTGCAAGCTGGCATAATTTTATTACCTAATTTATTGTATAATCCATTTTTATTATACAGTATCGTTGTTTATTCCTGAAGAGATTGATGCCATAAATATAGAAAAAAAAATAAAAATAAGAATGAAAAAAAATAATTAAAAATTTCATAAAATTTTATAAAATTCAATAAATATATAGAAATTTATGATGATTTATCTCCTATGATTTTTTGCATAAAGAAGAGAAGTGAAATATTAATAAAAATTTTGATTATAATTTAGATTTAGCATTAATTAATAAAAGTTAGTCCTAACCCTAAATATAATAAAATTTTAGTTTTAAGATTAATTTAAATATTTGTTGGCGAGAGGGATACCATTTATTTCACAATACAGAGAAATTATGTGAAAGAAGTCCAAAAATATAAGAATGAGGCGTGTAAAATTAAATAAATAGAAATAACTATATAGGTTATGAAAAAAAATCAATTTTAAATAAAGTAAAAAAAAATTAAAAAAAAAAAAAAAAAATAAGATGTTATAAAAAAAAAGCACTTTACTTAGCCTATATATTTAAGAAATAGAGAATAGCTTGAATAGGTTAGATGCGTCCCTGGATTTATTGATTTTTTTGAGGTATTATGGTGGATGTCACGAATTTGATTGATTGTATTTGAACCAAGTGTAATGGGCTAGAACGTGTGGTATTTAATGAGTCTATTATGTTACCAATATACAAATGTAATAATTATTTTTGTCAAATTGTCGACCCGTTCCCGTGTAGATCCCGAGCCCATTTTTTTTGACCTCCGATACTGTGATGAGGGTGACCTCCAAGCTCGATTTATAGTAATGTAGAATTAGGTGGATGAGTTTCAACTGATTAGATGAGTAGGGTGCAAGTGTTGTGAAAGTAGTGATGGCCTGGATGTTTATGGTTGTGGAAGATTATTTGTTATGGTGTACGAGGTTGTTTTGACAGCTATGTTCATCATTTTTTTAATAAAAAATCATGAAATGTTCTTATTTGTATTTTAATAATTCTTTGGTAAAGGATTTTGTATTGTTTGTTTTTGCTCTACTGTTCAATGTTTATTCAGTAATCTTGTGGAGATGTCTTATGTGATCTTTAATGTCTTAGCTCCCCCCAAAATATTATGCTAGAATTTTCATGCAGTTGTTGATGTTGAGTGGGTGAAATAAGTGTTTTCAATAAATGCCTCAACTTAATATATATCCATTGATATATATAAATATAGAATAGAAATATATATATCTATATATATACATATGATATATAATAAATATATATATATCATATATATATACATAGTCATACTTATCATTTTTAATAAGTTTTATGCCATAGCATGACATGTTCACTCTAGCAACAGTTGCAAGAAGGTGCCAATCCATCGCGAATATTTGTACAGACATAGCTTTTGGCACAACTAACTGAAAGTAATGTGTAGACATTTTTTATCTCGGAGAATCACAATCTGAGCTATACGGTATGGACTGCAATGTGGATTAAGACGGGGGCCATTGCTCAACTGAAAAATAGACATACGGGAAGGCGTCTGATTATACCCAGATAAACTCTAAAGGACTTAGCAAGTCCCTTTGTTTTCACTCTAGATTCGTGGTCCCGAGTATTCAAGGTCATTTGTGGCGTACAAAGGTCCTACGATACCAAAGTTTGGAAGACAAATCTGTTGGTTCAGAGTCAGCTTGTGTGAGTTCCCGATTACGATGACGCCTACCTCAACAGCCGTATACCGATACTCTGCCATTGACCTCTGGAGCGTGTCTACCACCATTTCACTAAACGCTTATTTGGACGTGCACTAGGCACAGTACATCGTAAATCGACGATGCAGTCAGTATCCAAACAGAGTACGACACTCAGGTTCATACCTGTACAGCAAATTAAACTTATCAGGCCAGAATCAAGATGAAACACTTTTAACATACATGGAATGTCAGCGAAGTTCAGCATTAAGATACCAATATGTAGCTCATCAATCAAGAATTCATGCTTTACATTTCTGGCTGTTAGATCCAGACAACATTGAACGATTAAATAGCCAAGATGTTCATCTGAAAGGTATTGATATGTAAACGACATTAAACTTACTGATATGAATTGTATGATATTACATGAGTTATGAAGTGCACACTGTATGTACCAGTATATTCCAGATAAAACTACTAATAAAGTAGCATTTTACTGTATAAATCATATGGGGTCTTGAACTGAGGCTTAATGTAAAATACACAAATATAACTTCACAAACAGAATCGTGGCAAGTAATTAAAAGTTAACAGTTGCTAAGACTCATTCAGCATTGTTGGTTAATTAGCTGTAATATCTGTGAACACACCCTCCCGACACTGAGAAGCATCATCATCCTTCTATCTGCATTCGATCTGCGAAGGTAATCTTGTGCGAAGGTATAACACCTTTGAAGACCCAATTCAGATACGTCAGAATTTTGCCAGTTGTTGGAGTCCATCACTGCAGGAGTTGTCAAGGGAATACCAAACATTGACAATGGTATATAAAAAAGAGTGACTAAAAAAGTCATTAAAGAAGGTATTGAGAAGAAGGGTAAAAAAATTGATGCAAAGACATGAGCAACTTATGCAAAACGTATAGCGGCAACCACCGGAACCCGTCACAATGTTCGCGATGCATTCTTCGTCTATAAACTTTTCAAAAGAGTGCGAACTTCAAAAAAATAAGACATTTCCTCCCTTACAACTTCAACCGTTTTCAATCATCGTTACAAATATACACCATGAGTGAAGTCTACAGGAGGGAATTAAGATCTACCAGAATCGACTGTGTGCCACATTGGACAGGCAATACGAACTGGTTTACACAAAGTCAGCACACGAAAAGCAACTGTGCCAACGATTCAGGAGAAGTTTAAATTCTGTTGATGTTGTGTGGTCTTGTTTCTCAAGACAGCTCAAAATGCAAAGTGTAAATCACATGTCACAGTCAATGTTTTGAACGACAGTGACAAGAAAAGCTGGCGCGATTCATTTAATAATGGGTGGAACTATTAAAATAATGCTACCCGCCGACAGATATGTAACTCGGTATTGGTATTCATAACTACCTGTCGATATTGCGGCTCAGATAGTGTTTGGTAACTTTTTTTTTAGGTAACTAGGAACTGAGGTAGTAACTGTTGACAGGTGCGAAGTTAAAAGATTATTTCAACGCTTTGTGTCACGGTTCTTTGTTCATCGGAACACTGGGCATTATGAACCTGGCGGCTGCAGGTCCGACACAACCAGCCAGGAGAATGGACTGTGGCACCTTGGGATATACTAAGTTGACAGGTTAACCTTGATTCTATGAAAAACAATCTTTCGGTTAGGAATAAAGCGTAGTGCAGGTCGATGACAGAAGAAAAGTGAATCGAAAAACACAATCGGTGAAACAATGTAGTCGATACGTGCAAACAAAGATAGACCTAAACCGCATAATCTAGCAAGTTAGGTGTCCTAAGTCGTGTTATAACTGAATAGTAAACCGTTGTACATTGAGTTCAGAGAGGATTTTTGAAATAAGTTGACCTGTTAGGACACATACACAAGAATTGTCATTTATCTTCCAATACTGTCACGCGTCCCCCCCCCCCCTATCCCACCCTACCGTGTAGCCATACACGTCTTCAACAGAAAAACTATAGGGTCCCATTCTGTGTCAGTGGCCAACCGTTCAAAGTCTATTCATATTCTTTGAGTCCATTCATGACTTGTAGTGTTCAACCACTGTAAAACCTCATCCAAATAGTTGATTGTGTACTTGTCTGGCCTGTAAATCTATATCCTTGGCGATTCCAGAGTTTCAGAAACCGATCTTGTTGAGTATTGCAGTCTGGTTTCTACTGATTCCGTGGTCTAGCCGCGGTAACTTAGTGTGGTGAGTGCACTGGCTTCCCTATTATCAGTGTGTCTATGTAATCGCTCCCCATATTAGTAGGTGGATGTTCAAAAATGAGTGGCCCGCAAACGGCTCCTTGGTCTACCCACCCAGTTCCCAATGGGGTACCAGAGCAGTATCTAGGTTTGGAGGTGAGGCGGCCGGCCATGATGCCGATCCACTGTAGCGAACAGGTTTTTATATTAAAGATATCCTCTTGACTAAAAAGATGTATCTGAATTGATATTCATTATAGTGGCCAGAGTAAGATAACGTGGGTCTTGACATAAGATAATACCCTTTTATGAGTTTTTATTAACAAGAAGAAATGTAGTGGTATGACTTTCGCCAACCAATATGTTAGTGATCACAGTGTATAAACCCACCCACAGTGATGAGAGTGCAATGTCCTGTATTATAGTCTAATTTTGCGGTCCTTTCAAGATCCGCCCTATGATAATATATACTCATTATTTGATATGTTTGATAATTTTTCTAGGGGTAACTATTGTAAGTCTATCTCTAATAACATGACTATATTTCCAAACTTTTTTGTCCGCGGCTCCCTTGACCTGTGACACATAAATCACGGAGCGTGTTACTCTCTACTTACAAGTTGGGAACTATGATGACTAAATTTTATTGAGGGACTAAATAACCTCATAATATCGATTTTCCTAACACTTTTCCCAATCCAGACCGCGAATTGAATCCTAATATCCGAAGGGCCGCGAGGCCCCTGGGAGCCGCGATCAGCGACTCAGTTTTGAATAACCATCTTCTCATAACACTAATGTTAATGAATAATAAAAGATACAAGTACAGATGGTAAATGATGATAATCCCTTGTGGTAATAGAATGGAATATATCTTCTTACATAAATAATTATACAACAGAATTGTGGATAGTTTATAAAAAACAATACGGTGACAACTTGTCGAAAAATTCATAAAATTATAATAATTACAATTATACCGTATATGAGTAATTTTATAATTATCGGGGTGGACATAGATTTCATAGTGTAGAGATTCTTAGTGAGAATACCAATTAGTAAATGAGAGTACTTTAAATAGGTAAAAATAACTTATTCACAAAGAGAATTCATTAATAGGGAATCATTAGACTATTTTTATTTAAAAATTGTGTAAGGATGTATAGAGTGGAAGAAAAATGGTTAGACGTTCTAGGGGCCAGATTAAAGTCATTTGGCAGAATATTACAAAAATATAAGTGGCAAAAGAGGTATGTGAAAAGAGAAATTGCAAATGCTAAAGGGTGCAGGTGAAATGTGGAAGAACTTGAAGATGAAAAAGTAGGCTGGAAAAGAAAAAGCGAAATTAAGACAAGAGAAGATAGAAAGACTGCGTATGAGGCTTAGAGAGGAATGAGAATATCACTAAGGTTTTGAAGGGATGTAATAACATAAAATTAGGTGTAACTCTGATACATCAATACGCGTTACTGCTCCACGCACAGAAATGGATCAATGCAAGCAACTACCGAAAAATGAGCAAACCAATATCCCAAGGGACGCAAATCATAAAAAAAAACACAGTGAGGTTGTGCTGCTAGCACATACCACAAACATCACAAAGAATCACAATCGGAGAATCTTGTATCATCCGAAACCGAGACGTATATAAGTGTGGGTCAATAATAAAAACAAATTACAGTCGTACCGACCTAATCGACAAAATAGTACAACGATGTAGGGACAGACCTACGTCTCAGAGAAATCAAGGAGCGATTCGTGCTTTGAGTATAAATGCAAGGTCAATAACCTTGACAAAACTGCATGGTGGGGCACGTTACGTAAAGGAATTTTCCTGGATGGCGAACCTGCAATTGCATCCAGTCAAATAATTGATACCAGACATTTATCCACAGACTAAGAGGCCATTTAAACTAATGTTTATGTACGTCGTAATGGCCCACACCATTCCACTATGCGAACGAAGAGGCATGTAGATGTTACGATTTCAAAATTTTTGAATTTGCCAGATAAATAATGACAGAGGTATATACAGGATGGTATGTTGCTAACGTAGACGCAATATACTGTGATTAAATCTAGATATTTGTCGTTTTGACGAAACCTAGCAGACGTTGCATAGAACAAATTCTAACCCGACCACTCGAAACACTGCGCCCGTATAAGACGGCGATGTCATAATATGACGAAGTAGATGGTTGTGCACGCCGTACAAATAGCATCAGGTTACCCCGCCCAACGAAATCAAAAGCTAATATCGTAACAAGAAATTGAAAACCATAAACTAATTAGATTTTAGCGTTAAAATATATCAAAATAATCTGCGAGATATTATAATCCAGATAATATGGTGACCTTAAGGGTATAATCTGGGTGCTAAGATAACAGTCATGAGTATGATAGAAAACACGGTAAATAGAACAACTTCCATTTAGCCCTATCCAAATTGCATAACCATAGTGAATTAGATCACGAACAACTCCAAGAACAACACAGTGAAGACAGAGTAAGTGTAACCCCGTACCCTTCAGTCCGAACCTATAACAACCGTCCCTCCACCCAAACCCCTACCCCGAAACCGACTCTGTCCTCCACCCCGCCTCCCAACAAACCCACCGGACCCTCAACCCACCATCATCCCCGACACTCACTTTCACCACAAACTAACCCACTCGCAACATTACCCCCAATAGGCTACACGTGCCTCCTAACTAACTCTGCTGACCGCGAGATATACAATAAACAGATCGAGAGCGTAGCACGTGGGCTATAAATTACCCCTAATTAAAATCACGGAAATCGATACGCATAACTACTCATTCTCCGAGAGAATTAATCACTATTAGATAAAGCGCCACAGATACATGGGAACCATATAGATACCGTGGGGCAAAGACAGTTACAAATGACTAGTCACTCCTAAGTGTTAAGGAGTTCCACCCCTAACGATAAATACAAGCAAATCTTCTGCATGCATGCTATTATGCTATAATTTATAACGAGGCGAATAGTTGCCGCCCACAATGCCAAAACTCCATAATTTTTCAGAAAAAAGTGGCAAAGGGAGGACATGTTCTAAACAGCGGGACACATTCCCTACACCAGTAATAAGCTTGCACCCATGATGATACAGCGCTCTCTGAGTTTTTTAACAGAGGAGTAAGTATAACGTTACCCTATAGTTTTTTCTGTAATTGAGAGATTAGGACCGGGGTCCACAACCAATTGAGTTGCTGACAGATCAGCTGGTACATCCTAGCTGTGCACGGGGTAATGATGTCCGTTTTGCAATCATACTTTTGTGGGGAGGAACTAATTGATTTTTTACCGCCCCCACAGCTAATATCCAAGAATAATAACATACCTGTATTAATCACAGGGAAACGTGAAGTTGCATGCTGAAAAGCCAGAATGCAACGTTTAAGGTGGGTCGCATAACAGCGGCAGCAAGGATATGTCACCATAAGATATTAAATGAATGTGGGAAGACACAAGTCTCTATGCACTAGCGAGAAACTCGCGTGACGACTAAGCATCAACTATAGTGCCTCATAGAAAGTAGTCACCAAGAGATAATAAGTAAAATGAGGAATGGCAGAGAAAATCAAGGAGGATGATTGGGGTCAATTCAACCTATATTGACAGGAAAACATATTGTGCTAAGAACAAACAAAAAATATGCACCAATCTTTACATTATAAATTTTTTTATTCTAACCCTAGTGTAATAATTGTAGGAAAAATTTAAACTGCACCCTACGAGAACTTTTAGAGCACAAATCAAGCCCTCGGTTGTATGTGCAGACACCACATACTCCACATAATGAATGAATTCACCACACTAAGATAACATGGTAACAACCACCTGAAGAAAATGGCGAGCAGAACCTAAGAAACCATGAAAGATCACTTCTCTGCATAGAGCGTGCTAAATTTGGGCGCTCGATCACCCAAATATTTCAAGACGTGACAGGGAGATTAGGATGCTGTCCACCCGAGGTGAATCCGAGAAACGGAAGCGTGTGATCCATCCCCTCAATGTCATAGCTAAACCTGACCACATTAATCCCATGCCAGTCCTATCACATGAACCCACCGCCCACCCCAGCTCCTCCACGCATACCTCCCGGTGCCAGCCCACCAGCCCATAATCACCACCCCTTCGTCCAACACCCTTACCACCATGTCCACTCCCACAAACTCATGCCAAACGTTCTCTTTCGACACAACAAACACCCGCCACCCCCTTACGGCCCCCTGCTCCAGCTCTCTACCGCAGGACTCTCATTGGCCCGCCCAGCTGACCTGTACTGCACATCCCTCCGCCTCCGACGCTCCCAATCCGGAACCCCCAACGCACCCACACCCGCTACATCCCCAGGCAGTCTCGGCCAACCAAGTCAACCCCCCCACCCCGCCACAGTCCCCCACCTCCCCACCAACCCGACCAGAACCACTCAGGCCCTGAAACCCTCACCATGTAGCCGTAAGTCCACAAGTCCACCGCACACAATCACACCACAATGAACCCACACTCCAGATGCCGTCCCCCCCCACCCTCTGCATCCTCGGCTCCAAATAAGTCACCCATCCCATGTTGCCGTAAAAGCTTGAAAGCAGTCTGCACGCCCAGGACACTCACTACGGTGGCCAAAAAAACAAACCACATCCAAAAGACACCAACCTCCACGAATTAACTATACACCAATAACGCGCCTACTTGCTCAGTGGCAACACCTCGATAAAGGTAAATTAAGTGAAATTCCGTCACAACACCAACAACAATACAACGTAACACACCATGCCGTACGGAATTGGTTCTGATCCCAACCAAGGAGGCGATGCTAAACCGACCCCCCACCAACAGGAAAACCCAGATTTTCAATAAAGAAGACCGCCCACACATTCAATCGCCCAGCGAACCCCCCCCAATGTGCCAGCTCAACTTGCGACTGAGACTGTAATAACTGGCGTGGTATATCTCTATTATCAGTACCTGGAAAATTATTATGTTGCATGATGTTAGAAAGACTTAAATTGCATGCTGACGAAAAGATCAGAGAAGAACAACAGCGTGGTTTTCAGGCCGAAACGATCATGTATTGATCAAATATTCACACTAAGAACAATTATAGAAGAATCAGTGGAAAGGCAATCGCCACTTATTATCACCTTCGTCGATTTTCAAAAAGCCTTTGATAGTCTACACCGCCCATCATTGTGGAAGATACTTACAATCTATGTTTTTCCAACAAAATATGTGAATATAATCAAAGCGCTATATGACAATGCAAGATGTTGTGTTAGAACAAATAAAGGGAATACAGAATGGTTTACAGTAGAAACAGGGGTTAAACAAGGCTGTATTATGTCACCACTACTTTTTGGAATAGCTATTGATTGGGTTATGAGAAACTATACCCACAATGAACAATTGGGTATCAAATGGACAAATGGAAAATTCCTGGGGGACCTGGATTTCGCAGATGATGTAGCATTCTTAAGTTCAACACCAAGACAATCCCAAGAAGCAATAAATAATTTGTGTCATCTCTCGGTTAAAATAGGTCTCCAAATAAATGCCTCTAAAACTAAAGCTATGAACTTTTCTAACGAGACCTTTTATATCATCATGAATGGGGAAAAACTACAGAAAGTTGAAAGTTTCAATTATTTAGGCAGTAAAAATGACTCAGGATGGTGACACAACAAGAGAAATCCATACTAGAATTGCTTTGGCAGCTAGCGCCTTCAATAGATTATCTAACATTTGGAAATTACGATCATTGAATATACATACCAAGCTTCGTCTGTTTAATTCAAATGTTATCTCAGTGTTAACATACGGCTGTGAGAGTTGGAAAATAACAAAATCATTGGAGAACAAGCTGAATACATTCGAGAACAAATGTCTTAGAAAACTCATGAACATCAGTTGGAAAGAATTCAAGACTAATCGACAAATAAGAGAAGACTCTAGGCAGAAATATATGTCTCCGACTATATAAGGAAAAGACGATGGTCATATATCGGTCATGTCCTACGAATGCAAAACAACAGAATACCACTACAGGCGCTCACTTGGGTTCCTGAGGGTAAGAGGAAAAAAGGAAGACCAAAAGAAACACTCAGAAGAACAATAATAAGAGAAGGAAGAACGTTGGGCCTAAATAATGTGCAAGAGCTAAGAGGAGTGGCGTCACAACGAACAACCTGGAGAGCACTGAGTAACGGAAAACAAGGTTTATTTTTTTTGATTCATGATTTGTATGAGTGTGTGCATTGCGCATTTTATTTTGATTTAACAAGTATTTTTTATTTTTTATACGGAAACTGCGAGTATTGGATTCTTCAATTTTTTTATTGTTTTTGCCATTTTATTATGATTACACTGTTGTCTTTTATTATTTTTTTTCGTTAGTTATGTGACTTTAATTCTTTTGCTTATCTACATTTTTTTTAGTATTTTTGTTGTTAGTTGTTTGTTTAAATCACGTGGAGCTTTTAGACCACAAGGCGGCCTATTCATTTTTTGAGATATTACTGTACTACCTAATGATAAGGAATACTTTGGTCCATAGATAAAATATACCACTTCATTACGCAATCTAGCGAGAGGAGCATTAGATATTTGTTTTTCATATTAATTTTGTAGACATTGATTATGTCTTTACAATATTTAATATTAGTGATGGAAGCCTTTTTTTTCCCATTTATTAAAAGGGGATTTTTTACTATTCGACCATTTAGATGTAAGGTTGGGATTGCTTTTACATCATTATATTATTATGAATTTGGATTTGGCTAGATATGTAGAGGTTTCGACTTATATTTTATATATCTTAGATGGGTTCATAGCAGCTTAATATTATCCGATAGCATGAATTTTTTTGAAAGTCAAATTTTTTTTAATACTGTTTACATTATGATCATGAATACTATATGGATCCTGATTTATCTTATAATCTCCCCATTTTGAAGCTCCTATACGTTACCATATGACAGACATTATTTAATACGCTTACTGCAAACTATGACAACATTAATGTTTATAAGAGATTTAAATATTAATATTTTTATTTTCTCAGGTTATTTATACATTCATTGTATATATCCCAGCAGTTACTTATATTTTTTCTTTTATTTTATAAATCATAGGTGCCATTTTATGAAATTTTAACTTGCTTTCCTGCTAGCCTTAATGAAAAAATGTATAGTTTTTAGGACTCCAATCATTGAACATCCGTCCTAAGGGACTGATTAATAGAGATTTTTATTAATTTTATGCATTGTTAATTTGCAATCATTTTATTACACATCAGTCACACATTTACTATGTTATGTATGTGTTTAAAATACTTTCGGAATTATAACTTTTATGATTTTCAATTATAAGCTACATCTGAAAGCATATTGCTTTAAAATACATGTAAATTTTTAATTTACATAGGAAAACGTTTTTTATTTATTGATTTTAGTAAGTTTATTAAATGTTAAGCCTAGATTTACCATCGCGGTTTAGCTCACATTCTTTGTTTTTTATTTAATATTTTTATTTTATAATATGTATATTTTAATACCCTCAAATAATTAACAATACACTTTATATATTGTTAACCTAATTAAATTACTGGAATATTTTCAACGTGAATTTCTAGTATTTCATATTGAAAAATAATATATGAATACGTTTTTAGATTAAAATTACGGGGAACATTTGAAAGGTATTGTACTAATCCCCCCCCAATTTAATTTATATTTGCATTTTAATGCAATATATTACATAAAATTCCCTATAAATATATTTATTAAGGTTTTATATATAGGATATTATATAGGAATAGTCAATTTATTTCATTGCTAACTTATGATGATTTAGTTCATTATCTACTTGTCAATATCTAATGCTAAAATATTTATGGAATGTAGAGTTTAGAATTAAATTATTATTCTTTTCTTGCAAAGTTCTTTGATTACCTTTACCTGTACAGTTTTATTGGTATTTTATAATTTAAACTGTATAGAAAATAAATTGGTGCGTAGATGTAAAGGATTATACCAGATTTCTTCTGAGACGGTTTTCTTAAACTTTAATCAGCATCATATAGCATATCATATGTAATAAATCATATTTATTTTACAACATGCTATTCCCAGATATTTTGATAGTCGGATTGAACCGTTTCAAGATCTTTGGTATTTTAGATCCCCTTCTGAATATTTTTATTCTATTAACGATTGATAGTCTCACCAATATAATTTCATATCCTTATACCTGTAATCTATAATTGTTTTTACAAGTTATTTAATCAGCTGCATGAATGACTCGATTCAATGATATCATCTATGTATTATTCGATGATCTAGTTTTATCTCTTAGTCTTGCCTTCCTTCTTGATAGTTTTATAGGATCCATTGACAGTCACTAAAAAGGACACTACAAGTATACTGTTTCACTTAGCAGTGTTCACTCGTTTCACAATAACGTTTGTACGCAACATTCCTGATAAGCTAGTTGAACTCACGGGATCCAGTTAATTAATTCATCAATTTGACTATATAACATTTGACTTCCTCGCTTTAAGGAATAATTAAGTGATTACACTGATTTGGAGACTCAAATTGACTTAGGGACAATGAGGTTATTGGCAAGATTCGCATAACCGAAGATCAGTGCAGAAAGGCCAAAAACACAAAAGACGTATTGGTGGATCAAAATTCCACAAGGTCACATTGACTAAATGGAGCATGGTGATTGCTCTACTTTTGTTATCATGGAAAAGAATACCAGCTTATCTTACCTTCTTATGGAATAATTTCATTTTTTATAACTATTTTATTTTATCCGTGCATCTCTAGCGGTTAAATTAATTTTAGAAAAAAGTTTTGTAGAAAGCATTGATACTGATTGGGCTAGCCATTACACCCGCCCCAACAGATAGCATATACCATAAGCGGGGTGAATAATACTATGAATTATAATGTGAAAATCAAATTTTTAGTACCTGTTTTTCGGACTGCAGTGCGACAGCTGGAATACACCCTTCCAATTCTTAGAGGTTCTTTGATCAGTTGTTTGGATAATTCGTTATTTTGAGTTGACCGTATTTTTGCAACTTATTTGTATTTATTTTAATTAGCGTAAAGGCCACCAGAAATTAGTTGTTAACATATTTTTTTAATTAAAATTATCTTACATTTTTGTTGGGTATGTAAAATTTGTTAGTGGACACCAGCTGACGAGTAAGTCCAAACGATCCCCAGTATAGTGGCTGGTAATTTTTTTTCAAAAAAATATTAATAATAATGATCTGTTCTCAACAAACGAAGAATACAGGTAATAGGAGTATCTGTTATGGTTAATCCAGATCACTATGTGTTCATCTATTAAGCGTTAGCCTCACTTATCATCCTAACACCCTGGCTGTCCGTTATCGTTTATTAAAGAAGAACCATGACATTAAGTGATAATTTGTTGACGGAGACGAATGTGACAAAACGGTTTCGGACTATCTATGAACATTTTATCATGGCCCACCGTGTTTTAAGATAATCAATTGTCCTCTAAAAAAGTATATGTGTTTCTACGTATCTAGTATTGCGATTTAATATTTTACGGACTCGGAGCATGATCTAGCATTGTTTGCTTGTGCGACAAGTGATCCAGATGATGTCCCTTTCACCTGTACTTTAAACTCACGACAAGCTGAAACCTCCGGAGACCTAAATATACGACTGAAAAACAGCAGAATGGAGGCCCGGCCGTACACATCTAGGGCAAAACCAAACGGTAAAAAAATGAGGTTGTGAATGGGACAATGCAACTCGGATTTGCCCTGTGCAACTCTAGGACATACGATCGACGAAAGATTCCATGTGGCAGCATATACGTCTCCCTGATTAATCCAACTGGGGCATCTAAAAGTGCATTTAAAGCTCATCCAAGTCTGTGCACGATTATTAGTGCATCTAGCGATTGCCAACGTTTTTAGGAAGATTTCGAAATACAGTCGATACCAGGTAACTGGAGTAAGAACGTCCATATCCTAGATGAGGGCGATAAGGGATCAGACTGAACCGACATCGCGTATGAGGGGAATTCTGAATGAGAGGAATACTATTTTCAAGAAATAGCATGATTGCGCATGTAGCTAATGGAGGGAGTCTAGTTGACACAATTTGCTATCCAAATTGGTCATTAGAGGAATGCGCCACGTGGCCCGAGCCAGAAGTAGTCAAACGGACTAGCGGTTTATGGACTTCCCCTACTATAGAACTAAGTGGTTTTTTTATTCTAAATCGACTATTGATGATCCAAATGATCAAGTTTTACGAGATCGTTGAAAAATTAGGACTGGTCACCTTCCTAACTTTGCGCATCACACACATTTCCTTGAAAAACTGTTAAAAAGAGGAACAAATCTAAATAAATGTAATTAAGGGATCAGAATCGGTATTGTATACTTAATATCCAATTATACGTTCACAGTTTTAATAAAGGAACGACGATGATTGATACAGAAATGACATAAATTCGATAATATGAACCTTGTGTTAGACAAAAAATAGTTTGACTATTTCCTACAAGAGACAACAGGATCCTTGGTCATTTACATCGTGACTTTTGGGATTTCCTGGGTTCCGATATCTGTTGTAAGATTTTGCTAGTTTATTAAATGTAATATAGAATACAATAAAGATAAAGTGTGATTGAAATTAAAAAAAAAAATAAAATATACTAAGAAAAAAGTGAACAAATAATCTCCACATTGAAAGAGCGTTTTCCAATAAAACCTATTTACAGATTATAGGGGGGTACGATTCTATGGTAATGGATTGTCTAGCATATTAATGAATATGAAATTTCTTAGTATATGAGTATCCGCCTCGTATACGCCATGAACTGCATTAGCCCATTACTTGATAGCAAGAACCTGTCAGCTTAGAGTCCATAAATTTTATTTAACCCCCCCCCATCGACTATCCCATACCCCAACATTTTCTGACATCGCATATGCAAATCCTAAATGTAACATCAGTTAATCTCGTTTAGTATCGGTGTAGGGATGTGGTCCCGTACGTTGGAGCTCAAATTATTTTAAGGAGTCATGGGGTACTTCCTCTTATACATATTTCTGGAATTTTGGTCCTTCTAATTAGGATATTAATCTCTAGTTCTAGTGACCAATACGTCTACATATTATAAATTAATATGGGGAGTTAGAAAATAATTAGATCGGCGAATAGGGGCGTAAAATAAACACCTCAGGCATATAGCGTGAAGTTTAGTTCCGCTAGTTAGCAAACTTCACAAATGTAAATATAGTTAAATAAAGTATAGTCTGTAAAAGGTTTACATATTTTAAATTATATTGGATGATTATGATTAGAGAATCATTCCCCCAGTTTGGGTACCCTAACCACCTCTCTTTTTAAATGACAAAAATACACACCATAAATACAAGGGACCACCTGCACTTTACTGTATTCTGGGTTTTCTCAAGAAACAATCTTTATTTTTCTATCAATTAACGACCGGGTTTTAAATTAAGGAAAAAATTTATTATTGATAAATACTTGGCTATCTGGGGGTTTTACCGGTGATTGTCCCTCAATAAAAAAAATCTACCCCAAAAACGGATATGGTTATCCCGGCGGGGCTTAAAAAAAAAAAAAATTAGCGGTGTGTTATAATCCATTGAACGGCTTCCTGCCAGATTTGAGTTTTTTTTTTCCAGATGCGACCAATTTCATTATGTATGGCTCAAAATAATAAAATATTGATGGAGGGTGCGTTTTATCGGAAAGGCCCAACTGGGATATAGTGAACGCGAAAAAGACCTAATCGGGGGGAGTTTTAAGCGCAAAAAGGCGAGCCCTTACCGTAGGAGTATTTTTCTAATTGGGACTTAAAGGGGGGCATTGGCCCATGCTTAAAAAATTATAAAAAAGCCGTAAACCGGATAAAAAAGGTTTGTGAATTTTTTTTATAGTGGGGTGGGGGGTTCTTCCAACTGGTTTGCAAAAAAGGCTTTAAGTATTTGGCCTTTCCCCCAATATATTATGATAATATGTGTAAGTCAATGTTTTTTCCTCAGGGTTATTTTGCCCCATAAATTTACTTGGCCTAAGAGTATATGGGATTAATTAAATTAAATCTTAAAATTTTCGGTCTAGTTTGAAGTACGGCCAAATGATTTTCAGGCTTTTATTTTTCAAAAAAATAACATGTCATCACTTCGTCTGTAGCCATTTTGATTTTTTTTTTTTGGCCACAAACTGAGCTTACACGTGTCCCCCAGTGCCACAATTGGCCTAATCTTTGACAAATTGTTTTTCACGTACGTAAAACAGTACTGGCTGATACCTAATGGGGTGAGGCCCCCAAAATTCCCTTATTAACTATGCACTTCCGTGAATTGTTACTATCGTATGAAGTATTTGTTCTTGAAAGTCGGGGTATCGTCTTTTTAAGTTTCAAGTGTTAAATACATGTGTTCAATCGATAAAAAAAAATTGGGTATCCTTTACATTCGTACGAGGACGGGGGCCCATTGTGTATCAACCTGCTATACCAATGGTCTTGGGTAAAAGTCATTTTCCAGCATACTGTTGTGGTTGTTCACACAGGTGAAATTGCGGATTTTTTTGGAATATAGGTCAACATTTTAAGGGTCCCTTTCCCAATTTTTCAGGTTTTAGTCAACTGGATGTGCCCAGCTAGACGGCATTCGATGACAAAAACTATTTTTTTTTTACTGGACATTAATGAAAGGGCTTTTTTCCTTCAAATTTATAATTTACTTTCGTGAAGGTGAACAGCCGCAAACTACACCAACCAAATTTTTTATTGAGGGGGGGGATACAGTAAAGGGAAAAAAAAATTTCTTGCCAGCCTGTTCACTTTCTTTTGGTATTAGGTGTGGTCCCTCGGGGGCTTTCTGGGTTAGGTTGTTTCTCTAGATGAATTCTTTTTGGGGTGCTTTTCCCAAGGGGCGATGAGTTTTTCATTGCGTTTTTCCTTGATCTTAAACTTGGTGTGAAATTAAGAATACTTTAGTACACATTAAGATAGGGAGATCGTAAACTAATTTGTGGGGTCCCAAATATAAATAAATCAGATTAGAGAATTTTTTTCCAAAATTTCTTTACATTCCCTGGACCGTGCCAAATACAATGCTTCTGGGTTGGTGCAGGTGGCTTTCGACATTTGGTTTTTTGATGGTTTTTTTAACATTTCGCTTGCCCTTTCCCCTTTATGAAATCGATCAAAGAGACATCACAATAAAGAAGCTAGGGCCCATGGGTTTCATGAGAGACGAAAATAATAAGGCCCAAATGTGTTTTTTTCCCTCCAAAAGTAAACTGGTTTATGCTTTTTTCATAGTAACTTAGAGCTTATGCTGTGGAAGGATTTTTTTTTTATCGCATATTCCATAGAAAAATTTTGTTTTTGTGTGTTTTTTCTTATATGGGATTTTTTTAATTTTTCCAGGAGGATTCCTAAAAAATATAATTTTTTTTTTTGTCACATTTTTCATTGTCGTAGGTATGAGGGGGGGACAAACTAAGACCATGGGGGGGGAACCCCCCCCACTTTTAGGGCGGCCAAATATCTTTTTTCCAAATAATCCCAAAATGGCATAATTTTCATGCATCCTAATAAAATAGAATATGAGACAGTTGCCAGGATTTTAATATTGAATAGAGCTACAAGCGTGCCCAGCAGAGTTGAATGAGTTTAATAGTGGGGTAAATGGCACTTACCTTGCAGATCTTTCTAACCATGGGATGATCATAACTAGAAAATGAATATGATGGCATGTGAGAGGCCTTTTTGTTGCATTAATAAAATAATCAACTAGAGAAACATTTTTACAGATTGAAACTGAAATCGTTGTTGCCTGATTCAGCTAAAGATTTTGCTGAATTTGTTTCATCAATTAAGCTTTGCTTTTCTAGATGGGTTGATTTGTCAAAAACTGATAAAACATTTGATGGGCTGGCTGATTTAATGTTAACAGACAAAGTGCTGTCTTCGGTCAGTGGTGACTTTTTGTCCTCTCTGCAGGAGAGAAAGCCTGAAAATTTAGCTGCTGTAGGAAATCTTGGACAACAATAACAAATTGCACATCCTGGTAGAAAACCTAGCAGGAATAAAATAAAGGATTCGTTGCCAGTGGGATCTGCTAGAACTATGATGGCCAATCCACCCAGACAAAGATCATATAGCATGAACATAAATTTTCGATTAAATCGAGATAATAATAATGAATCTTTCAGAGGGAGGTATAATTGTAATAATGGGTCACAACAACCTCAGAGAAATCTTTATTTATATGATGATGGATATATACCTCAACAATCATCTTTCATACCTAACAGAGATTGGAACAGAGGTGGATATAATTTCCAGTCAGGCAGAGGACAAAGGTCATTTTATAGGAACAATGACAATAATTACAACAACAGAAGTTCTCAAAAGAACAATAATTTTCGGCGTTCTAAGAATCCTGAACGTTCCAATGCAGTTGTACACCAAAGTGACAATAATACAGTCCAAAATACCAATGTTGTTTCTAATGCAAATGCATGTAGTGTGGACGTATCCAATGTTACAATTTGTTCTGAATGTACTTCTTTATTTCAGCAACAAGGGAGTTCCTAGGCTCCTGTGTGGACATCCTTTGCCAGTCATGTCCTCTTATGATGGGACAGGTACACTGGTGTTTGATAGGGGTATTGTAAACAACCAACGTGTTTCAGTGCTCAGGGACACTGGCTGCAGTACGGTTGGGGTGCGAAGGTCATTAGTGGATCAATCTGATTACACAGGCAGAGGAGGCAAGTGCATTACATTTGGGGGCACAGTGGAATATTATCCGACTGCAGAAGTATTTTTAGATACCCCTTATTTTACAGGCAAGACTCTAGTATGTCTGTTGTAGAATCCAGTCGCGGGGATTAAATTTAGATAATATCCCTGGGCTTCATGATTGCACTAATGATGATATTTTGAGGTGGGATCAAAAGCAACATGTATATACTGCCATGTTGATACTACCAGAGCACAGGCTCTTAGGCATGTGCATACAAGGTCACATGATTGGACTCAGAGTAACACAGTTTTGAGTGATGGGGAAGGTGATGATACAAAATTTATTCTGCCCATCATTGAGGAGTCCCTTGATGATTTCCATACTATTGCGAAGTCATCAGATGTCTATTTTGACTCGAGTGAATCACTGGTTGCTGCTGATATGGAACCAACCACATCCATCATGGATGATGTGATACCTAGCATTGTTGATGACAATGTTGCTGATATGGGACTGGGCGCATCCATCATTGATGATGTGATTCCTGGCATTGTTGATGCCGAGGTTAATCGGATGTCCAGTTTAATTTGGTCGTATACTCTTCAGTTAAAACTGTATATTTGGCTGTTTGTTTTCCTTTTTTCCCATTGTCTTATTACTATATGGTTCTTCCTTTTCGTGTAGGACCTTCACGGATATCAATATTATTTCAGCTTTTTTCTTTCAGATGCTGACATGCCATGATTTCATGTGGTATGTGCTAATCACTACATTGGGTTTTGTGGCGGTTTTGACAATGTTATTTCTTTGTTCGGGTGCTACAGGTCGTGTTACACCATTAACAGACCATAATAACTTCATACTTGTTCCTATGCAAGGACATGAATGTTTTCTTTCCACTAATCATGTGCAGGAGGTCTTGTTTCCCATTGGAACGTATGATGAGGCTAATAAGATTATATATTTTAAAGATAATTCTTATGTAGAATGTAAACATCTTGAGAATATACTTTGACAATTTTAATGCTATTTTCTTTGCTGAACCTCTGAGTTTCTTAGATTTTCTATTGGATAGACTATCTACAGCTACTTTGTTCCATAAATTTGGTGTGTCTAAAGGTTATTGGCAGGTCCCCTTGTCATACAGAGCAAAACCTTATACTGCTTTCGCTACACCATTGGGTTTGTTCCATATTAATGTTTTGTCTTTTGATCTCGTTAACGCTCCTGCAAATTTTGATCGCATGATGCGAGATATTTTCTCTAATCGTGATGACATAATTACCTATATTGATGATATTTGTCTTTTTTATCAATCTTGGGAAGAACATGTTCTTGGAAGTCAGTCTTTGTTGACTACTCTTCGTCTCCATTATCTTATTGCTAGGCGGTCAAAAACTAAAATAAGATTCATTGAAATTTCTTTTCTTGGTTATAATGTAGGAGGCGGTTTTCTTAAGCCTGAAGATTGTACTATCTCTAGGATCTTGAATCTAGAAATTCCTAAGACAAAAAAAAAAAACAGGTTCGCAGTCTTTTAGGTCTTGTCGGATTTTATAGGAAATTCGTGCCTAACTGTTCTGAAATTACTTCAATTCTGTCTTCGTTAATAAGAAAGTACTCAACAAATAAGCTTGTTTGGTCCGATTCACGCAATACATCTTTAAATTTATTGAAATCAAACTTTTTAAAATCACCAATTTTAAGATTGTCTGATGCTCGATTTCCTTTTATCCTTAGAGTCGACGCCTCTGGATCGGGAATCGGAGGTACACTTATACAGGAATTCTATGATTGTCTACATCCAATTCTGTATGTCAGTCAAAAATTGACACCCACCGAAGAAAAATATCTTATTGTGGAGCGTGAACTTCTTGCTGTTGTATAATGTTTTTTCTAAACTCCAGAGATACCTCTTTGGAGCAAAATTTGTCTTGGAGACAGATCAGAGGGCTATGTCCTATCTGAAAACGGCAAAGTTTCATAATGAGAGGGCTGCCAGAGCATCACTTATGCTCCAATCCTACTACTATGTCATTCGTGCTATTAAGGGCAGTCACAGCGCGGTCGCGGATGTATTGTCCTGTTGCGTAAAAGACTCACTATCACCTGACAACTCGGCATATACAGGTACCTTATGAGGTTACAGCTAACCTATTAACTGACTTTGTCACGTGTTGACATGTGGAACATTGCACTTTTAGTAACTTTTTTAGCTGACAGTGCTGATGCTGACGGGAATTTCCAGATTTATTGCTGCTGTCCAAGGGTAGAATGTACAATGAATCGGGGAGTAATGCCAACGCTGAGAACTAACTTGAATTTCTTATGGGAAATTGAAGGAAATCTCTCAATGACGCTTTTGACAGCACTTACAGTTATTGATCGGTTCACTCGGCACCTGATGATAATAAATGCTGATATCGCCAATTTCGAGTTGTAACTCTTTTTACTCAGCCCATTACGAGGATGTCTTGTACCTTATTAACAGTGGTCAAACTCTGTTTATGGACAAACATACACATAGTCATTGATAATCTAAGAATAATGTGACATTTGGATATTTTGAATGCAAAAGCTTGGTTTATTCTATTATTTGGAACTATGTCTACAGATTAATGGACGTAACTCAAGAATGCTTCGCATGGTCACAGGGACGTTATTACTGAAATCATATCGTGCCTTTTGTTGGACGTGACACATTGTTATTTATCATGAATTTAGAAAAGAACTAGCGATAATATGGCAGAGAATCATGGACATGAACTTTGTGCTTTTAATATAAATATTTTCGCTGGACTTTAGTCATTTATTGTTCCGCTAGTGTGTATAATACTATTACACTATGACTTTTACCTACAGTGCTTTAGTTAGCTGTTAATTAATTTTAATTCACGGGATAAGATTCGGTCTTTGACATATGACCTTAATACACTCACACTTATTATGGAGTAAACATTTTGAGGATTCTCAATACTATTGTCAATTTGTACCATACATCATCGTATTCTTACCTAATTGCACACACAACTTCGTTAGGTGCAAGATAAAATTTTTTTGTATTGCCACCACAATACAATTGTTCTGACAAGTACTTAAGATGTACACCTGTCTTTAATTGTTTAGTGTATGAATTTGCATTCATTCAATGTTCAAATATGATTGTATACCTATTTCATCTATTTACGCTGTTGCATATTTATTTATTCATTAATGCTTTTCATTATTGCTGATGATCAATAAGTTAATTAATTGACATCTGATTCTGGACTTGACTGATATGTGTTTATTGGACGGTGTGAGGTATGTGAGCGGTATGTATTGCTACCATCATTTTTTTATATGTTGAGTACTATTAGTTATGGCGACCTCACATTGCTGTTAAAAAAGGAATGTGTCCGAAGCAGACATTGGCTTTGGTATTAATTATCGACCACACTTTTAGTGTTAAATTGCCTACCCTAGGGCAGAAATCTGGGAGCTATGCTATTTCGTGCTTACAGTGAAATTTGATGTTACAATATTTCACCCTGGTGATGTTATACTCACACCACGGGAATAATGAAAACTTTGTTTCCATTATTTTTGCGGGGGGAAGGGGGGGGGGAGTAGTAATGTTATGATCAAAATTCATAATGATTGTGTCGATATCATTAGGTAGCTCGACAGTGCTCCTTGTTTGTTTATCTTATACGGAGTCATTTATTAATACAGGAGATGACGTCATGCCTCTATGGTGTATTTGGCAGACGTGAAACTAAGAATGCAGAAGTGCAGAGATCATCTGCAAGGCCTTCTACCATTGTGTGTCATAGCGAGTGGATTCATGTGTTTGAGCTCATGAATATATAATTATTGTACATCCCTATGTTGTTTCATCACTAAAACATAAAGATCTTCTGTGAGGTGTATCTAGTATCTTTATTTAAAGGGAGTATAGCTTCTCAGTGTCGAGTGTACATGGATATTAATAAAAATTGTTAAAATTGGAAAAGAAAGCGTTCCTGATATGAACAGACTGCACACAGTTTTATCGACGACTGCATATAATATGCCCTTTGTATATTGAATTGATATGTATTCAGTTTGGAGCATCGTGACATTTAAATAAATATGTATTCTGTCCACGTCGTCCATTGTGGCTCAAATTAGGGTGATTGAGGTTCGCTGGTTTCGGTGTCTAGATGTTTGCTACCCTAGAAGTGAGCTTGGCCTACATGAACCATCCTTTCATATAAAATTAACTTTATAAAGAAAAAAAGACACGTAACACACAGTAAGACTCTGTACTATTGCTGACACATATAAGGAGTGACCAAATGATCCCCATTTGTTGTGTGAAGCACCTGTGCTACCAAATCTAATTCATGCTCTTCTTGAAGTAGGGACTTGTCAGTCAGTGCTTAAAGACAATTTTCCAAAGGAGGAAGGTAAACATAATTTCCATGCAGTTGTGCAAACAATATTCCCAATGTTCGTACAGTCCACCAGCATTGGCTTGTTTACTCCCCAATAATAAACACTGACTTTTTTTTCCTGTTATCTCAAAATGGTCGGATGCTTGGAGTAATCCAAAAACTAGTAGCAAGAATTTTACTAAAAGTATGCACAGAAAAGCATTTTTTTTTTAAATATAGTATCCTGTTCAACAATTAAGATATATTGTGTACTAATTCAAGAAAATAAAGTCATATTTCCAATACCCAAATATAATACATTCTACCCCTCCCCATCCCATTCAGTCAAAATAAAGTAAATGAAAATTAAATGTGTATGAATGTTTTTGTGTGTGACCTCCTCTTTCCAAGAAAGAAAGAAACAATAAAAATCAAATGAATGAAAAAAAACCAAAAATAAACAAATTCAAATGAAGTCTCTCATAACTGCCTTGTTGTTTACATTACGAAAAGAGGTGAGAAAGCTCGGTGGGTGTCAGAGATTACATCTAATCGACTAATTATCTGCCATACAATCACCGCATCAGACTTCCCTTTTTCTTCATTCCATCATTGCTCCTCATATTTATTAATCTTAGTTCTTGTTATAAACTGTTTTACTATATTGTGCAATTCTCTAGGTCTATTTATTCTCAACACCTGTTCCACAGTTATGTGTGAATTGCGTGCCTGTGAATAATGGAATATTTGTTTTCTCTGTTGTTTATACTTCCTACATTTTAATAGAAAATGCTCTATAGTATTTTTTTTTTAAATCTCTGCACAGTAAGGTTCTTCTGTTCTAAAATAGCCAATTCATAGTTGCAGACTAAGAAGTTTAAAAATCTAATATAATTTATAATAATATATAATAAATATATAATATAATCAAATATAATATATAATATAATATAAAATCTAATATAATACAGAAATCTTATAAATGTAAGGATAAGTAAATCAGAAATTAAGAGCTTAATTAAAGATTTAATAACAGATGAATGGAAAGCAGAATGGGATAAAAATCTGAAAGGAAGACATGCATATAAGATGTTCAAGGCTCCAACAAGAAAATGTCAGATATCTAGGGAATTGAAAATTCCCAGTAATAAGAAACTTCTCAGACTACAGCTGGGAAAAGGCTATTTCAGAATAGAAGAACCTTACTGTGCAGGATGTCTTCAAGACAATAATATAGAACATTTCTTGTTAAAGTGTAAGAGGTATGAACAAATGAGAATACCAATATTAGATTACACAGGGGACCCAAAGATGCAGCAATAGAGAATGCAGTCAGCGACCCATAGCTTGACTGCTTGCGTCAGGGTCAGCGAACCAGAGCTGACCAAGACCCTACTCCACCTCCACGTGGTGGTCCTGGAAACAGGCTGCATCACTGCAGTCTGGCTGAGAGAGTAGGGATCGAAGAGGGAAGGCAAACCCGGTCCCAAAAAATGCCGTGCTGAAGTCGGATGTGTCGGCCGAAAGGCGCAGATATCGCAGCTCCGGCGTAAACAGACACAATGCAACCAACGTCCTTTTCAGGATGAACGAAGAAGAAGAAGAAGAAGATTACACAGGACAACAAATTTTGACTTTTTGTGTGTATCTGAGATTAAACCAAGTTACCTTTATGTTGTTTGGGCTGCTGAATATGAAAATGGCTGTTAAAACACCAGATTAGCTCCAGTTTTTAAAAACTCTATAAAACAAGTTTTAGACATTTGCATATACATACCAATATAATAATGCTCATAGCGGAAATGATTCATAGTGACGCCTTTTTGCCTGTCGCCTGTAATAAGTTTCTGGAGCATCTCTCACAACGGTCCAACAAAAGTCTGCTAGCATTGCTGCATTCCATTTCCCTTGGTACCTTTTTTCGAGGGTAGTAATGTCCTGATGAAATCGTTCCCCATGCTCGTCACTGACAGCACCGCAGTTAGCAGGGAAGAAATCCAGATGAGAGTGTAAAAAATGTAACTTCAAAGACATGTTGCACCCTAGTCTCTCGTAGCGCTGCAAGAGGGTTTCTACAAGCTCCTGGTAATTTTCAGCCTTATTGTTTCCTATAAAGTTTGTGGCCACTTGCTGGAAAGCATTCCTAGTTAACTTTTCATCAACTGAGAAGGATATAATCAAAAACGCTGATCTCGGAAGAGCTGACGTATCTGTGGACCGACAAATACGCCTTCCTTGACTTTGGCCTTACTAAATCTTGGAAATTAATCACGAAGATATAAAAATCCTGCCCCATTTCGATCCATGGCCTTTACAAAATTCTTCATTAGTCCAAGGTTGATGTGGAGAGGAGGGAGCAAGATCTTGTGGGATTCTACAAGTGGTTCGTTAAGTACATTCTTTTTCCTTGGTTCAAGTGATTGTCGTTAGGGCCAATCCTTTTTCTTGTAGAGGGAAGTCCTGGCACGGCTGTCCCACAGACAGAGGAAACAGCAAAACTTTTTGTAACCCTCCTGTAGCCCCATCAAGATGGCAATGACCTTCAGGTCACCACAAATCTGCCACTTATACTTGACATAGTTGATGGTGTGTAACAGTTGTTTCATGTTGTTGTGCGTTTCTTTCATGTGGACTGCATACCCGAGTGGAAGAGACGGTAAAACGTTACCATTATGGAGCAGCACAACTTTTAAGCTCAACTTGGACGAATCAATGAACAGCCTCCAATCGTCGTCTTTGTAGTTGATGTGTAGTGCTGCCTTCAGACCCACTATATCAACGCAAGCAATGAGGTTATCTATCATTTTGAAATATGGAAGCATATTTTTTTTGCCGAAGCACGAAACAGAGACACACGCACTCTCTTCTAGAAGATTCCATTGCTGCTGTCTGGACCTCAACAGCTCTGCTTTTTTTTTTTTTTTTTTTTGCAATTCCAGATCTCTCACTAGATCATTCAATTCACTATGGGTAATTTTATGTGGCTGTGCAGACTCTTCAATAGGCAATGATAATCTAATATTGGTATTCTCATTTGTTCATACCTCTTACACTTTAACAAGAAATGTTCTATATTATTATCTTGAAGACATCCTGCACAGTAAGGTTCTTCTATTCTGAAATAGCCTTTTCCCAGCTGCAGTCTGAGAAGTTTCTTATTACTTGGAATTTTCAATTCCCTAGATACTTGACATTTTCTTGTTGGAGCCTTGAACATCTTATATGCATGTCTTCCTTTCAGATTTTTATCTCACTCTGCTTTCCATTCATCTGTTATTAAATCTTTAATTAAGCTCTTAATTTCTGATTTACTCGTCCCTACATTTATTAGATTTTTATCAGATCTACCTTTCTTGGCTTCTTTATCTGCCTTTTCATTTCCTTCTATGCCAACATGTGAAGGTATCCAAGCAATTAAGACTGAACATCCTCTGGAATATAAGTATGTAACAGTCAGAAATTGTAGGACAAGGTGATATCCTGTCACCTTACCTCTTCATACTCCTTATGGACGATGTCGTCAGGGCATGTGGGGAGAGAGCGGGAAAGTATTCGGTGGGGTGCTGGAGGATGGGACAGGTCTGTGTTTCGGAGCTGGCATTTGCTGATGATGTTGCCCTGATTGCTGGATCGGAGGCACGTCTCCGGTTCGGCCTGCAGGTCTGGAAGGAAGAGCTGGAGAAGAGAGGGATGGTCATGGGCAGCTCTGGGGCAAAATCCGTGGTGGTGTGCAAGAGGAGAGAGGACGTCGGATTGGGCTGGGAGAGCAGGTCCTGGAGCAGGTCGAACACTTTAAATACCTTGGAGCTATTATAGACCGAAAGGGAGGCATCAAAGAAGAGTTGGCCACTCGAAAAGCAGCAGCTGGGAGACTTTTTCAGGCCATAAATCGAGGATTCCTCAGCAAGAGAGAGGTTGGTAAGAAAACGAAGATGGCTGTATACCACTCCACCTATGTCCCAGTCTTGACATATGGATGCGAGTCATGGGCAATGACTACAACCCATAAAAGCCAGATGCAAACCTCAGAAATGAGGTATCTGAGGAAGGTGGTTGAAGTAACAAGAAGAGACAAGGCCTTAAATCCCACCCCCTGCAGACCCAAGTAGAACAGTCCCAATTAAGATGGTTTGGCCATGTCTGCAGAATGGGAGAAGATCGGATACCACGACAAGCATGGGAAACAAAGAGCCAGGGATCCAGACTCCGAGGACGACCCAGAGTCCACTGGGAGGACAACATTAGACAATCTTTGAAGGACCGAGGACTAGAATGGAACCAGGCCAGGAGGAAGACAGCCAATAGGATAGTCTGGCGCTCTCTCTTCCAAACCTCTACACCTCACGGTAGTATGGGAACAACTAAGTAATTGAGTAAGTAAGTAATAGCCAGAAATATCTCCTCTGCTATACCAGGTCTACTACATTGCATTCAAGATGGCTGAGAAAAAAAGGCGTTATACGGAAGTGACGTATGAGCTAGTGATGGCTAAGAAAAGATTAAGGAAACGAAACGAACCAAAGCAAAAACAAAGATAGGAAAATCACGACAGAAGAAATAAAGTATGAAACAGAGACATAAGCCACCAGAATTATGCAAAATGATGCTGGGCAGTAAAGCCAGCAAGAGATAAAACGCCCATTTGAAAAATGAGACGATTCTCTAACCAGAAGCGAGTTTGGTCGTCGCCGACACATGAAAGGAGGGCAGTGACATGAATATCAGAGTTACATGAATGGTGAGGCCCATTGAAATGATAGATGTCATTCAAGTGCTCACGAAACCTGTCTGCCAGTTTCACCAATATAGGTCATGTCACACCTCTTGCAGATGATAGCATAAATCAGGTTTCTGGATTTGCACGTGAAAGGCTCCCCAAAGGCAAATTTACCGTTTGTGTGTGTGTGTGTGGTCTTCATCCTCGTGTCCTGAATATATGACATTCTCTCCTGTATTGGCCATGAATTCACCAGTTCCATTTATTCTCGTTTCTGCTAGTCCTAAAAGTTTTATTTTGTATCGTCTCATCTCTCCAGCTACCTGTGCCATCCTTTTGGCTTCCTCCATTGTTCTTATGTTCCAAGTGCCTATTCCAGTTTTTACTTTCGTCATTAGAAAAGGTTTTCGGCAGCCTGACTTCCATTGACTGACTGACATCAGGTGTCTGCATCATATGTTTCTCTTGCGAGGATTCTTCCTGACTCTGGCATTTGTTTCTTTCTTCAACTGTTTCTATTTCTGTAACAATTTGTTTTTTACTGGCAGGGTTGTCAGCCCTGTTCTCCAACCTCCTTTAACCTGGAGGAAAGAGGGTGTGCCCACTTTGTCTGTCCTTTCCATTTTGACCTGCTCAGCTTGATTGAACCTACCAGGTTGTTGTTGTTTTGGAAAGGTGATGTGTGGAGAGCAGGCACTTAATAGCTGACCATTATTGCCTCTTCTCATTCCATCTTGGTCTACCCTGATCAACCTGAAAATTGGTTATAATTGGGGTATTTAGTGTCATTTTATTTTCTAATTTTGTATTAAATTTAAATAACTATTGTCTTTTGCAATTGCTAGTTTTAATTTATATAAGTATTTGTCATTTTATTTTCAGTTTTGTATTGTATATAGATAACTATTGTCCTTCGCACTTGGTTTAAAATTTGTATTAGCATTTGTTCTTTTTGAGTTGGTGTTTTTTTTTTTTTTTTTGAATCTTGTTTTCCTTTCTTGTTCTATGAGTAGTTAGTAAGTTTGATAATTTTTTTAAATTTTTTTATGATTTGTACGTTTTTGTTGCTTAATTTCTATTTGGTTGAATGTCTTTTCTGAAGTATTATTTTTGTTATTGTTGTTAATATTGTCATTGTTACTAACCTTATATGTTTCTGTAAAGTCAGCACTGTAAAGAGTGTATTGGCCACTACTGTAAAGAGTGGTTCTCTGCAAATGGTCACAGGGTGTTGGTTGAGGTAGACGTGTTGTGTCGTTGTTCAGAGTGGTCTGGTAGACGAAGTGGTGTGTGGGTGTGTAGGCAAATCAGTAGATGCGAATGGGTGTCGTTCTAATGCAATGCAGTGATGAAAATACACACCAAAGTACACACATGAAATTCAAGGAATGTCGACACGGCTGTGTACAGTTCCAACAATTTAATACATCACAGTAAATTTGACATCACAATACACTGTTGATGGCACATTGTTCAAGCATATCATGCATAATCAGATAATATAGTTCACCATATCCAATTCACTAAAGATTCTACCAAAATAAGGCCGCATAAGCAGCGGGCTACAAGTGTATAATAATCTCTGGGTTTCATCTATCAACAAGTCAGGTAGATCTTTGCTACAAATCAAGCCGCACAAGTGGCGGGCAACAAAATGTCTAATATTCTTCTGTCTTCTCATCGACCAAACAGGTCATGTAAATCTTGCTACAAATCAAGCCGCACAAGTGGCGGGCTACAAAATGTCTAATATTCTTCTATCTTCTCATCGACCAAGCAGGTCATGTAAATCTTGCTACAAATCAAGCTGTACAAGTGACGGGCTACAAAATGTCTAATATTCTTCTGTCTTCTCATCGACCAAGCAGGTCATGTAAATCTTGCTACAAATCAAGCCGCACAAGTGGCGGGCTACAAAATGTCTAATATTCTTCTGTCTTCTCATCGACCAAACAGGTCATGTAAATCTTGCTACAAAATAGCTCAAAAATTCCTTTTACCTGTACTGCTGTCCAGGAATAAACACAAACACATTTTTCACATCCTTGGCTTATAGAACATGCCAGAATTATCACTGGGGAAAACTCAGCCATCTCTTAACACTCAAAAAGGCTCCATTCCACATGGACACAGACAGAGAGAAAAACGCTGAGCTCCTCTCAGCTTAAGAAACCCAGGCCGACTGCCCAGATACAGTCTCCGGACCCGCCAAAAAAACCTTGGCGCATGCGCGGATAAATCGCGTGACATGAGTTAGTTCACAACAGGAATGTACTGGGAACTGTTCTAAGAAAATCTACGGACAGAACCTTATATGGGCAATTTAGCTGGACAACAGAAAACCCTAAGGGAGATAACAACAAAATCAGTTCTGTACCAAAAAATAATAGTCAGTAATATCCCGTTGACCATAAAAAATACGCATACCTATATTAACACAAACAGACCTTAACAGTTTCCCTTTGTTTTATGTATATATCATTTAAGTATTGATTGGTGTAATGGCTTCGGCGTTGTACTGGCGACCAGGTGTTCATGGTTCAAACCCGGGCGTCAGTGTTTGAAGAAATGTTTACGGCCGGAAATTTGACTGAATAGCCTGAACAGCTCCTGTGATAAACCCTCTGTGTATGATAAGGAGCAAAGCTCCTGACCTGGTTGGAAGGAAAGTCCGCAGGTTCCCCAGCCTTGCAATGACATGTCATTGGGCCAAAAGCCCAAGTGCCACTGGTTAAGAAAAAAAAAAAAAAAGTATTGATTGGGCTTCCCCTGGGGCATCTATACTTAAAACCTTATTCCCTGTCATGTCTATATTGTGATTTCTATAGTAAGTTTTTAATTCAAGCCTTTGTTGTTCATACTTTTTACAGTGGATCAGGTAGTGGTCTATGTCATTCTCTTCCTGACATTCTTGGCAGTGTGGTTCCTCTATCATAAAGTATGCTGCACCGAGACAGAGACGTCAGTTTTTTGTTCGATGGTATCTTTAGTTCTTCTCTGACCTGCACATCCTTGTTGGTTCTTTTAGAAGTTTGAATGCATGTCTGCCTTTACTACTGTCCTTCCATGTTGTTTTCCATTCCTCGTTTATAGTTCGCTTCACTGGACTGTTAATCTCTGATATTCCAAGTCCTGCACTTATATTATGTTTACTTATTCTTCCGTATTTGGCAGACTGGTCTACCATCTCGTTACCAGCTATACCTATGTGTGCTGGAACCCACACTAGCCTCACCCTGCATCCTCTGTTTCCTAGTGCTGTATTAATTGCTAGAATTTCTTCCTTTATGTCTGGCTGGCTGCACTTACCTGGGTGTTCTTGTGCTTGTAGTGATAACAGTGAGTCTGTAAAAATCGTTATTGCTTCTGGCGGATTGTCTTTGATTATTTCTAAACTTTTTAGAATTGCTAACATTTCTGCGGTAAAAATCGAAGCCCCTCCAGTTACACTGTGACTCTTCTTAATTCCCCACTGTGGTATCACTACTCCTGCACCTAGTTGTCCACTATCGCCCTTAGATCCATCAGTGTACACAGCCAGACTTTGTTTTGTTAGTGGATTTATGACCTGTCTACTTATCATTTTGGCTTACCTATCTTCTATGTTCTGTTTAATCTGTTCAGCAAATTTTTAGTCTATGATTGGTGCTTTTAGTTCCCAGGGTGGTATTGTGCTTCTATATTTATTACTATTATTGATTGTGTTTAATAGTTCTTTTAAATGTATTAGATCTTCTATAGTTCATTGTTGGATATCTTCCTTTTTTTCAAAGGGACATCCCATACACTTGGTTGGTTTTTGACAAATGCGTTATGTGCTGGATGGGTCACTTCTTGTGCTACTTTGCTCCAATAATTTAATTTAGTCTTAGTTCTTTCCATCTTAGACCAAGGGGCGGTATGCCAAGAGCTACTTCTAGTGCTTCTACTGATGTTGATTTAAATGTGCCTGAAATGGTTCTCATGGCTGCATTTTGAATTCTGTCCAGTTTTGCTTTGCTAGAAGTTGAAGCCGAGTCGTAGACTATGCTAGCATAGTCTAGTTTCCCCCTGATGAATGATTTATAGAACATAAGCATTATTGTGTTGCTGCGTTCCCCCCCCCCAATCCATTACCTTTTATTACCCATAGCATATTAAGAAGTCCCCTTCAGCTTTCTACTAAAATATCTATATGTTTATTCCAATTTAGTTGTTTATCTAATGTCATGCCCAGGAATCTAGTTGTTGGGGAGGTACCTATATTCTGTCCTTTAATGGTTATATTGATTTTGTTATTTTTTTTTTTTAAAGCCCTTGCTGGATATCATACAAACCGTTTTGTTTACATTAATTTGGAACCCCCAAATGTTCATCCATTCCTAAACTTTTTCTATTTGATTTTGCAGTTTTTTGTATACATGGTTTAGGCTAAATTGCACAGTCATCTGCAAATTGCGATAATGCAATCTTAATGAATTTAAACTCATCTGCTAGATCATTTACAAATATTGTGAAAATTGAAGGTGAAATCACTGATCCCTGAGGAATCCCATTCTGTTGTTCATATATTTCTGACTTATCGTTGTTTACCTGTACAGTAAAATACCTGTCCTGTAGAATGTTTTCTAGATATTTATAGGATTTGCTGTTAATGTCAATCTTTTTCATCTTGTAAAGAACTCCATCTCTCATCATATGCTCTAGCGACATTTAAAACGACTGCCACAGTTTTCTCTTTACTCTGGAACCCTAATTTGACTTCATGTTCTAGTCTTACAAGCTGTCTACTGTACTTCTGTCTGCTCTAAACCCTGACTGCATTGGGGTATATAACTGATATTTTTCCAGGAAGAATTTAACTCTTTTGTTAACAGTTTCCAGTATTTTGCCTAGTTGTGATGTTAAGGAGATAGGCCTATATGAACTTACATAGTGGGCTTCCTTATTAGGTTTTAAGATTGGTACTATCATAGTTACTTTCCATGCTTTTGGTATCTTTCCTAAGCTCCAGATTTTGTTATAAAGGGATGTTATTATGTTTACAGTTTTTTGGGGTACTTCCTTAAGGATTTCAAAACTAAGTATATCATGTCCTGATGTCTCGAGAAGCCAGAAAAGCATTAATAGAATGGGAATCAATATCACCCAGGATAATAATGGCAAGATTCCAGGGAAAAAGAAGAAAATCACCATTATTCAATGTTATGCCCATACTAACAATGCAGATGATGATAAGAAGCAAGATTTCTATGATGAACTCCAAGGAACGCAGGGTAAAACACACAGGAGAGACATTAAAATAGTAATGAGAAATTTAAATACAAAAGTAGGAGTAGTCAACAAAACCTGTGAACTAGTCATGGGAAAGAATGGCATTGGAAACAAAAATGAAAAGCTTTTTGTAGACTTTAGTGATTTGAATGATCTGGTCATCACAGGGACTATCTTCCCACACAAAGACATGCACAAGACTACATGGAGCTCCCCAGATGGGCACACGCTAAATCAGATAGACCACTTCAACATATAAAAAAATGCAGACGCTGCTTACAAGAACCAACAAGGATGTGCCAGGTCAGAGAAGAATTAAAGGTACCATCGAACAAAAAGCCGTGGGGTCCCAGTCTCCATGCAGCGTACTTTATGATAGAGGAACCACACTGCCAAGAATGTCAGGAAGAAAATGACATAGACCCCTACCTGATCCACTGTAAAAATTATGAACAACAAAGGCTTGAATTAAAAACGTACTATAGAAATAACAATAGCCTACAAGATGTTCGAGTAAAGAGAGGAGCTAACATAGCATCAGACCACCTTCTCCTGGCATCACTAAGGATAAAATTGAGGGCACACAATGACAGCAGAAAGATCAAGCCTGAAGTATAATACCCAGAACCTTATGAACAAAAACACAAGAGTTTGGTTCAACCTAATGTTGAGAAATAGATTTGAAGCACTGGAGAACCTTGAAGAGGAAAGTATAGATAAGCATTGGTGCACAATTCAGGAAGCATACAGGAATACATATGAAGAAGTTCTCGGCAAAAGAAATACACAACAGAAGGAATGGCTCACAGAAAACACACGGAACCTCACAAGAGAAAGGAGAGTCATCAAACAGCAAGTATACAACTATAATGATGCAGAAGAGAAAACACAAATGCTCACAATTTATTGGGAGCTAAGCAGGAAAGTGAAAAAGAGTTGCCAGGCAAGACAGAAGAGAATTTAACCATACTAAAGAGCTGGAAGAAAGGCCACATTATCAAGCTGCCAAAGAAAGGAAACTTGACTGTATGTATCAACTGGAGGGGTATAACACTACTAGCAGTGGCTGGAAACATTTTGATCAGAACTTTGTTAGACCGTATTAAAAGGCAGCAGATGACAAAATTAGAGAATAACAGGCAGGATTTCATGCAGGAAGATCATGTACAGACCAGATAGCAACACTCAGAATCGTCACAGAACAATCAAATTAGTGGCAGACCCCACTTGTATATAAATTTTGTGGACTTCGAAAAAAGTTTTCGACAGTAAATACCAAATTGTGATATGAAAAATCCTGAGACATTATGGAATCCCAGAGAAATTCTTTAAAATCATCCAAAATTTCTACCAGGAGGCCTCATGCAAAGCTATACACAAAGGAAAACTATCAGAGCATGCAGTGGGGTCAGACAGGGATGTCTGCTATAATTAACAATTTTTCTCATGGTCATAGACTGGATTATGAGACAGACAAGAGAGAGAAAAATGGAATACAGTGGACATTTAACAGACAACTGGAGGATCTAGTCTATGCAGATGATTTGTGCCTTCTATCACATAGACAGCAAGATATGCAGGAGAAAACAAGTAGATTAGTAACAGAAGCAGCAAAAATGGGGCTACACATAAATGTTAATAAAATATAGAGCTGAGGAAAAGATGCGAGCAACAGCCAATACAAACATAAATTAAGATAAGAAAGTGGGGATGGATAGGACAACTCAGAAGAGAAAAATCAAGCATAGCCAGAATTGTCCTTGACTGGAACCCACAGGGGAAAAGAAGAGTGGGGAGGCTGAAGAGAACTTGGAGAAGAACTGTTGAAGGGGAGGCTAGGGAAATTGGAATGACTTGGGCACAGATGAAAAAGACAGCCCAGAATAGAAATTGATGGAGAGCAACTGTTTCTGCCCTATGTTCCATTGGTAACAAACAAGAATGATGATGATGACTAACAAGTGATATGAACAAAGTATTTCAGTGAATACAAAAGTGGTGATTAAATGTTTTTAAAACACAAAATACACCAACCATGTAAGAGTACTCTCCAGTGTGTATGTTTTCAACATTTCAAGGCTTGGAGACTATGTAATCTACACGTAACATACATCATACATGAAAAGATACTCCTTTAAGCGTATTATTTTGTGTGTTCTCATGACTACTACTACAGCTGTTAAACTTTACATGGCAAACTTCGCATTTGGAAGGCTTCTTTCCTGGTTTATTATTGTATCTTCTCAGACAACCACAATCTGTCAATCATATACCACAAACATCACATTTGAAAGGCTTCTCTCCAGTATGCACCTTACTATGTCTTTTTACACTAACAAACTGCAAACACTACACCATAAAGATGACAATTTACAGGCTTCTTTTTTATATGTATATTATGGTATCTTTTCAGAATAGAATAACTTGCATACCTCACACAATACACCTGTAATGCTTCTTTGCTGTATGTGTTATTTTTGTGAACATTCAGACTAAAAGAATATGTACACCCTACTCTACAAATCTTTCACGTCTATGGCTTTTCTCCAGTATGTATTCTTATATGTGCTTTCAGAGTTTGTTTGTTTGTTTGTTTGAATCCCTGGGCGCGAGTTATTCACTCTTTTGCCCTTTAGGGGACGAGTTATTTACTTCTTCATACCCTTGAGCCAGACCGCCTGGGGAGGCGGTGGCACAGCCACCGCCGCCCTTCTGCACATGGTCCGTGTTGCCACACGGCCGGGAAGCCACCCATCGTGACACCAGGCGATGGTACCGCAACCCGCCGTGCATCCCACACTGTATCAGACGATTAGGGGGGGTGTGTTTTGGGCTTTCTTTCAACCCCAGGGAGCATCCTAGACTCGAGACAGGGTACACCAGGCCCACTTTGGCGAGTGTGTAATGTACTGCCTCAAGGTTTGATAACTCTCTACCCTGCAAAGGGGGTTATACCTCCGAGGACAGTGATGACTGGCAGAGAGGCCAGTCACCAGTGGGCTTTGTTGCAACCCCAGGGAACCTCTTGTCGGGTGGCAAGAGTGCAATGCCACGAGAAAAGTGGTTCTCTACCCTGCAAAGGGGGTTATATCTCCGAGACAAGACGTATCGAGGGATCGGCACAGCCAGCGCCGAGTCTCTACCACTGCCGAGCTGCATTACCAAGAAGAAACAAGCTCCGGCCCATCTGAACTGGGAGGACCCGGATTCGGGACCAAACAGTCTCGATAGATCACGGCTCTGTTCATCAATGGCGTAGCAGTGACCGAGCCTCAACCACTGTCAAATGACGTTATCGGACACAGACACATATCACTGCCTCTACTTTACTGAGAAGACCCGAAAGCCGGGACCACACACAGTCTTGAGAGGACAAAGATTGCTTGCAATGGCTTTCAGAGTAGAAGAAGTTCTAAATCTTACTCCACAAACATCACACACGTAAGGCCTCTCTAAAGCATGTATTCTTTTGTATGCTTTCAGATGACAAGATTTTGTAAACTCTACTCCACAAATACCACACTTCTAAAGCTTCTCTCCAGTATGGGTTCTTTTGTGAACTTTCAGACTATAAGACCGTGTAAACCTGGCACCACAAACAACACACATGTAAGGCTTCTCTCCAGTATGTTTTCTTTTATGTCTATTAAGACCACTACAGTATGTAAACCCTGCTCCACAAACATCACACTTGTAAGGCTTCTCTCCTGTATGTGCTACTTTGTGTGCTCTCAAATAAGAGGACAGTGAAAATCCTGCTCCACAAACATCACACTTGTAAGGCTTCTCTCCAGTATGGGCTATTTTGTGTGCTTTCAGATGAGATGCCTGTGTAAATCCTACTCCACAAACATCACACTTGTAAGGTCTCTCTCCAGTGTGTATTCTTTTGTGTGCTTTCAGAGAAGAAGATATTGTAAACCCTACTCCACACACATCACACTTGTAAGGCTTCTCTCCAGTATGGGTTCTTGTGTGTACTTTCAGACGATAAGACTCTGTAAACCTGGCACCACAAACAGCACACAAGTAAGAGTTCTCTCCAGTATGTTTTCTTTTATGTCTATTAAGATCATCACAGTATGTAAACCCTACTCCACAAACATCACACTTGTAAGGCTTCTCTCCAGTATGTGCTACTTTGTGTGCTCTCAGATTAGAGGACCGTGCAAATCCTGCTCCACAAACATCACACCTGTAAGGCTTCACTCCAGTATGTGCCATTTTGTGTGCATTCATATAAGACAACTGTGTAAATCCTACTCCACAAACATTACACTTGTAAGGTTTCTCTCCAGTATGTATTCTTGTATGTACTTTCAGAGTAGAAGAGTATTTAAACCCTACTCCACAAACATCACACTTGTAAGGTTTCTCTCCAGTATGTATTCTTGTGTGTGCTTTCAGAGTAGAAATATTTGTAAACTCTACTCCACAAACATCACACTTGTAAGGTTTCTTTCCAGTATGTGTTACTTTGTGTGCTCTCAGATAGGAAGACTGTGCAAATCTTACTCCACAAACATCACACTTGTAAGGCTTTTCTCCAGTATGTATTCTTTTGTGTGCTTTCAAAGTAGACACATTTGTAAACCCTACTCCACAAACATCACATTTGTAAGGCTTTTCTCCAGTATGTATTGTTTTGTGTGCTTTCATAGTGGAAAAATTTGTACACTCTACTCCACAAACACCACACATGTAAGGCTTCTCTAAAGTATGTACTCTTTTGTGTATTTTCAGATGACAAGACTGTGTAAATCCTACTCCACAAACATCACACTTGTAAGGCTTCTCTCCAGTATGTATTCTTTTGTGTCCTTTCAGAGCAGAAGAATTTGTAAACCCTTTTCCACAAACATCACACTTGTAAGGCTTCTCTCCAGTATGTATTCTTTTATGTTTACTAAGATCACCACAGTATGTAAACCCTACTCCACAAAAATCACATTTGTAAGGCCTCTCTCCAGTATGTATTCTTTTGTGTGCTTTCAAAGTATAGCCAATTTTAAACCCTACTCCACAAACATCACATTTGTAAGGCTTCTCTCCAGTATGTATTCTTTTGTGTGCTTTCAAAGTAGAAGAATATGTAAACCCTATTCCACAAACAGCACACTTGTAAGGCTTCTCTCCAGTATGTATTCTTTTGTGTGCTTTCAGATGAGAAGTATTTGTAAACCTTACTCCACAAACATCACACACATAAGGCTTCTCTCCAGTATGTATTATTTTGTGTCTTTTTAGAGTAGAAGAATATGTAAATCCTTCTCCACAAACATCACACTTGTAAGGCTTCTCGCCAGTATGAGTCCTTTTGTGTTCTTTCAGACTATAAGACTGTGTAAACCTGGCACCACAAACATCACACTTGTAAGGTTTCACTCCAGTATGTATTCTTTTGTGCTTATTAAGATACCTATGTTGTGTAAACTCTACACTACAAACATCACATTTGTAAAGTTTCTCTCCAGTATGTATTCTATGTTGTTTTTTCATAGTAGAACAATGTGTTAGCATTACACCACAAACATCGTGTTCATAAAGGTTCTGTATTTCCTTACTATACATGCTGTTTACAATTCCACAACTCACATCAACCCCATCAAGTTCATCACTTTTCTTTCTTATGTCATATGACTCATTTTTATTTTGAACTGTGACCTTGAAATCATTCTGGGTCTCACCGATGTCTGCTGATTTGTCTTGGCAAGTAATGGAATGTATAGCTACATCACCTCCAGTTATTTCATATTCATCATAACTGTCATTTGTCAACAATACAACACTGGTATAATTATTCTTGTACAATCGTTCACTGGTATTGATGCTCTGGGCTTGGTATGGCGCGTCTGAAATTATATGGGATTTAGATAACAATGAATAACTAGTATATGAAAAGCAATCAGTTTTTTTGATGCCCTAAATTGTGTAGCTCTATAAAATTTTAGTATGACATATATAGCTTAAAAAAAAAAAAAGGAACCCGTTACACGCCCATTAAAAACTGGTGGGATATTATCTTGTGACACGAGGGGTGATTGGTGACAGCATCCCAGAGTAGCTCTGGTCATTCTGGGTCAACCCAGGGGCCGTTTGTGCCTAAAAATATCCGCCTCATCTGGGGTAAAATAAACAATTTCCTTAAAAATTATGAGACACAATCATTTTGCATTCTATTTTGAATATCCATCATATTTCCTGGGAGCACAAATTTGATGGTGCTTTGAAATGTTTCATTTGATGGTGTGAAATTTAATTGTGATGAATTTATTATTAATATTGGGATTTTTTCACACCATGTCGTACCTCAACTAAATGTGTGAAAGACGAAAATGTTGTGTGGCGTTGCTGAGTAAAAGGTAATAAAAATGATGAAAAAGTGAATGGAATTATAACGCTGTTAGCATTAAGCTGTGTTTGACAGTGTGGCTATTTTGCCACTAGGACTGCGTGGCGCTGCCACTTATATTTCTAATCAGGCAAGTGTTTAATAGATAAATAAAATATTTATGGGCTGTCAGAATTGCCCCAGTTAAAATAAACAACATGCTCGGGATGATTAATTCCCCTATAGAAGAAATATTATAAGTATAAATTGAAAGTGTTCTAAATTTCCAGAGACAGGTTATTGAACCTCATAATTGTGTTGATGACAAATAAATTAAAGTGGAAATAAGAAGTGAATATGGAGAATAGAAATTGTCAGGAGATACTGACCAAAATATGTGGATAACTCTTATCAAAACGGTTGATTGAAAAGCATAATGTTTGTCGCATTAAATGGAACCCAATATATGGAACATGGAAAGAATGACTGTTATTCAATGATCAAAATTATACGGAGAAGAGTAGTTATTGTTTGTGCGAGTATACAACAAAGTTCAAGTCATCAACTGAAGTTTGACTTTAATATATCAAGTTGAACTTTACAGAAGATTTCATACAGAATTTGCATACATTGGCTTTGCTTATAAAAATGACCAGATACAACAACAATTTGGGGTTGAACTTTATGAAAATTTAAATGGTTAAAATGTACCCAGACAACGAAAAACTCTGAGATTTTAATCTCCCTTAACAACATATGTTTATATTAAATTCTGCACTGATTTACTTTGCCTCTGTTGAATGTTTACACTAATGTCATATATTGTGATAGTGCGTAGTGTTATATTAGAGTCCACTTACCAGAAAAGGAAGAAAGAGAAAGAAAGGTGACACTTCTGGACTTGTATTAAAATTGTCAAGACATCACTACCAGCAACATAGAACACAAGAATGTGTGAAACTCTTTGTCATATATAATCTCAAGACTTTCAACACAAAACCATTATTATATTTCTTATAACATGTTGAGCTGTGGTGGTGCAGTGGTTAGTGCACTGGCTTCCCAGCTTGATGGTCCTGGTTCAATCCCTAGTTGATTCTCAGTTGAGGTGGGATGTTTAGGTCCAGGGTCAATGGCTCCAGGGTCAATGCAGCCTCATGAATTGGGTACCAGAGCAACTCTGGGTAGGTTATGGTGGCAAGAAGAGCCCACACAGCTCAGCAGATATAGATTTATTACAGCACAGAATGTCTATGGCAAATTACTTGAAAAGATAGTTGCAAGACAAGTAATGAGCCACCGTGAAAATGCACACATCCTTCAAGGTATCCTGGGTAGCTATTGGCCTATGAAAACAACATGAGATAATGCTGGAATGTTTGCATATGATGGATTCCAGGGTAAAAGAGAAATGGTAGCTGTCACAATTGACCTAGAGGATGCTTAAAACAGTGTGAACTTTGCAACACTTATAGAATGTATAATGGCTTACTTACTTACTTAGTCATTCCCCTTCTACCGTGAGGTGTAGAGGTTTGGAAGAGAGAGTGCCAGACTATCCTATTGGCTGTCTTCCTCCTGGCCTGGTTCCATTCTAGTCCTCGGTCCTTCACAGATTGTCTAATGTTGTCCTCCCAGCGGACTCTGGGTTGTCCTGGGGGTCTGGATCCCTGGCTCTTTGTTTCCCATGCTTGTCATGGTAGCCGATCTTCTTCCATTCTGCAGACATGGCCACACCATCTTAGTTGGGACTGTTCTACTTGGGTCTGCAGGGGGTGGGATTTTAGGCCTTGACATATCATCTAGTTGTGGACCATATGTATAATGGCATGAGGTGTAAACCCTTTGCTAACAAGGTGGAAAGCAGCTGCCTTGATTGAGAGATCAGTTGCATTTCGCTTGGGAACATGGACTTCAGAACTAATGTGCATCTGCCAGGGACTACCCCAGGGTTCTCCACTATCACCAGTGCTGTTTAACATATACACAGCAAAAGTAGCAACCTTTCAACCAACAGAACTGGGACAAACATTAAATTTTGCAGATGACATGCTCATGCAATGAACTGGCTCAGACAGACAGGAAATTGTCCAAGGTATAAAAGAGATACTAGAGGCAGTTTCTAAATGGTGTGAGGAAAGTGGATCAAGGGTCAATCCCAACAAGGCCTGTGTGATGTGGTGCTCTTTGAACAACTCAATAGTGAAAGCAGACCTTCCAGACATCACTTTCAGTGGGCAGAACATTGAAAGGCACAACAGGTTGTATCTGGGAGTACTGTTTGATCGTGGGATATTATTCAAGTATCATGTTGAACTAATCATACAGAAGTGCAAGCGAGGACTGGCAGCCTTAAAAACAATGGCTGCTGCATGCTTGGAACAGAGACTATTGTCATCAGTTCATGATTTCAGTAATCGAGTACGGGCTGGGAAAACTCACACTGTTAGTGTCACAATGTGAATGAGTGGAATGCATTCAAAATGAAGGGATGCGAGTAGTTTTGGGCTGTACAAATGATACCCCCATTGTGACAATGAGATACATGCTTGGATTGCTTTGATTAGATCCAGATATGCGATGGCCTGGGCAAAAGCATATATGCGAGTAACCACCAACAAAAGTCACCCCCTACATGAGAATGTAGCGGACATCAAAGAAGCAAGAATCAAGAGGAGGTTGTCATGGATGGCACAGGCAGTGGCTATGATTGGTCAGGTGACCATGGTTGAAAATGTATCCAAAGGGGAAGAGTGGAGTAAGTCAGGGGAGAACTGGATAAATTACCAGCAGGTCATCATTAGCCTTGGCAGAGAGTGCAGATCTTGGGGCAGTGGAAAAGTAGAACTGGAGATTAGTCAGCTGATAAGTGATCATGCTGGGAATGATGATGCCATTGTGTACACTGACAGATCTGTAGTGCATGGTGAGAAATCAGGATGGGGCTTCTTTGCAAGAATAAAGGGCAGGGTCGTCGATGAACAGAGTGGAGTCTACATGACAATAATCTCCAGCATGAGAATGGAGGTTGAGGCAGTTACTGCAGCACTGAGGTGGCTGTCTGAAACTCCATCAACCAGGGCACTTATTTTGTCAGACTCTGGAGCCATGCTTCGGAAGAGAAGTTCAGCTAATGTAGATCTACTGTCACAGTCATGCAGGGGTACGAGGCAATGAGAGAGCTGACAGACTGGCCTCAAGTCTTCAAGAACTAATGTAGATCTACTGTCACAGTCATGCAGGGGTACGTGGCAATGAGAGCTGACAGACTGGCCTCAAGTCTTCAAGAACTAATGTAGATCTACTGTCACAGTCATGCAGGGGTACGTGGCAATGAGAGAGCTGACAGACTGGCCTCAAGTCTTCAAGAACTAATGTAGATCTACTGTCCTGGTCATGCAGGGGTACGAGGCAATGAGAGAGTTGACAGACTGGCCTCAAGAGCACCCATTGTGGGGACACTGGACATGGATGAGGGAGAGATACTAAGGGCAATTAATGATCGCCTGCTAGATAATGACACTGTGATAGAGGAATTAACAAGGCTGAGACTGCTGGAATTTGACATCAAACGTGGGACTAGCAGAGATGGACGTGAGAGAGGATACATCCGTCATATGTACAACCAGCATGATACAGATGCAATTAGCATTCACACTCTTCAACATTTGCTGAGGGAAACTGAGAACCTATGGGTTTGCCTGGAGTGCAGTGAGGTCGATTCTGATTAACAATAACAATATGGCCACAGGTGTGATGCTGACCATATCACCCCTAGTCTGTCACATGGTTAAGAAAATATGGACCTAACACCATAATCCCAGTATGACTCAATGGGAATGTAACAGGATCCTTTATCTACCTCCTTTATAACATGTGGTAAATTTGTAAAATTTCAGTGATGTATTCTTTCCAGAACGTTGTCTCCATTACAGCTGCTCTAAACGCATCACGATTCTGGGCAAGTCGACTTGCATCAGCCAAAGACAAGTTCAGACTCTCTGTGATGTCCTGGGTCCACCGTCGTCTATGTCGACCCCTTCCCCTTTTTGCCAGGACCATGCCTTCCATCACTATTTTTTCCAGACTATTATGTCTTTTTATATGACCAAAAAATTTCAGTTTCCTTATTGCGATGGTATTTAGGAGCCTATTTTCCTCTGTGTTTAGTGAGTGCAGTACTTCTCTGTTGGTCTTTTTTTCTGTCCAGGGTATTCTCAACATCCTTCTGTAGCATTTCATTTCGAATGATGTAACCTTTTTTGCAACTGTTTTATTGAGTGTCCATGTCTCGCAGCCGTATGTTGCTACTGGGAATATACATGCTCTGATCAGTTGTAACTTTGTTTCTTTGCTTGTGCCTTGCCATAGGTTTTTTATCTGTATTAGTTTATGTGATGCAATTGCAAGTCTTCTTTTAATTTCTACTGCACAGTCGCCAGAGCTGTTGATGACTGATCCTAAGTATTTGAATTCACTAACACTTTCCAGTTCTTTGTTATCAATTTCAATTTCTGGTTTGGTCTTTCCTTTGTCTATTGTCAATACTTTGGTCTTCTTGGCGTTTAGGTATAGATTCTGGGCCTTGCTGTGTTTTTTTAGTGGACAGAATTAATTGTTCAAGTCCTTCTGGGTTGGTCGATAGGAGGACTGTGTCATCAGCATATCTGATTTCCAGGATCTCGTACAGCTTATATCCTGTTTATTCAATTAAACAGATGACCTGATGAAAATACAACATTACGACTATATAAGTGCTGCAACAGGGAATGCATGTACTAATATCAATCTATAGAACGGGTAATCTGGCTACCACAAACCTAAAATGGACATCGCGCTATCACGTGGGAAAAACCTACATTGTAACACTGACTATGAAAATGCATGACAGTAACTTAGCATGTACCAAACTCAGCGCTCAGTAAATAACCACTTTTTTGATAGAATTGCGTGAGTCAGCTTGGCTTTGTTGTAGAGGAGACATTTTTTTAGGGACAGTATTTTCGATTCTTTTCGTGTCCTTGCGTGTGGTATCGTGTGAAGTGGAAGGTAGCTAGCACCTTATTCCTCCCTCCATCTTAGCTAGTATATAAAGGCTTGTGTGATATCTGGGGTACTCTCTGATCATTGTATTGTGAGCCCAGAGGCCTTAGGGCCAATTTTGTCTGATGTATATTTCATCCAGGTTAATTTTATAAAGGCAATTTGAGGGTACATTATGGAGTACCAAGAGTTTACTACAGTAGGCAAGGAGTGTGGTTACACAGAAAGAATTGTTGGATTTTGCCAAGGCAGAATTCCACTCAAAAGAGAACCAAGATGCCTTAAGAGATTTATGTGCGGAGCAAAGAGAACTCAAGAAGATGAAAGAAGATAGGGAGTAATAGAAGATGAAAGAAGATAGAGAGATAGAAGTGGAGAGAATGAAGTTATAGATGAAGATGAAAGAAGATAGAGAGATGAAAGTGATGAGAATGGCATTGGAAGAGAAGAAGATTGTGGCTGAATTAGAACTAAAAAAGTTAGAAATAGGTGCGAGTGGTCAGAACTCAACTCTGAGGGAGTCCCATCATCCCTTTAGGCTATGGCTACCGAATTTTAACGATAAAATAAATAGTTTAGACTTCTTCCTTGAGAAATTTGAGGACAAATGTGTGGCCTGTAAGGCTAACATAGCCGAGTGGCCATCTCTGTTGTCCTCATTATTGGTTGGGCCAGGGATGGAGACTTTTTACAGCCTCCCAGTGGAAGATTGAGCTGATTACGAGAAGGTGAAAGAACGACTGCTCAGGAACTTCTGTCTGATGGCAGACGGATATCGTACATGATTTAAGAACGCGACCCCAATTGCAAACGAGGGTTTTGAGGACTTCATCTCGAAGATCAAGCTTCTGCTGAATAGATGGATCGAGATGGAAGGGATTACAAAGGACTAAAATGGCTTGGTTGATCTAGTGCTATGAACAAAGTGTTGTTGTCTTGCTCTACTGCGCTAGTAGCATTTTTCCAAGTGTGCCAGCCAAAGGACATTGATTCCATGGCACAGTTGGGCAACCATTATGTCCTGGCCCATCCGGGCAAGCCCATCAATTGGTCTGGGCTGTCTGATGCCCTAGTCGCAGGGGTCGGCAAAGTTCAACTACAACCATGGCAATGTTGCTTGGGAAGTGCCGAGGGTTCACATAGGCAGAGGTTCAATAAGTCACCCCTGCCCTATCAGCCATTCAGAGGCAACTACAATAATTTCAGAATGCATCAGAGATTCCAGCCGAGGTGGAACAACCGTCACTCTGGTAGCGATAGTGACAGAGAAGAGCCCCAGATGCGTAAGCAAGTGCACTTTGATGAGTCTCGAAAGGAAGATAGGCATTATAAAGAGAAATCAGTCAAGCAGAGGAGTGGATCCTCATAGTGTTGATCTTCTGACTCCGAGGCACGATCATCACCGGTTAGCAGTCCTATTAGGAGTCCACATGGCAAATCAAAAAGGGAACACCGATGTTCCATGTGCAATGGTAAGGGGCATATTGCGGACGTGTGTGCTAACCCGATCGAACATGTGAATTCTGCGTATGTGTTAGACACTGGGATCTGGTACCCATCGATGTTAAAGGAGTAAAACTCTGTGGTTCTTGTTCATCTCTTACGTTTCTCATGATATTCTCGGCATAAATGTTAAACAGGTAATGGGAAAGGGTACAGCCTTGTCTTACTGCTTTCACTTTCTGTATCAGTGAATATAAATTACAATTTAAATTCAGTGAATATAAATTACATAAATTATGCAAAATGTAAATCTTCACAGCAACCAGTATGGCTGAATAGTATGGCCGAGTAAATAATACAAACTATGAATCTTGTATAATTTTTTATAACTTTTTAATGTAAAGTGGGTCTTTGAAAGGATTTTATTGATCCAGTGTACATGTTTTGTCCTGAAGAGATTGATAAACATGGAAGGAGTAAGGGATGTCAGTAGTAGTGGGGTGGAGATGAGCTTTTCTTGCTTTTGGGTGGATAAGAAATTGTAAAGTAATTTGTAAAGAGGGTTGAATATAAAACATGTAAAAAAGGAAATTATTGGAGGTGAGACTCTGTGAGAAAAATAGTAGCTGCGATTGTTGGACACTTAAGTCAAGCAAGATGTGAGAGTGGCTAGCAGTGGTAACATGCTAACATTAAAAACCAAATTTAATCTCAATGTGTTTTGAGGTGAAGACAGGAGTACGACAGGGATGCCCCTTATAAACCACTCTATTTTTAACAGTCATAGACTGGGTGATGCGCCAGACAACAGAGGGCAGTCCAAGAGGAATAAGATGGACAACATTTTCTACACTGGAAGATCTGGAATATGCAGATGACATTGCACTACTAGCACATTCACATCAACACATCCAGGAAAAAACAGATAGACTTAATAAAATTAGCCAGCAGGTGGGCTTGAACATCAATTTAAAGAAGTCTGAGGTCATGACGCTCAATGTAAGCAACCCTGAGCCCATATCAGTAAGGAATCAGCAATTGGTACAGACAGATACCTTCACATACCTAGGAAGCATAGTAACACCAGACGGCGGGGCAGGCAAAGACATCAACATCAGAATGAATAAGGCAAGAACAGCCTTCTTTAGCCTAAATAACATCTGGAAGTCCTCCCAATACAGCACAAGCACAAAATTAAGATTATATCAGAGCTGTGTGCTTTCTGTGCTTCTCTATGGTGCAGAATGCTGGAGAGTTACAGAGAAGGAAATGTCAAAATTGTCCTCTTTTCACACAACATGTCTAAGAAAAATTCACTGAATCTTTTGGCCGAATACCATCACTAACCAAGATCTGCTTACTCGTAGCAAGCAAGAGGACATGCACACCATCATAGCTGGCAGACGCTGGAGCTGGGTTGGTCATGTCCTCAGAAGAGACCCCAATGCCATCACAAGAACAGCTATGCTTTGGACCCCTGAAGGAAAACGAAAGAGAGGCCAACCAAAAACAACCTGACGGAGGACTGTGGAGGCTGAGATGCAAAGAATGAACCAGAGTTGGGGCACTGTACGAAGGATGGCCACCGACCGAGCAAAGTGGAATCAATTTGTTGTTGCCCTACAAGACGCCACTAGGCGCGATGGCCATTGACTGCTTTGACGGTCGGCGGCTAAGGATCAAAGAAGAAGAAAAAGAAGAAGAAAACTGCGGGGTAATACTAGCAGAGATAACCAGCGTTGCCCAAGTAAAAGTACCTGAACTGTTAACATGGACAGAGGTTCTAAACACGTCACCCAAAATGTTACCAAAGTAACAGAAAATGTCACCCGAAAAAATGCTCAGTCACCTAACATATCGCCCAAAAATTTACCCAAAATATTGCCTGAAGTCACCCAAAAAATCACAGTTGCCCAAAATATTGCCCAAAGGTGGTACAAAATATCAGCCAAAAACTTACCCAAAAGGTTACCCACAATACTGCCCAAAGTAACAAAATATTGCTCGAAGAAGCTCAAAGTACCCAAAATATTGCCTGAAATAGCCTGTCGCCAAAATATTGCCCAAAATCACTCAAAATATCGCCTGGTGTAGCTAAAAATATCCAAAAAATTACACATAATATCACCCAAATTAACAAAATATCGCTCAAAATAGCCAAAAAGTCATCCACAATATCCCCAGAAATATTGCCCAATGTAGCTAAAAATATCGACAGAAATAGCCCGAAGTCGCACAAAATACACCCCGAAATAACCCAGAGTTGCCCAAATTATCGCCCAATGCCGACCAAAATATCACTCAAAGTTGATCAAAATATAGCTTGGCTAAGTAAAAAGTGGAATGCTGGAGAGTTACAGTGAAGGAAATGTCGAAATTGTCCTCTTTTCACACAACATGCCTAAGAAAAATTCACCGAATCTTTTGGCCGAATACCATCACTAACCAAGATCTGCTTACTCGGAGCAAGCAAGAGGACAGGCACACCATCATAGCTGGCAGACGCTGGAGCTGGGTTGGCCATGTCCTCAGAAGAGACCCCAATGCCATCACAAGAACAGCTATGCTATGGACCCCTGAAGGAAAACGAAAGAGAGGCCGACCAAAAACAACCTGGCGGAGGACTGTGGAGGCTGAGATGCAAAGAATGAACCAGAGTTGGGGCACTGTACGAAGGATGGCCACCGACCGAGCAAAGTGGAATCAATGTGATGTTGCCCTACAAGACGCCACTAGGCGTGATGACCACTGACTGCTTTGATGGTCGGCGGCTAAGGATCAAAGAAGAAGAGGAAGAAGTAAAAAGCAGAGCAACCTAACCTTTGAGGTGAAGACAGGAGTATGACAGGGATGCCCCTTATCAACCACTCTATTTTTAACAGTCACAGACTGGGTGATGCTCCAGATAACAAAGGGCAGTCCAAGAGGAATAAGATGGACTACATTTTCTACATTGGAAGATCTGGAATATGCAGATGACATTGCACTACTAGCACATTCACATCAACACATCCAGGGAAGAATGGATAGACTTAATAAGTATAGCCAGCAGGTGGGCCTGAACATCAATCTAAAGAAGACAGAGGTCATGACACTCAATTACCATCAGAAGAAAGAGATGATCAAATCAATTAGAAAGCCACCAACACAGGATGACTACCAAGCTATGAACAGATCAGAACAAATTGTCATTCTGCGCCTCAGAACAGGACACAACCGACTCCGCAGTCACATGTATACAAAATTCAAGATTGGCAATTCAGCCATGTGTGTATGTGGACAGGCACCCCAGACTGCGGAGCATGTACTTCAAGATTGCCCCGAATAATATATTGAGGCAAACCCACTGGCCCAGAGAAACAACACTGGAAGCAAGCAAAACTATACGGACATCTGTATGAACTACAAAAGACAGTGAAGTTTATACAAGAAACAACATTGCAGATATAGACAATATATTTCAAGCGAACGAAAGAAGAAAATGACACTCAATATGAGCAACCCTGAGCCCATAACAGTAAGGAATCAGCAACTGGAATAGACAGACACCTTCACATACCTAGGATGCATAGTAACACCAAACAGTGGAGCAAGCAAAGACATCAACAACAGAATGAACAAAGCAAGAACAGCCTTTTTTATTCTAAACAACATCTGGAAGTCCTCTCAGTACAGCACAAGCACAAAATTAAGACTATATGAGAGCTGTGTACTTTCTGTGCTTCTCTATGGTGCGGAATGCTGGAGAGTAACAGAGAAGGAAATGTCGAAATTGTCCTCTTTTCACACAACATGCCTAAGAAAAAGTTTCCGAATCTTTTGGCCGAATACCATCACCAACAAAGAACTGCTTACTCGGAGCAAGCAAGAGGACAAGCACACCATCATAACTGACAGACGCTGAAATTGGGTTGGCCATGTCCTCAGAAGAGACCCAGATGCCATCACAAGAACAGCTATGCTATGGACCCCGGAAGGAAAATGAAAGAAAGGCCGACCAAAAACTTGGCAAAGGACTGTGGAGGCTGAGATGCAAAGAATGAACCAGAGTTGGGGCACTGTACGAAGGATGGCCACCGACTGAGCAAAGTGGAATCAATTTGTTGCTGCCCTACAAGACGCCATCTGGCATAATGGCCATTGACAGCATTGACCTTTGGCAGCTAAGGATAAAAAAAGAAGAAAGAAGGAAAAATATTTTAAAAATCACCCAAAATATCGCCCAACATGGCTAAAACTATTGCCCAAAAATCATCACCCCCCCCCCCCCCCCCCCCCCCCCCCAAAAAAAAAAAAAGTCGCCCAAAATATCACCTAAAGTCACAAAATGTTATAACTTAGTTGATTATTAAATTTGTTATTTGTAAGTATACAAATTTAACTTCAATTTAATCATTTTGAATGTTCTGCATGTTTGTCTCAGTCTTACTTACTTAGTCGTTCCCCTTCTACCGTGAGGTGTAGAGGTTTGGAAGAGAGAGCGCCAGACTATCCTATTGGCTGTCTTCCTCCTGGCCTGGTTCCATTCTAGTCCTCGGTCCTTCAAAGATTGTCTAATGTTGTCCTCCCAGCGGACTCTGGGTCGTCCTCAGGGTCTGGATCCTTGGCTCTTTGTTTCCCATGCTTGTCGTGGTATCCGATCTTCTCCCATTCTGCAGACACGGCCAAACCATCTTAATTGGGACTGTTCTACTTGGGTCTGCAGGGGGTAGGATTTAAGGCCTTGACGTATCGTCTGGTTGCGTACCATGTCTCTTCTTGTTACTTTAACCACCTTCCTCAGATACCTCATTTCTGAGGTTTGGATCTGGCTTTTATGGGTTGTAGTCATTGCCCATGACTCGCATCCATATGTCAAGACTGGGACATAGGTGTAGCGGTATACAGAAATCTTCGTTTTCTTACCAACCTCTCTCTTGCTGAGGAATCCTTGATTTATGGCCTGAAAAAGTCTCCCAGCTGCTGCTTTTTGGGTGGCCAACTCTTCTTTGATGCCTCCCTTTTGGTCTATAATAGCTTTGAGGTATTTAAAGTGGTCGACCTGCTCCAGGACCTGTTCTCCTAGCTTAATCTGATGTCTTCTTTCTTCTCGTGATATCACCATGGATTTTGTTTTAGAGCTGCTTATGACCATCCCTCTCTTCTCCAGCTCTTCCTTCCAGACTTGCAGGTTGGATTGGAGATGTGCCTCTGATTTAGCAATCAGGGCAACATCATCAGCAAATGCCAGCTCCGAAATATAGACCTGTCTCATCTTCCAGTACCCCACTGAATACTTTCTTGTTCTCTCCTTACATGCCTTGATGACATCATCCATAAGGAGTATGAAGAGGTAAGGCGATAGGATATCACCTTGTCTTACACCAGTGGTGGTCCTGAACTCTTCTGACTTATGGTTTGCTGTCCTCACATAATTTCTGCAAGACTTGTAGAAGCTCTGTATAGCATGAATCAGAGGTGCTGGAATATTCTTCCTTGCCAAACACTACCAAAGTTTGCTCCAGGGGACCCTGTCAAATGCCTTTTCCAGATCTATGAAACAAAGATGGATCTCACTCTTATACTCAAGGGCCTTTTCACTCAGCTGTCTGAGTGTGAAGATTAGGTCTTGAGTACTTCGGTTTGCTCAGAATCTGCACTGGACCTCATCCAATTGTGGCTCAGCTAGGCGTCGGAGTCTCTGCTCTAGGATTCTAGAGTAGATTTTACCAGGGACACTGAGAAGGGATATGCCTCTATGGTTTCCACACTGTCGATTGTCACCCTTTTTGAAAATTGGTGTTATGATGGCACTCTCCCAGTCCTTTGGTATGGTCTTGTTGTACCACGCTGCCTGTAGAACTGTTAAGAGTAATAGGTCGCCTGATGCTCCCATGTACTTAACCATTTCTGGTGTTATACCATCATGCCCTGCTGTTTTGCCCATCTTGATTTTCTCCAGTGCTGCCTTCAGTTCTTCCATCTTTATGTCATCTTCATCACCATTGGTTTCCCCTTCTGTGCCAGTGGTTATCATTTCTGATGCTTGACCTTGCTCACCATCAAGGAGTTCTGAGAAATATTCTTTCCATCTTTCCATTACTTCCTTCGGGGCAGTAAGCAATTTGCCTTGCTTGTCCTTTATAAATTTGAGAGGGCATTGTTTTTCCTTCCTCATGTTCTTTAGGGTCTTATAGAACAATTTCTGGTTTTCTTGTGCATCTTTTGTCTCAGTCAATTTACTAAATACACTCTAAACAGCTGTACCAGAACAATAAGAATTCCACTGACTAAATTAGGGTGGGGGCTTGAACAAGCTGAACTTAATAATTGCTTAATTCTTCATAAAAGGCGGCAGATCAGATATAAGTTAACAATTGCCCTGCCCAATTCAGCACTGATCTTGACTTCTGAAATACCTTATGAAGACTAGGTACCACAAACTGCCCACATATTTCACTGGAAAAATGTCCTTCACAGGGCAGAAAGGGGAAACTAGGCCTTCTTTGTTGTTTTGCTGTTCTTGCATCTTTGTATGTAATGTAATACAATTTACACAAGATAATTCTGCCTTCTTTTCTCTCTCGTTGGCATCTGTGGCCTAATGGATATGAACGCAGTTTCATAATCCAGATATACCAGGTTTGAAACCTGCTGCATGTGGTTTGGTAGCAGATCGTTTTGTGTGGATTTTTAACGATGGTATGAGCACCGTACTGTTCAGAAAGCAATGGCAAACTACTGAATGAAAAAATTGCCTAGAAAAATCACAAACAGCCAATAAAAGCTGGGGTTGATTGCCACATCCTGTAAAGGATAAGCAGCTAACTTTAACTTTTCTCTCTCAACATATATAAACTTGAAAATTGAATGTATTTTGTAAATGATAGAAAAATAGCAACAAAAAACATCAGTATACCGGGGTTTCCAATGCGCCGGCAAACTCTGCATGTCATTCAAACACACGTTGCTATATATACAAAGAGCTATTCTCTCCAAATTTATGATTAATGGAAAGAAGAGTTATTGAGCTTCAGTTTTGTATAAACAAGCCCCAATTTGTGTGAAATCTGTTACACAAATTTCTAAGTAATGACAAAGTTGTCTTTTTAAGTGTGCTTCCAAGAGCCGGATCCCTGCGAGTGTTACATCCATAGATTCGCCATCTACTCGACTATCGGTGTGCAAATTCTTATCATTTTCTGAGATTTGTTGAAAGAGCAAGCTGTCACGAACAACGAGCGACCCAACAAGTTTTTTCGCTAGTGTCTAGTCACGAAGGCTGTTCCACTCTGAAAGATCAACCCCCCCCCTGAGCGTGATGCAAATGAGAGAAACTATCGGGCTGATTCTACTGAGCACACGAATGAGAGAAACTACCTGTGTAAGTTAATATATATTTTTGAAAACTGATAACAATCTAATTTATACTGAAATAAGTACGACTGCGAGAACTACAATAAATCCAAGAAAATTAGCAAGGGGAGTGCAGGGAGTAGATTCAAGGTTGGAATAGCGAAAATGTCATTTGCCCAATTTAGCTTTTATTTTGGCAATTTAATTATTTGAGGCGATTTTAATATCATTGGCAGAGTTTCAAAAGCATTGTATGCATTGAATGTGGTATTTAGATACTTTTTAGTCATGATTAATGCCCCAATTGCTCAAAAACTCAAGTCAGTTTAGTGACCTCATTCAATGTAAACAATCGCGACAGTTGCACACATTGATTGTCTGCAAGACTGGACTGTAGGATTCTTTCTTAACGAGATTGGGAATAAAAGACATTTCTATGCCACATAGCAGAATATGTCACATAAACATAGTTTATTTGAATTCCATTGCAAAGAGCTGTGAAAGGGCTTTAAAATGATGTATGATATATAAATATACCTTAAATGGTTCTTTTTTTTTTTTTTTTCAATTTTTGTTGGTGACAAAAAAAAAGGAAAAATTTTGCATTTTTTTGACAGAAACAAGGAATCAGTTTGCAGCAGGTGTTATACTTTGGGCTGGTTGCAGAATATATCAAAGTAAATGTGCAGATGGTATCTTCTTTAGTGGTGGAAAAATTATGACCATAACAAAACATTTCTTGATAAAAAATATGCATCTTTGTCAAAAAATGTGATTTCTTTACATGGAAAGTCTTACTGTCAAATGACACATGGGTCATTACTGTCACTTCATTAGTAAATTTTTTCTGTTCTTTGTAAACAATTTTCTGGCTTTCTTGTCATTTTCAACTCATAACTCTGAACCTTGATCAGAATAATGTGACATGTTTAGAAAAAAATTGGGCTTACTTAGTATGACTAAGACATTGGATCTCATAGATATTGAGTGTCTACAGTGCATAGATTTTGAGCATTGACAATTTAAAAAGTGTGTCAAGCTGATTTTGTAACCAAAAACACACGACTAACCTGATTTTCTTTAAATTTGAAAAGAGCATACTGGCCTTTTTATGTCCTCTATTTCTTACAATTACAAGTAGTTTTTTAACACAAACATGACCTTATATGTGCTTATACATGTTATTTGTGATCCTTTGATGATGTCAAAGATGGCCCATTTTCAATTTCAGACTGGGCAATAACATTTCTAAGTCGAAAAATACAATAAAAATTCAAAACTATTTTATTAGACACCTTTGAAGACCCATATTAGATACTCTTGAGTTTTGGTCACTGTTGGACCACTATCGCAAAGCAGGGGAGGCAATGCCATAACAGTCACCTGTTGCTCCCATGTACTTAACCATTTCTGGTGTTATACCATCATGCCCTGCTGCTTTGCCCATCTTGATTTTCTCTAGTGCTGCCTTCAGTTCTTCCATCGTTATGTCATCTTCACCATCATTGGTTTTCTCTTCTGTGCTAGTGGTTATCATTTCTGATGCTTGACTTTGCTCACCATCAAGGAGTTATGAGAAATATTAATTCCATCTTTCCATTACTTCCTATGGGGCAGTAAGCAATTTGCCTGGATGACCTGCTTTTAGTATGGAGTTGTTCAAATAGCACCACATCACACAGGCCTTGTTGGGATTGACCTTTGATCCACTTTCCTCACACCATTTAGAAATCCCCTGTAGTGTCTCTTGTATGCCTTGGACCATTTCCTGTCTGACTGAGCCAGTTCTGTACATGAGTATGTCATCTGCAAAAGTTAATGTTTGTCCCAGTCCTGTTGATTAAAATGTTGCTACTTTTGACGTGTAGATGTGAAACAGCACTGGTGATAGTGGAGAACTCTGGGGTAGTCCTGGGCAATGGAAAACTTAAACTACTAGCGGCAAGTACACATAATGCAGTTGAATCTTGCAAACTAACTTATAACTTGTTCATTAAAGCAGTGCTATCAAAACCGAAGAGATTATCCAAGGGTTTACATCACATGCCACTGGCCGGTATACAGCTGAAAATTAGGGTTGCAAGAACTGGTAATAGTAGTGCCTTTATCAAATAAGCAACCTCTATGTCAACCTACTGCTATGGACAACACCTGTTAAAGGTAAATTAGGGAATTCAATACCAACACAAATGAAGAGATGGGCTGAGCACTTCATGGAGGTGCTAAACAGACCACCACCAACAGTAACACCTGATTTTAATAATGAAACATCCACAACCACTTTGCCAATAACTTGCGATGAATTCACGCTAGGCCTATATCAAACAAGGTTCAAAAGGATTAAAAAAAATTTTTCGAGGTGCTCAGTTGACGAAATTTCTTGGAAATGAATTAAAGCTTTTAAGTGAAACAACCACTTGAGAATTTTAGATATTATCAAAAAATGAAGTTTGGATAGAATGTAGAACAACCACCACAACAAATGAAAGACAGTAGTATTTTGCTGAAGTTTACCGAAGAAGTGGCTATCAGACTGTAATAACTGGCGTGGTATATCCTATCAGTTCCTGGAAAATTATTAAAATGTATGATGTTGAAAAGACTTGAAATTGCATGCTGACGAAAAGATCAGAGAAGAACAAGCGGGTTTCAGGCCGAAACGATCATGTATTGATCAAATATTCACACTAAGAACAATTATAGAAGAATCATGGAAAGGCAATCGCCACTTTTATCACCTCGGATTTTCAAAAAGCCGTCATTATAGTCTACATTCGCACATCCATTTGTGAAGAAATGACAATCTATGGTTTTCCAACAAAATATGTGAATATAATCAAAGCGCTATATGACAATGCAAGATGTTGTGTTAGAACAAATAAAGGGATACAGAATGGTTTACAGTAGAAACAGGGGTGAAACAAGGCTGTATTATGTCACCACTACTTTTTGGAATAGCTATTGATTGGGTTATGAGAAACTATACCCACAATGAACAATTGGGTATAAAATGGACAAATGGAAAATTCCTGGGGGACCTGGATTTCGCAGATGATGTAGCATTCTTAAGTTCAACACCAAGACAATCCCAAGAAGCAATAAATGATTTGTGTTATCTCTCGGTTAAAATTGGTCTCCAAATAAATGCCTCTAAAACTAAAGCTATGAACTTTTCTAACGAGACCTTTGATATCATCTTGAACGAGGAAAAACTACAGAAAGTTGAAAGTTTCAATTATTTAGGCAGTAAAATGACTCAGGATGGTGACACAACAAGAGAAATCCATACTAGAATTGCTTGATGGCAGCTAGCGCCTCTTCAATGATTATCTAACATTTGGCCAACGATCATTGAATATACATACCAAGCTTCCTCAGTTTAATTCAAATGTTATCTCAGTGTTACATACTTGCTTGAGAGTCCGAAAGTAAGCAAATCATTGGTTGAACAAGCTGAATGGTATTCGAGAACAAAGATTTGGTGAAAATTGAACATCAGTTAGGCAAGAATTGACTAATCGACAAATAAGAGAAGACTCTAGGCAGAAATATGTCTCCGACTATATAAGGAAAAGACGATGGTCATATATCGGTCATGTCCTACGAATGCAAAACAACAGAATACCACTACAGGCGCTCACTTGGGTTCCTGATGTAAGCGGAAAAAAGGAAGCAAAAGAAACACTCGAAGAACTAATAATAACACAAGGAGAAATCTAAATAATGTGCTAAGAGGACTCACAACGAACAACCTGGAGAGCACTGGTTTCTGCCTTATGCGCCGTGTTTGGCGCTTAAAGAATTTATTATTATATTATTATTATCCACTGTGTTATCCAAGGGTTTACACCACATGCCATTATACAGACTATTAGTGTTTCAAAGACCACACTATTATAAGCATCCTCTAGGTCAATTGCGACAGCCATTGTTAATCTTTTACCCTGGAATCCCTCATACACATCGAATGCAAAAGTTCCAGCGGTACCCCATGTTGTTTTCATAGGCCTATAGCTACCGAGGGTATCAGGAAGGATGCGTGCATTTTCGAGGTGGCTCATTACTTGTCTTGCAACTACCTTTTCAAGTAAATTACCACAGACATTTTGTAGTGTGATAATTTGATAGCTACTGAGCAGTGTGGGGTCTTTGCTAGGTTTAGGAAGTGGCTGAAGGTAACTGTGTAGCCTGTCTTCCAGCATTCTGTATGATGGTATTGAAATTGCTCACAATATTTATAATGGCTGTGTTGTTGAGCTGTTTATTGTGATGGTATTGTACACCATCAGGACCCAGAGCACCACTTTGCTCAGTCGGCGACCATCCTTCGTACAGTGCCCCAACTCTGGTTCATTCTTTGCATCTCAGCCTCCACAGTCCGCCGCCTGTTGTTTTTGGTCAGCCTCACTTTCGTTTTCCTTCAGGGGTCCAAAGCATAGCTGTTATTGTGATGGCATCTGGGTCTCTTCTGAGGACATGGCCAACCCAGCTCCAGCGTCTGCCAGCTATGATGGTGTGCATGTACTCTTGCTTGCTCCGAGTAAGCAGATCTTGGTTGGTGATGGTATTCGGCCAAAAGATTTGGTGAATTTTTCTTAGGCATGTTGTGTGAAAAGAGGACAATTTCAACATTTCCTTCTCTGTAACTCTCCAGCATTCCGCACCATAGAGAAGCACAGAAAGCACACAGCTCTGATGTAATCTTAATTATGATTGCTTTGATCTCCTACCTTAGATCACACAAGGAGGATCTCAGTGCAGTGCACAAACTCCGTAGCACCAGTGAGAATCCCAATGTGTGTTTATAATGTATAGGAATCACACATTCTGTAAATATTTTTGGTGTGGGTAGGTTTCCTAATTTTTAAATTTTGCCATGGCAGCGGCTTGATAAGCCTACTCTTTATGATTTCCAACTGCTGTGGGATTTTTAACATGCGCAACTTGCAAACGGGACCTACTTTTCTTTCACCCTTATCCAAGAAGGCTAGGCATCTGATCCCCATGAGACCGGGGTGGGGGGAGTATGAAGTAATTAGGACCACTGGTTCTGAAAAAAATAGTTCAATAAATTATAATCCCTCAACTGGGATTTGAACCCTGTACCTCTTGAATATGAGGTGGACACCATACCTCTGATCCACTCCGACCCCCTCCTTAGGACATATTCCAGAACACTATCCTTTATTTTCAGACGGGCACTTTTGTCCCCTTTATCCGTGTGCTTCACATATCAATCAAAAGATAAGTTGACAAAAATAGAAATTATTAGAATGAAGAGGAAAAGAATTAGTTGATTGTTAAATTGTTGAGGTTAATAATTATAGAATAGCTGTGTATGGTCTATGCAGAGACAAAGATTTTGAATAGTTGTCAAATGCAATGATTAATTATGATTGCTATAAATTATCATGGGATAAAAGATATTAACTTGTAATAAAAGCGATTGGTTTTACATGTTAACTATTCCGTGTTAAGAATCACGTGTTAAGAGATAAGTGATTAAGCTTAACATAGATTTGGACAAAAAGGGCATCCAGCCCAAAGTTTACTGATTGATATGAATCAAAAGAATGCTTAGTTCTAATTTAAATTGTTCTTTATGAATTTTTCCATTTAATTAGTGATTAACTTTAATGGAAAGTAGTGACGATCTAACAAGGGTTGGATGGCAAGTACAAGCCTAAATGGGAGGAAATACTTTAACTAAAATCCATGAACAATAATTTAATCAACATAATATGTGGCCAGGTATCCATTGCATGTAGATTTCTGTTCCATACAAATTCAAGTAACCTCCGTTACTATGGATCACACGTTTTAGAGATAAAAACGTACAAGTGATGCAATTTTTCCCATAGCTCCATAGTTTTAGCAACCGAGGGTCATTGATCATCTAACATCCAATCAGTGAAGATGTCTCCTACTCTTGAGAATGTCTGGCCCATCATCTGAGTACAAGTAAAATGTGTAAAAGCCACATTGAACGAAAACTATTAACTTGTTATCAGCCTGTGCTACAGAAGCTAAATTCAATGAGAATAAGTGATGAAAATCTCAACGGCTAGAAAATGGCTCATGGTCATTTACAGATGGCATAATTATTGAAAATCATGTAAGTAGGAAGATTTAGCTTTCAGCCCCATCCTAGTTGGGACATAGCTTGGTAACAGAACTATACAATACATCGTACTTTTCAGGTTAGGAATATAGTTAGTCAAATCTTAAGTTGTTCTAAAAATGAACCAGACTTCAGGAATGAACCAGACTTCAGGACAGACAACATAAAAGTAAATCGACAAAAATGTAATGTAAACACATTTTTTTTGGGTCAAGAGTGCAAATGGTTAAATTGACATAGGAAATGAAACTATAAGACTAAACAACAACTATCACATCTTGTGAATGAATAAAGGAACCTTCATCGAATTCATCTTCACCCATATATTTGTATTGAAATAAAAATGACAAGAAGTCAAATCAATGAAAGGAAATTAAATTTGAAATAAACTTTGAAACCTCTCTGGCTTAGGTTAATTGCCAGCCCGTTGTTTTCAAGCTGCTGTTTCTATAAATGCAAAATTTTACCTTGACTGGTGAGTGTAGTGTCCTATATTTAGATATGAGGAGAGAGTTACGGGACTTCGAATAATGGCCATTATGAAACGTTAGACACGTTTGTATCTATGTGTAATAAATGTTAAGAACAACAAGAGTCTAGTATTATTTCATTTAGAGGACTAAGATAGAATTCCACAAATGGCGACGAGGATGTAAGAGTTACCCATCACGCTTTTTCAGTATGATCACGATAGGAACCAGATGGGAACAATGGGTACGCCGTTTTGAAAACTGTCTGGCGGCATTTGAGGTCAAAGATGTCAAACGTAAGCAGTGTTTACTGTTGCACTATGCCGGAGAAGATGTATATGATATCTACCAGACTATGGCCGAGACAAGTGATGATTACGACAAGGTAAAGCAGAAGCTGAACTCGTATTTCATCTCAAAGAAGAACATAATGTATGACCAGTTTAGGTTCCAACCGGCCATTCAAAATGGTGAAGAAACTTTAGACCAGTACGTTACAAGGTTACAAAAACTTGAAAAATCTCTTAAACTGGATGAGGTACTACAAATTGGCAGAACGTTAGAAATTGTAGAAATGCAGACCACATACATAGAGAAGAAAGAAGAGAACACTGTCAACAAACTGCAATTTATGAATTCTAGATCTAGAACCCAAGATTCAGTCACACTAGCTGACAAACAAGCCAGACAGAAACCAAAGTTTCATACGTCCAGATCTAACTCCAAGAAAGAATCATATACAAAATGCAAATGTTGTGGAAGGAAATATCCTCACAAATGTGGAAGACAGAACTGCCCAGCATTTGGGAAAGAGTGTCATATTTGTCACAAGCAAAATCACTTTGCCAAGTTTTGTCTCACCCCTAAAAATAATGTTCAACAGGTTACAGAGAAAAAGGAAAACACCACAGACACTGACAGCAGCTCAGAGGCATATGTTTATGCACTGGATAACAGACCAGATGTCCCCAGAACAATCATTAAAATGCAAGATACACATATGTCTGCAATGATAGACATGGGTTCAAGTGTGAATGTCATAAGCACAACCACGTACAACCAGTTGAAGAAAAGACCACCATTGCTTCCCACTAAAAAAATTTATGTGCATAGGCATCCAAGACTCCCTTAAAAGTGGTTGGAATGTTCAGAACAACCATTGATTCCAAGCATCATCAAGCCAGTACTACTTTCTATGTAGTAGAAGGTGGACTTGAAGTTCTTTTAAGTCATAAGACAGCATCTAAATTGCAGGTTGTCAAAATAATAAATAGCATCAACAGCAACAGAACACCTAATCTATATGAAAAGTATTCAGACCTATTCCAAGGTGTGGGTAAATTAAAAAACAATTCTATAGTACCTGTCATCAAGAATGCACAGATGAAAATAGTGCAGCAGTAATCATCCACTTTTGCCCCTCCCCATCTAGAGTATACTTTTGCTACATTAAAGAAGGATTCACCAGTTTAATTAACACGGGGGCCATTTGGCAATCAAGCCCTATGTGAAACAGAGAGCAAAGCGCGGAGCATGGCGTAATAGATTCTTTGATCAGGGGAACACACGATATTCAGTGAGACGGACCTTGGATTGTAAAACTTTCAGGTGAAAATTGCGTAGCTGATTTTCGTCAAGATGGAGATGATGAAAGTCAAGAGGTGGTAAAATTTCCTTTGATTCAAGAAATCGAACGGCAAATTGGCTCGGGTCTGGCAGTGGTGTGACTTTTGCATTAAAGAACGATAGTACGAAACATATCAATATATACCCTGTCTCTCCGATAGCCATGATCAGTTGCCAGAAATCTATCTGAATTCACTAGCTCATTATCTTAAGATTTCTCGTACAGAGTGAAAATTAATAGATTCCGTGGAGTGTTTCATTTTTCTGATTGCGGTAATTTATATACTAGATTTGAAGTGATTTAGTGTGTTTAAAGTTCAATATATATATTTCACTGAGATTTTCTGTGCTAATTAAATAACTTATAGCTAACTTTCCAGCCGTAAAGTAAATTTAATTACTCGCTATTTTTCCAGTAAGAGATGTTTTAAATTGACTAGTACATACATTAAATAACTGTCTACTGACGGCATATATTATTTACTTCTATCCATTTTATGTAATTTTTTAAAAATGACTAGTGTTCATATCATGCGTTAACAGAATGATAGGATAAGCTAGACACGTGTTTTTTAAATCTAATTTATAACAGTGGTGAAGAGGTCCTATTTTAATACGTGTTAGATATGATATTGATAATTTGGTTAAATGTTTATATGTTCTTTTCCTAAAATATAGGCTGATCAAACCTGAGTACTAGGGGCTTGTTTTCTTATGGCCATATGAACTTATGATCATACGAACTTATAATATTATAAGCATCCAAGAATATTTAATATTGATGAGCTTCTTGCTGTGACCTGTGCAGTCCAATTTTCCTCATTTTCCTGAGAGAAACCAGAATAGAACCATTGAATTATAATATTAACTGGGCGAGAACTATTTCCAGATTTACTTATATATATATCTCATCAGCCAACTGTGGCAATATATTGTCAGCAACATTTGTGTAACTTAAACCCAGCATTTCAGCCACCTGAGGCTAAACCACCTAGGAACTGTATATGTTCTATTTATTCTACATCGGCGATCGCCATGCATGAACCTTACTCCAACCAACAGAAGGCATAGATAACTTATTGTAACCAGGACAAAAATTTAACATCGGCTCTAGCCAATCCTGTGAAATTTGCAGTCAGTAACTACGGAGAGTCTGGGGCTGGATTTGGCAAACTTAAATTTGACACTAACTACACTGACTATCACATCGGGTTCTTAAGATATTTGTAAATAAATATATTTTTGGGAAACCGTTAATTACTCCGTTTCATTTTTACTATATAACTTATTAAAAATTAATAAAATGCAAAATAATTCTACTTTTTATACTGCTAAAAGATGCATGACATATGTTACGCTATTTTTCAAATAGTTACTGTATTTTGAAAAAATTCTGAGCGAAATATGGCTTCTAGAAGTTGTAGAAATTCGGCTGATCTGTTCTGTTACGTGTGCGGATATTTTACCGATCGTGTTCACCAGAAAAACTTTACACCATTACTAAAGAAAGCATATGAACTTTATTTCGATTCAAAAGTTGATGATGCAAATAAATCTTGGAAGCCAAATGCAGTTTGTTCGACTTGTGCAAATACATTGGCAGGTTGGTTACGAAAATCGCCGAAGCATAAGTCGATGCCTTTTGGAGTGCCAGTAATATGGCGTGAACCGACAAATCAAGCTACTGATTGTTACTTCTGCTTGACAAATATCCATGGTTTCACTTTTAAAACTAGAAAGTCGGTGGTTTATCCAAATATTGAATCGGTTTCAAAACCAGTGCCTCATGATCCAATCACGTGTCCGATCCCAGTTCCACCAGAACAATATCCGTTGGACGTGAATGAACCATCAGAAAGTGATAATTTATCTGCTTTAGAAACTAATTCTGACTCGGATTATATACCGGTGAATGATGGTGTTCACTTAATTAACCATTCAGAACTTTCAGATCTAATACGTGATCTTGCTCTTACCAAAGGACAAGCGGAATTACTCGGTTCGCGACTAAAAGAATGGAATCTTTTAGCGCCCAATACTCCGATATCTAAATTTCGTCATAGACACAGAGAACTTGTTCAATACTTTGAGATGGATGATGACATTTGCTATTGCAAAGATGTAAACGGTCTAATGGTGCACCTCGGTCATGAGCACATAGTCAACGAATGGCGACTTTTCATCGACTCTTCCAAGACTAGACTAAAAGCCGTGTTATTGCATAACGGAAATTTATTTTCATCGATTCCAGTCGCCTACTCTGTTCATATGAAAGAAACTTATGACAATATGGCTATACTTTTGGCAAAAATAAAGTACAATGACTACCAATGGCGGATTTGTGGAGACCTAAAGGTCATTGCAATTCTCACGGGTATGCAGACTGGGTATACTAAATTTTGTTGCTTCCTATGTGAATGGGACAGCCGCAACAGACAGGAACATTATGCAAGAAATGTGTGGCCTATCAGGGATCGTATGCAGGTCGGGCATAAAAATGTAATACACGAGCCATTAGTTAACAAAGACAGCATCATTTTACCACCGTTACATATAAAGTTGGGGCTCATGAAGAATTTCGTAAAAGCGTTAGATAAAACAAGCAAAGCTTTCACTTATCTTCGAGAAAAGTTTCCGCAGGTTAACAATGCAAAGATAAAGGAATGTATCTTTGTAGGACCTCAGATTAGGAAAGTTATTGCAGACAAACAATTCGAGAACTTGTTACATGGTAGCGAACTTCGCGCATGGATGGCATTCAAATCGATCGTCGGTAACTTTCTGGGAAATCACAAATCTGTCGACTATGTGCATATTGTTAAGCAGTGCATAGATGCATACAGAATTATAGGCTGTAACATGTCCCTCAAAATCCATTTGCTCGATTCGCATCTTGACTTTTTCCCTGACGACCTTGGCGAAGTCAGCGATGAACATGGAGAACGATTCCATCAAGATATCGCTGTAATGGAGTCACGTTATCAAGGACGGTGGAGTGTGACCATGCTTGCCGATTATTGTTGGATGCTTCATCGCGATGTACCACATGTCATTCACCGACGAAAGTCGACTGCAAAGAAATTCAAGCCTACATAACTGTTACACTTCTTGTACGAATGATGTTGTAATACTGTATGCATTGTTAAAAAACTTCAATTGCGTATTTCTAAAGATCCCGACCTGATAGAGAAAAACGGTTTGCAGATTTAAAAACAGCGCATTAAAATTGACCAGAAAAACATAGAAATGTTAGAGAAAGAAAAAAAAAATTTTTTTTGTTAGCCAGTGCTATATATATTACTTATTAGTGTATTTCCTTGGAATGCCTGTGACAACTACTGGGTAAGTGTATCTGAAAGTGGCCACTGCGTGTATGTGAATTGAATGAACAGAGAAAGAAACTTATGACTTTTGTTAACATCATATACAAGGTACTTATATGGTTTCTTCTTTCTTTTTTTTATCTCAATAATCTGTTTAGTCATGGGATAGTTTACATTAGGAACCTATTCTTTTCCCATACTGACTATTTCATAACTTATTGTTAACCTCTGATCTTTTGGGTTAATTAACCTCTGTTGGGATCGTCCTTTCTTTTCCTTTACCAGAGGGGAGAACCTATTTGATTCATTTTCATTCTGTCTGTAAACCATGACCTCTTGATGCATGTGATTTATGTTGTGTTAGTTATTGTGTCGGTCAACCCTTATCCACTATATGTTTTTCATAGTTTGTTTTCTCGTTCGTGCGTATTTGTCACAGAATTGTGTGCATTTGAGTGTAGTGTAACTTATATTTTTGTACAAGGAGAGAAAGTGCATCTGATTTAAATATCGTCGTCCAGATAGGTTGGATTAAATACATTATTCTATCCAGAGACTGTACTTTCTCTTACACGATCACCTCGTGATAAAACTATTTCTTACCCCTTACTTTCACATTGTCATCACTATCACCTCTGCTCAGACAGGGCTATAAACATCTATTACCTATCTGATAAATCATACACGACAAAGAAGAATGGTGATGTAAGAATTTGCGTAGACATGAGACAGCCTAATGAAGCTATAGAAAGAAAATCTAGAACAGGTATTCATCAGACTGAGGCAGCACAACCTCACACTGAATAAAAAGGTAAAGGAACCCGTTACACGCCCATTGAGGCATATTGGGAATATGGTGTTAGGCCCATATTATCGTGACCGTCGGCACACTAGGGGTGATATGGTCGGCATCACGCCGGCCGCCTTAACCTTCCCAGAGCTGCTCTAACACTGAATAAAGAGAAATGTGAATTCAGTAAAACCACATTGGATTTTTATGGATATACATGTACTTTTTCTGAGAAGGGAATTGTTCCAGACCACAGAAAAGTTAGTGCACTTCAAGACATGGCAGAACCAACCAATGTGTCTGAATTGAGAAGTCTGCTGGGAATGTTCAATTACTGTTCACGTTTTATTTAAAACTATGCAACACTCAGTCAGCCTTTAAGAATGCTTACAAGAAAAGACACACCATGGATATGGACTGCAACTCAGTCAAAAGCATTAGATATGCTGAAATCAGAACTAACAAAAAGTGCTGGTACATCCTATTTTGATAGGAACAGAAAGACATTCATCTCAGTAGATGCAAGTCCAGTCAGTTTATCAGTAATGCTACCCCAAAGAGATGACAGAAACAAAGAATATGTTGTAGCTTTTGGCAGCAAAGGTCTGTCAGATACAGAAACTAGATACTCACTGACAGAAAAAAAGAGGCTTTAGCAATAGTGTGGGCTTATGAGTATTTTCACTTATACATTTATGGCAGCAAGTTCACCATCATATCAGATCACAAGGCATTGGAGTTGATATTTGGAAAAAGAACATCCAAGCCTCCTGCTTGTATAGAAAGATGGGTTTTAAGACTGCAGCAGTATGATTTCAATGTTGTATACATGCCTGCTGTTCCATTCCCCTAATTTCTGCACTCTCTCCCAAGGCTGATGATGACCCGCTGGTAGTTATTCTAGTTCTCATCTGACATACACCACTCTTCCCCCTTGAATATATTGTCAACTGTGGCCACCTGCTTGATAGTAGTCTCTGCCTGTGCTATCCATGACAACCCTCTCTTTATTCTTGCTCCCTTAATGTTAGTTATGTTACCAATAAGGCAAGAACAGCCTTTTTTTAGTCTAAACAACACCTGGAAGTCCTCTCAGTACAGCACAAGCACAAAATTAAGATTATATCAGAGCTGTGTGCTTTCTGTGCTTCTCTATGGTGCAGAATGCTGGAGAGTTACAGAGAAGGAAATGTCGAAATTGTCTAGTTTTCACACAACATGCCTAAGAAAAATTCACCAAATATTTTGGCTGAATACCATCACCAACCAAGATCTGCTTACTCGGAGTAAGCAAGAGGACATGCACAATCATAGCTGGCAGACGCTGGAGCTGGGTTGGCTATGTCCTCAGAAGAGACCCTGATGCCATCACAAGAACAGCTATGCTTTGGACCCCTGAAGGAAAACGAAAGAGAGGCCGACCAAAAACAACCTGGCGGAGAACTATGGAGGCTGAGATGCAAAGAATGAACCAGAGTTGGGGCACTGTACGAATGATGGCCGCCAACCGAGCAAAGTGGAATCAATTTGTTGTTGCCCTACAAGACGCCACTAGGCGTGATGGCTACTGACTGCTTTGATGGTCGGTGGCTAAGGATCAAAGAAGAAGAAGTAGATGTTACCATGCAGAGTGTGCCGTTTGTCTGTGGATACTCACATATAGGCTTTTGCCTGGGCCACGACATATCTGGATTTAATCAACAGCACTCTAAGCATGTATCTAATTGTCACAATGACAATCTCGCGTACAGCCCTAGACTATGCACATCCCTTCATTCTGAATATGTTCTAGTCGTTCACCCTGTGTTACCGACAGCATGAGTATTCCCAGTCCATACTCAATGACCGATATGACCAGCTGTTGATAAAGAAGAAATACGAGGGAAGGTCAAAAAGTAATGCCTCCTATTTTTTATGTATGTAAATACTGCATCAGTGTGCAATTTGTAAATTTAGCAGGATTCCTCAAACACTCTTCTGCACTGTATAGCATTACCAACCTGTTTCAGTAACAGGTGGCACCACTGTAACAGTTTAAAAATGGCTGCCAAAGACGTTTGGTTAAAACAACGTTATGTCATAGAATTCCGCAATGCTGAAGGCGAGACCCCAATTCACATCCACGAACGTTTGAAGAATGTTTATGGAGATTCAACAGTGGATGTTAGCACTGTCCAACATTGGGTACATCGTTGTGAGGAAGCTGAAGTAGGTCAATCCTCAATGGCTGACGCAAAGCGGACTGGCCGTCCGTCTACCGCAGTGACTCCACACAACATTCATCGAGTTGATGGCATCATTCATGGTGACCGTCGGGTAACACTGGATGAACTTTCTTCCATGTTGTCAATTAGTAAAGGCAGTGTCCAGAACATCATTAAAGACCTGGGTTATTCAAAAGTTTGTGCACGGTGGGTACCCAGAATGTTGACAGATAGACATAAAGAAACAAGGAAAACCATAGCCATCAACCTCCTGCACTGTTACGAAACTGAAGGAGAAGAGTTTTTATCAAATATTGTGACAGGTGATGAGACTTGGGTTCATTTTTTTAAACCAGAATCCAAGAGGCAGTCAATGGAATGGCATCACACAACATCGCCGACAAGAAAAAAGTTCACCATCTGTAGCGAAAGTTATGGCCTCCGTGTTTTGGGATGAGAAGGGTGTGATTCTTCTCGACTTCTTGGAACAGGGAAACACGGTGAATGCAGACCGTTACATTGAAACTTTGAAGAAGCTTAGAGGTCGTCTTCGGCGACTTTACCCATTAAAAGATCAGAGAACTGCACTACTGTTGCACGATAATGCCACGCCACACACCGCTAAACGCACCATTGATGCGATTGCAGAATTTGGCTGGACATTATTACCACATCCCCCTTACAGTCCTGATCTTGCACCTTCTGACTTCCATCTGTTTGGACCACTGAAAGAAGATCTTCGCGGACATCACTTTGAGGACACCGAGACCCTTTAACACGCCGTACACCAGTGTTTTAGGAAAAAGGACACACATTTTTACCATGTGGGGATACATGCCCTTGTGAGAAGATGAACAAAAACTGTAACAAATAACGGAGACTACATTGAGAAATAAAGCTTTGAAGTTCAGACTTGGGGCTACATTTCAATGTGAATTTTATCTGTTTTCTTGCCTATTGAATTAAATTAAAAATTACGAGGCATTACTTTTTGACCGTCCCTCGTAGTAATCTCTGCTCTAGACATGCTGCGGCCATTATTTTCAGGACCGATAGACCTCTCCTGCATTTTTGTGTGATGTGCTCAACATGGTACATTCGAGAGCCCGCGATCAAATGTAACTCCAAGGTATTTCAGCTTTTCTTGCCTTTCAATTTTCTGTCCATTGAGAGTAATATCTGGGAGGTGTGCTTTCACAATGGAGTTGTTCAAGGAGCACCACATAATGCAGGCCTTGTTGGACATCAATCAACTGATACATAATCATTCCGGAAATGGTGATGCCTTTGTGTATACAGATGGGTCAGTGATCCGTGGTGAGAAATCTGGTTGGGGCTTCTCTGCTCGGGTATATGGCAGAATCGTCGCCGAACATAGCAGGGCTTACAAGATAACAACGTCCAGCATGAGAATGGAGGTCGAGGCTGTTACTGCAGCCTTAAGGTGGATAACTGAAACTTCATTAACAAAGGCTATCATTGTGTCCGACTCTCAGTCCATGCTTCAGAAGGTTCAAAGTGGTTGGTTGTGTCATGAATGGAAAACATTCATAGAAGCTTCCAGTCTTTAAGAGCTGGTGTGGATATACTGTCCTGGTCATGCTGGTGTATGTGGTAATGAAATAGCTGACAGACTAGTATCAAGAGAACCCATAGTGGGGACACTAGATATGGATAAGGGAGATATAATGAGAACTATTAATGATCGCCTGTTAGAGAATGACACTGCAATAGATGAATCATCAAGGTTAAGACTGTTGGAATTTGCCATCAAACGTAAAGCAAGACGTATGAGAGGAGCATCCGTCGTGTACAACCAGCGAGGAATTTGCCATCAACATATACTGATAAAGCTAGTAGATGATGTCAATTCTGACAATAACAATGAGAGGATGCATCCGTCGTGTTTACATATATGAAAACCAGCGAGCTACAGGAACATTAGCTAGTCCTTTGACTACTTATGCATTATATAAGAAATTGTGTGTTAATTCAAATGATAGAAAAAATAAAAACATTATTTAAAGTTCACATATCATGTTTTAAAAAGGCACATTTGAACCCATTCCATCATTATTCAGTCGCTGTTCGAGCTCTCTTTGCTTGCTTCTTGTAGTCAATCGATGAGGTGTCTCTTGTCACAGTCCAACAGTAATCAGCAAGCATTGAAGGGCTCCAATTGCCTTGATACCTTGTCTCCATAGCAGCAATGTCCTGGTGAAATCGTTCACCATGCTCATCACTCACCGCTCCACAGTTTGACGTAAAGAAATCCAGATGAGAATCCAGAAAATGAATTTTCAAAGACATGTTGCAGCCAAGACTCTTATACTTCAGAAGGAGATTTTCTACAATTTCATTGTAATTATCAAATCTGTTGTTTCCAAGAAAATTGTCCACCCCTGACTTAAATGCTAGCCATGCTGCTTTTTCCTTGCCATGCAACACGCAAAGAAACTCGTCATCATGAAGAAGTTTTCGAATTTGCGGACCAACAAATACTCCCTCTCTTATTTTAGCTTCACTCAGTCTTGGAAACTTTCTGATGAGGTATTTGAAAGCCTCATCTGTTTTCTCCATTGCCTTGACAAAGTTTTTCATGAGACCCAGCTTAATGTGCAAGGGTGGCAACAAAATCTTGCTGGTGTCGACAAGTGCTGGGTTCTCAACGTTCTTACTGCCAGGCTGCAATGACTGCCTGATTGGCCAATGTCTTCTGATGTAATGGTCACTTCGTGCACGGCTATCCCACTCACAGAGTAGTCCAAGCAAAAGAGCGACCACTTTTAAGTCAACGCAAAGTGACCAAAGATGATGATCGTAGTTTATACACTTCAAAAGCTGCTTAATGTTTTCATAAGTTTCTTTCATATGAACTGCGTGACCAACTGGAATTGACGGTAACACATTACCATTATTCAACAAAACAGTTTTAAGACTCGTCTTGGATGAATCAATGAAAAGCCTCCACTCTTCCGGTATGTAATTGATTTTGAGGGCTGCCATTAAACCAGAAATGTGGCACGCAGAAAGGTCACCCTTTTTGAAAAAGAATATAATAAGCGGCTTCTGGCGGTTCCTATTCACAGAAATTGTAACATCTTCTGCCAGGAGATTACACTGTTGCAGTCTGGAACCCAAAAGCTCCGCCTTGTTTTTCGGTAAATTCAGATCTCTTACAAGATCATTCACTTCACCTTGGGTTATTAAGTGTGATTTAGTGGATGTAGTTTGCTCAAAATCTGGGTCGCTTGAGGTTGATGGTTCAGGACCACCAATGTCCTCGTCTTCATCAGTGGAAGCAGCTGAAAATGATTCTGGCACTTTGGGAACTGGTAGGTCATCGCCTTGTGGTACCGGACGTATTGCAGAGGGGACGTTTGGATATTCCAGAGTCCATTTTTTTCTTCTTTGATATGCCTTTCCCAATTGGAGGGACCATGCAAAAGTAACAGTTGTTGAGATGATCAGTGGGCTCTCTCCAAATTTTATCAGAGATAAGATATTTATACACAAAGGTGATGTAATCATAGGTAGGATTGGATCATCAACTTCTAGTTACATTTTTATTGGTCATTAGAAAAAATTATGCAATCGCCCACAACAGTTGCGTCATATATATAAAATGACCGTAATGAAATAAACTAGTAGCATATATCTTGAAAACTAGAGCCAATCAACATTTTTTAATGTCATTTTCGTTTTCAGCACACCAAAATTAGTTAAGATCAGCTATTTTCATTTCTGGTACATTTTGGTTGTTGACTAGTGTTATATGTCAAGACACTCACTAAAAGAGCAGTCTGAGAACAAACACAGTGAAGAGACAGAAACATATGTGAGATTCCTACCCATGAACAGTGTTCCAAAAGCTATGAATTTCTGTGAAATACAAGAAGAGACCATGAAAGACCCATTACAAGCAGTTCAATTTATTATCAGAGATAATAAACGAAATAACATTCCTTATGAACAGTTCTCTAAAGTGAACATTCATTTTATTCATAACCCTATACTCCCAAAGGAGCATAGGCCTTCAACAAACACATGCCAAGTCCTCCTGTCACGTGCCATCATCTCAAGTTCTTTCCACGTTCTCCTCATCATTTTCACCTCTGTTTCCAGCTCTCTTCTCCATGTGCTTCTTGGTCTACCTCTGCCTCTTTTGCCCTGGGGGTTCCAGAACAAGGACTGCCTTGTAATGCTATCAACAGGTTTCCTCAGTGTGTGTCCAATCCATCGCCATCGTCTTCTCCTCATCTCTTGTTCAACTGGCACTTGTCTGGTTCTTGTCATCAGTTCCACGTTGGTAACCTTGTCATACCATTTTAATCCCTCTATTCTACGCAAGGACTGATTTATGAAAGTCTGTAGCTTTTTGGTTGTTGTCTTTGTTGTTCTCCATGTCTCAGAGCCATACAATAGGACTGACTTCACATTTGAGTTGAAGATTCTTATTTTCGTGTTGGATCCAATTTCTCTTGATCTCCATATATTTCCCAATGCAATGAAAGCTCCTCTTGCCTTTTGTATTCTTATTTTGATATCGCTGTCTGTCCCTCCAACTTTGTCTATATTACTGCCAAGATATGTGTACGATTCTACATCTTGTATTAGTGTTTCTTCAAGTTCAACCCTGTTATCATTACCTGCATTTATTCTCATTACTTTTGTCTTTTCCCTGTGTATTTTCAGACCCAATTGCTGTGATCTCTCATCGAGTGTTTTCAATTTGTCCTGCATCTGATTACGTTATGGGACAGAAGAGCCACATCATCAGCAAAATCCAGATCATCCAACTACTTACTCAGAGTCCACTGGATTCCATTTCTGTTGTGTGTTTTTGATGATCTCATAACCCAGTCTATTGCTAGTAAGAAAAGAAATGGAGACAAGAGGCATCCCTGTTCAAAGAAAGGTCTCGATTAAGATTTCAATAGTTGAAACGAAAGAGTCAACCAGCCTCATCAGATGTGCAGAGAAAAGATGCACAGGGAAAATACAGAATGAAGCAACATGCAGAACACAGACTACGATCACAGCACTCTCATCTGAAAGTAGGAGATTTTGTTTTAGTACAAGAACAAAACAGCAAATCAACTCCAAGATATAATTCAGAACCTTACCAGATTACTAAAATCAGGGGAAACATGATAAGTACGCCGGGTAAAGGCAGAGTTGTGACAAGAAATGTCTAATTTTTCAAGAAAGTCAACGCAAACAGGCAGACCACCACCTAGACACTGAAATGCCCCAAGACGTCTCAATGACTATGTTTTGTATTGACAATGGCTCTGTCTGTCATTAGTGATGTTTGTAGAGTAGTTTGAGTTTCAGTGTGTTTTTGTTATTCAAGAAAGGGAGAGAATGTAGTGTCCTATATTGAGATATGAGGAGAGAGTTATGGGACTTGGAATAATGGCCATTGTGAGGTGTTAGACATGTTGCATCTCTATGTGTAATAAATGTTAAGAACGACAAGAGTCTAGTATTATTTCATTTAGAGGACTAAGATAGAATACCACAGTGAGCACGCTTATCATACCGTCGTTCATAAAGTTTGTCATCGGAACCATCAAAAATCAATGTTGCACAAATGTCTATGTAGTCATAAAAATAGACAGTTGGACATCATGCTCTATCCTTACCAAACTACCAACCCAGAAGTCACATTCACAGTCACTTCACGACTGTCATTCTACTTACACTTACCATTATCCCCAGACTTTAGCCAGAGCAGATCTGGACATGAAGGCACAGAGGTCTTGGCATCTGTAATAATTGAAAGTATAAAACAGTGACTGGCACAGAATAATACAGTACAGCACAGAACATACACAATAAGAAAATGTCATTACATGGAACATTCACAATAAGAAAATGTCAGCACATGGAACACACACAATAAGAAAATATATCACATAAATTAATAAGTGTCCTTTTACAACAACAATGGATACGGTTGAATAGGGCGTGCAAAAAGCTCAAAACATTCACTTGATCTTTTATATTAGAAGCATTTTAATTTTATAGACATGCGTTAATATCACAGACAGAAATTGTGCCTTGGTGCAACAATACGACCAAGCTAAGGGTGGATGCACAAAACGACAACTCTTAAATGGCCAACTTCAAAATCTCAAATAATCTTCATAAATGTCCAGATTGTATGTGACACCATTTATTGACATCCACTTACTTGAACAATGACATGATACTTCTTGCATATCTTCATATTAAACAATCCATATATTTGCTTTTCCTTGCTTATGCGTATGCAATTATTTATATTTCAAATTCAATTTCACGGTCCATTACAATATCAATACTGTACATCAATCCTCATACAGATTCCACATTGCTTATTATATACATATAACTAGAGTAAATGCCCGTCATATGATGGGAATTCAACTCAAAAGCACCACTACTTAACAGTAATTTTATTTATTCAAATGCTTGGGGGAAAATAATGTTGGGTGTGATAATCCGATAGTCCATCAGAAGAGACCTTGATTTTCTGTTGTTTTAATCGGCCGAATAGTTCATAACATCACTGGGATCTTCGGATACGATTTGATAAGAACTATAATAGATCGTTAGCTCACCCGGAAGTGTTGCTATGATTTATCTATTCACATCTAAAGCTTCCTTATTCTTGGTGTACAAAATGACTCGTTCAAAGAAATAAATGTCTGTATACATTAAGTTTGGGTATTTATACATCTCTAAACACTTGTGAATGGCCAAAGCTACATTCAACAACATGAAACATATACTGACATCTAGACAGTTATCTCACAAATTAAAACTGAGAATCATAAAGTGTTATATATATTCTGCATTTCTGTATGGTGCAGAAACATGGACGATGAATAAGCATTTGGAAGAAAGAACTGAGGCTCTTGAAATGTGGATATATAGAAGAATGGGGAGTATCTCATGGAAAGAGAAGAAAACAAATAAGGAGGCCTTTGAAAATCTAGGTATGAAAAGAGAACTAATGAGGGAGATCAAAGTTCGGCAGCTAAAATACTTTGGCCACATAAAAAGGCATAACACCTTGCAGAAGACCATAATAGAAGGGAAAGGTGAAGGCAAACGTGTAAGGGGAAGACAGCGCTATAAGTGGGAAGATAACATCAAGAGATGGACAGGAAAGAGTCTATCAGAGTGCACAACCAAGACAAGAGACAGAGGATGTTTGAGATCCATTACAGCCAACCTTCGTTGTGGAGATGGCAGCTGATGATGATGAAACACTTGTATACCAAGATACATATTTAAACAATTTTGATGCAACTGTCTCTTCATAAGATACAATTCACTCAGATGACGACAGTGAGAACAGTTATCAACATGTTCTTCCATTCCTTTTTAATTCCCGTATTAAAAACAAAAATATTTGTTTCAGATCCGGTGTTTTTTTTAAAAAAAATAAAATTTTGCCTCGTTTTGGCAAGACCCGTTTCAATAATTTAACGTATTGGTTACATTATGGCGCATGTTCAAATACAAAAGACTTTTAGGTCTGATTTTAGTTAAATAAAGTCTGAAATGCACACTGTTCACAGAGAGATGTTATTGGCGCATGTACACCAACCTTTGCGCACTTTTCTTTGTCGAGTGTAAAAAACCGAAATATTTATTTTACATCCGAGGTTAAAAAGAGTCTGAACATGCATGTCGTTCACATAGCATATGCACACCAACCTTTGCGCACTTTTTTTTGGGTGAAAGTTACTATTTTTGGAAGGCTTCTGACAGAAAAAGCTGGAAAACTATAGATATGATTCTTCTTAGATCCATAGCCTCTGACCGTCAAAGCAGTCAGTGGCCATCACTCCTGGTGGTATCTTGTATGGCAGCAACAAAAAAAAGTGAATAAAGTGATAAAGCGAGATATATGATTCACATGGATATATTTCACTTTATTCTGAAAAACAAATGGTCCAGTTGATATTGATCCAGACACTGGTCATACACACACTATAAGTCCTTCACGGCACCTTCCCAAATAATCAGACACTGCTAGTCCATCCGGTACACAATCTAATAAACCCCCCTTTCTACCCCAAACAATCTCATGCCACCCACACAATCATGCATAAACGCAATCGCATTAATGCCTTTTAACGCATCACATAGTCTGCAAATATAGCGAACAAGATGGTGGGCACACAGGCTCTTAACACTTGGATTCATCACTATCTATGTTGTGGTGGAAACATGCATCCCTAACATGTTGTGGTGGAATAATACATCCTTATATATATATTGTGGTGTAATAATACATCCCTGATGGATATGTTGTGGTGCAATAATGTATCTCTAATATGTTATGGTGGAATAATATGTCCATAATGTATGCTGTGGTGCAATAATACACCTCTTTCTAAATGTTGTGGTGGAATAATACAACACTAATGTATATGTTGCACTGCAATAATATATCCCGAATCGAAATACAACCATAATTTATATATTGTTTGAATGGCAGTGATGGAATTCTGATTAATCAATTTCAATGAAAATGAGAGGGTCAGCTTTATCCTTATGAATAGAAAACTCACTATAAATATTTATATACACACACAATAAAATACATGGACACCTAAAAGATTGACTAAAAGAAGACAAAATACTGTTAATGATTTGATTGATAATGTGTGTAACTTCTGAGGAGTAAAAAGTCAAAAGCATTATAAATTTGTTATGACATGAACCATTACACCATCTGTGAATTGTTAAAAATATTATTGGTGCCGAAGATTTTGTTTTTGTTTTGGGTACTGATTAATGATAATAAATGTGAATGCCAGACAAGGCAAAAGGTTCATGAGTAGATTCACTATTATCTCGATGTATGGTACCTTAAGTGATGTTCTGATCTTACAGATTGTTTTATTAACAATTCATAGTTAGGTTCTCTGAAATCAATAAAACGATAAAACATAAATTAATTACAAATATTTTTTAACAAAGCATTATTTCATTTATATGACTACCATTTCATTACCTTCAACTTTACAAAAGCCAGGTTGTTCTACTTTCATAATTCTGGGTGTTTTTGTATCCATGATATCAACTATCTGATCATGAGTATCACAGTCTTCAGTGTTGTTATGACCATCGTGATTCTGGCAGATAAAACATATGAGAATTATTTAGTGAGCTTAATATGAGTACATGAAAAATGTGGTGATAGTTATAGTTATGATCCATCTATGAAACAAATTAGTTCAGTGGCACACAAGTAGTTTCATGTTAAAAGCATACATACTCTCAGACCAGTAGTGGTTTGATAATCACAAATCTAAAGCTGATATCACAGTAGTATTAAATATTGCTTCTATGTATGAAACCTTAAGTCACATTCTTAGTAGCCTCACATGTGAACAATTATGGCATCATACACAACGGCAATTATTGTGCTAGACTCTCAGTTCATGCTTCAGAAAGTCCATAATGGATGGCTTAATCATGAGTGGATAACCTCCATAGAAGCCTTGAATCTTCAGGAACTTGTTTACATTTACTGACAGACTAGCTTCAAGAGCACCCATTGTGGGCACACTGGATATGGATAAAGGAGAAATACTAATTACAATTAATGCTTGTCTCTTAGAGAATGACACCACATTCGATGAATTCTCAAGGCCAAGATTGCTGCAATTTGGCATCAAACATAAGACCATCAGGGATGGACATATAAGAGGATACATCTGGCGTGAATACAACCAGCATGCAACAGGAATAATTAGCATCCATACCCTGCAACATTTGCTGAGGGAGAGTGAGCACCTATGAGTTTGCCTGAAGTTCAATAACAATAATACAGAACCCGGAACCACAGCACAATATTTTAGCTCTGCATAGTTGAAGAGTCCCTTGGATGGTAAGAAACGCACAGTATGCCACATGCTTCTTATCCTAACTTAGGACCAGATGTGACAATCCCTTAAATGCAAACCAAGCTGGAGAAACTGGAGCTCATGACAACAACTCAGAATGTTTCAGATTGGCAGAAAAGTCAAAGGAAAAGCCTAGATATACAGTGCAGATAATACCAAGGAGGGGGGAAGGGGGCCTGCAGTTAAGTGGGAATATTTTAAATTTCTGATAACGCAATACATTTTTTTGCCTGTATGAGACAGAATGTCAAATAAATATAAATGGTACCAATCTCAAACAAGTAGAAACATTCAAACACTAGGACATTATATTAACATCATGTATAAGCTAATTCATACAACAGCACCAGCAAAGCATCATTCTAGAAAATGAGAAACAAATTGTACAATACATCATTTGTAATGACAGTAAGAATGTGTGGTTCTCCAGTGCTACAACAAACTAGTACTTTTTATGGGTTGTGGAGGAAAATATTTGCGTAGGGTCCCCTCGCGGGATATTATTATTATGATAAAGACAGATGTATTTAATATAATGCTGCAAGTGTAGATCTGTTCAATAAATGAGTGTGCTAAAGCAACTGATAGTTTACTAAAATATTTAACAAATAAACTACTCACCTCATAACCTGGTTCCAGTTTTATTTTTTCACCATTGAATGCAGCTGTAGTCTCAACATGACTTGAAGTCTGAGAAGAAAGAGTGATGGACCATAGTAGGATATCTTACACTGCATTATGGCAGTAAAACTAATGTACACATCAAAGAGAGATCAAAGCTGTACGTATAACAGAAAACTTATAAATATTATTTACCTTAATTAAGCTCAATTTAATGTATGTATGCAAAATAAAAATATAACCTCATTATCTTGTTCCTGTTTCACCCTGACAGCCAGACCAGAGATGTCATTTTCAATATTCCCTTCATCCTGGTGGGAAAAAAAAACAAAGCAGACATTTGGCCAGGACCTTCATAAATACTTGTCATCATGTGACATATTCTTTCCAGAACGTTGTCTCCATTACAGCTGCTCTGAACGCATCACGATTCTGGGCAAGTCGACCTGCATCAGCCAAAGACAAGTTCAGACTCTCTGTGATGTCCTGGGTCCACCGTCGTCTAGGTCGACCCCTTCCCCTTTTTCCAGGGACCATGCCTTCCATCACTGTTTTTTCCAGACTATTATGTCTTTTTATATGACCGAAAAATTTCAGCTTCCTTATTGCGATGGTATTTAGGAGCCAATGTTCCTGTACGTTTAGTGAGTGCAGTACTTCTCTGTTGGTCTTTTTTTCTGTCCAGGGTATTCTCAACATCCTTCTGTAGCATTTCATTTCGAATGATGTAATCTTTTTTGCAACTGTTTTATTGAGTGTCCAAGTCTCGCAGCCGTATGTTGCTACTGGGAATATACATGCTCTGATCAGTTGTAACTTTGTTTCTTTGCTTGTGCCTTGCCATAGGTTTTTCATCTGTATTAGCTTATGTGAAGCAATTGCAAGTCTTCTTTTAATTTCTACTGCACAGTCGCCAGAGCTGTTAATGATTGATCCTAAGTATTCGAATTCATTGACACTTTCCAGTTCTTCGTTATCAATTTCAATTTCTGGTTTGGTCTTTACTTTGTCTGTTGTCAATACTTTGGTCTTCTTGGTGTTTAGGTATAGATTCTGGGCCTCGCTGTGTTTTTTGGTGGACAGAAGTAATTGTTCAAGTCCTTTTGGGTTGGTCGATAGGAGGACTGTGTCGTCAGCATATCTGATTTCCGGGATCTGGTACCCGCCGATGTTAAATGAGTCAAACTCTGTATAAATACTTGTACTTAAGTGAAATTCATTTTAAGCGAGTTTTGTTTGAGTGGACTGTACTGTATTAGAGAAGAATACATTTACTAGCCAGCAGCATTTGTTATCCCAACTAATATTCTTGTTATCTAATTTCTTGTTGTATATAAGTAGTTTTCTTTTTTTCTATGTCTGCATTCCTTTCATTTATTCCCTGTGGTAAAAGTGTAGGTATAACATTTCCTGTGGTAAAAGTGTAGGTGTAACATTTCCTGTGGTAAAAGTGTAGGTATAACATTTCCTATGGTTAAAGTGTAGGTGTAACATTTCCTGTGGTAAAAGTGTAGATATAACATTTCCTGTGGTAAAAGTGTAGGTATAACATTTCCTGTGGTAAAAGTGTAGGTATAACATTTCCTGTGGTAAAAGTGTAGGTATAACATTCCCTGTGGTAAAAGTGTAGGTATAACATTTCCTGTGGTAAAAGTGTAGGTATAACATTTCCTGTGGTAAAAGTGTAGGTGTAACATTCCCTGTGGTAAAAGTGTAGGTGTAACATTTCCTGTGGTAAAAGTGTAGGTGTAACATTCCCTGTGGTAAAAGTGTAGGTATAACATTTCCTGTGGTAAAAGTGTAGGTATAACATTTCCTGTGGTAAAAGTGTAGGTGTAACATTTCCTGTGGTAAAAGTGTAGGTGTAACATTTCCTGTGGTAAAAGTGTAGGTGTAACATTTCCTGTGGTAAAAGTGTAGGTGTAACATTTCCTGTGGTAAAAGTGTAGGTGTAACATTTCCTGTGGTAAAAGTGTAGGTATAACATTTCCTGTGGTAAAAGTGTAGGTGTAACATTCCCTGTGGTAAAAGTGTAGGTATAACATTTCCTGTGGTAAAAGTGTAGGTGTAACATTTCCTGTGGTAAAAGTGTAGGTGTAACATTCCCTGTGGTAAAAGTGTAGGTATAACATTTCCTGTGGTAAAAGTGTAGGTGTAACATTTCCTGTGGTAAAAGTGTAGGTGTAACATTCCCTGTGGTAAAAGTGTAGGTGTAACATTTCCTGTGGTAAAAGTGTAGGTGTAACATTTCCTGTGGTAAAAGTGTAGGTGTAACATTCCCTGTGGTAAAAGTGTAGGTATAACATTTCCTGTGGTAAAAGTGTAGGTATAACATTTCCTGTGGTAAAAGTGTAGGTATAACATTTCCTGTGGTAAAAGTGTAGGTATAACATTTCCTGTGGTAAAAGTGTAGGTGTAACATTCCCTGTGGTAAAAGTGTAGGTATAACATTTCCTGTGGTAAAAGTGTAGGTGTAACATTCCCTGTGGTAAAAGTGTAGGTGTAACATTTCCTGTGGTAAAAGTGTAGGTGTAACATTTCCTGTGGTAAAAGTGTAGGTGTAACATTCCCTGTGGTAAAAGTGTAGGTGTAACATTTCCTGTGGTAAAAGTGTAGGTGTAACATTCCCTGTGGTAAAAGTGTAGGTAAAACATTCCGTGGTAAAAGTGTAGGTATAACATTCCCTGTGGTAAAATTGTAGGAGTAACATTTTCTGTGGTAAAAGTGTAGGTGTAACATTTCCTGTGGTAAAAGTGTAGGTGTAACATTCCCTGTGGTAAAAGTGTAGGTGTAACATTCCCTGTGGTAAAAGTGTAGGTGTAACATTCCCTGTGGTAAAAGTGTAGGTGTAACATTTCCTGTGGTAAAAGTGTAGGTGTAACATTCCCTGTGGTAAAAGTGTAGGTGTAACATTTCCTGTGGTAAAAGTGTAGGTGTAACATTTCCTGTGGTAAAAGTGTAGGTGTAACATTTCCTGTGGTAAAAGTGTAGGTGTAACATTCCCTGTGGTAAAAGTGTAGGTGTAACATTCCTGTGGTAAAAGTGTAGGTGTAACATTTCCTGTGGTAAAAGTGTAGGTGTAACATTCCCTGTGGTAAAAGTGTAGGTGTAACATTTCCTGTGGTAAAAGTGTAGGTGTAACATTTCCTGTGGTAAAAGTGTAGGTGTAACATTTCCTGTGGTAAAAGTGTAGGTGTAACATTTCCTGTGGTAAAAGTGTAGGTGTAACATTTCCTGTGGTAAAAGTGTAGGTGTAACATTTCCTGTGGTAAAAGTGTAGGTGTAACATTTCCTGTGGTAAAAGTGTAGGTGTAACATTCCCTGTGGTAAAAGTGTAGGTGTAACATTTCCTGTGGTAAAAGTGTAGGTGTAACATTCCCTGTGGTAAAAGTGTAGGTGTAACATTTCCTGTGGTAAAAGTGTAGGTGTAACATTTCCTGTGGTAAAAGTGTAGGTGTAACATTTCCTGTGGTAAAAGTGTAGGTGTAACATTTCCTGTGGTAAAAGTGTAGGTGTAACATTTCCTGTGGTAAAAGTGAAGGTGTAACTCCCTTCATTTACTGCCTGTGGTAAAAGTGTAGGTGTAACATTCCTGTGGTAAAAGTGTAGGTGTAACATTCCCTGTGGTAAAAGTGTAGGTGTAACATTTCCTGTGGTAAAAGTGTAGGTGTAACATTTCCTGTGGTAAAAGTGTAGGTGTAACATTTCCTGTGGTAAAAGTGTAGGTGTAACATTTCCTGTGGTAAAAGTGTAGATATAACATTTCCTGTGGTAAAAGTGTAGGTATAACATTTCCTGTGGTAAAAGTGTAGGTGTAACATTTCCTGTGGTAAAAGTGTAGGTGTAACATTTCCTGTGGTAAAAGTGTAGGTGTAACATTTCCTGTGGTAAAAGTGTAGGTGTAACATTTCCTGTGGTAAAAGTGTAGGTGTAACATTTCTTGTGGTAAAAGTGTAGGTGTAACATTTCCTGTGGTAAAAGTGTAGGTGTAACATTTCCTGTGGTAAAAGTGTAGGTGTAACATTTCCTGTGGTAAAAGTGTAGGTGTAACATTTCCTGTGGTAAAAGTGTAGGTGTAACATTCCCTGTGGTAAAAGTGTAGGTGTAACATTTCCTGTGGTAAAAGTGTAGGTGTAACATTTCTTGTGGTAAAAGTGTAAATGTAACATTTCCTGTGGTAAAAGTGTAGGTGTAACATTTCTTGTGGTAAAAGTGTAGGTGTAACATTTCCTGTGGTAAAAGTGTAGGTGTAACATTTCTTGTGGTAAAAGTGTAGGTGTAACATTCCCTGTGGTAAAAGTGTAGGTGTAACATTTTCCTGTGGTAAAAGTGTAGGTGTGTAACATTTCTGTGGTAAAAGTGTAGGTGTAACATTTCCTGTGGTAAAAGTGTAGGTGTAACATTTCTTGTGGTAAAAGTGTAGGTGTAACATTCCCTGTGGTAAAAGTGTAGGTGTAACATTTCCTGTGGTAAAAGTGTAGGTGTAACATTTCTTGTGGTAAAAGTGTAAATGTAACATTTCCTGTGGTAAAAGTGTAGGTGTAACATTTCCTGTGGTAAAAGTGTAGGTGTAACATTTCTTGTGGTAAAAGTGTAGGTGTAACATTCCCTGTGGTAAAAGTGTAGGTGTAACATTTCCTGTGGTAAAAGTGTAGGTGTAACATTTCTTGTGGTAAAAGTGTAAATGTAACATTTCCTATGGTAAAAGTGTAGGTGTAACATTTCTTATGGTAAAAAAGTAGGTGTAACATTCCCAGCATTTCTCATCACATGTTAAAAGATTTATTTCAGACAAGAATACTTTTATTCTTCATTTTCTCACTACATATTTTAGAATAATTTCCTGTAAAACCAGTATTCTGATGTCCCTTCATTTTGTCTTTATCTCCCCTAATTTCCCAGCTTTAATCACTCAATTATAAATGACCTTATAGCTTCCCATGCAGCATAGACCTACAACAAAAACAAGTACTGTACTTTAGGTCAAGGTCTTTCCATGTATACTTTGTTAATGATCTTGTCATTTCATTCCAATTCTTCAAACCCTACTATTTGCCATGAATGTTTACCTTCTCCCTAGACAGAAACAGCTGTGACGTTATCAGTTACAAGGTCAGATAAAGCATACAAACTCTAGAACATAAGTTCTTGAAATTTTTTGTGTGCCGTGGACACATTTGACTGTGCACGGCTGTTTGTACTTTACACAGGAGCGCTATCTTAGTTTGGTGACCTGAATGCTGACCCAGAGGTAATAAATCTGCCAGCGCACAGTTAACGGCTGCGCTAGTTTTGGCGGGAAAGATCAACTGTGTGTGTAAAATCATAATATATAAACCATTGCACACTCATTCTGGATAAACACAGCACTAAAATACTTTTGTATACTACAACTTTGTACCATGTACTATCTTTGATTTGATTTTTATTTGTTGGGAATTATATTTGATGGAGTGACAGGCTTTTGAAAACAGTGTCATCATTTGAAGAAATTCATACCAGAGGTAATCTATTTATTAATGTAATATCTGAAATGCAAACTATTTTTTGAGTTCATAATTATATAGACTTCTCGAGGGGAAGCTAAAGATTATTTCCACCGATTTCTTTTATTGATTTCGCATCTTGAGAATGTGTGGTAGTAAGTTTTGTGAGTCTGGCATAAGAAGAACAAGAATATTATCACCAGATTTTATAACATTTAAATCACTGTAAACGCATTCTTGATACTCGCAAATCTTAAATAAGGCTGCATAAAATAACTTTGTGTAAGTACCAAATATATTTGCATTTTCATTCATTTATAATAATATATAGCTACGTATACAAGCATCAGAAAACATGTTAAGCTAGTACAAGTACATCCACCTTACATGTCTTCAAAAGCGACATCACAGTACAAAAGTTACTTGCTAAGTCACCTTCATAACCATTAACACAAGAGGAAGAAACCCTATTCACATCCATTGTTAGACAAAAACTAGCAACAGCACAAAATAATATCATAAAATGCAAAACCAGAGAACAGTCTATTGAACTAAAAAAAAACTAATTAAACAGAAAAGAAACATCAGTCACCAGAATGCCAACAAAACGAAAGTGACCTCAATTTCTCCACACTGTTAGGAAACATATTGCTGGAACATCAACTGACTCACTAGACCTGCAGCAGGCACATGAACTACGACGCTGTTCAGAAACATCTCGTCAGGAAATTTGCAGGAAAGCAGGAATTAAGAGTTGAACATCCAAAGAATTAGCAATAGCCATGAAGGAAACCAATGTTAGAGATTGAAATTGAATATGTAGCTCCTCCTTACCTTCATATTTTATTAGGCATTGTTTTGAAACACCACAGACTTCTAGAACAGGTAGCCGATACAATTGACACCAAGATATTTGAGAATCCGCAAGAGATACATGCAAACATTAGTACTAATAAGAACTTGAAGAGATTTGGTAGGAACTGGAAATTAGAAGCTAAAATTGAATTTTTTCAGGCAGGTGTTGAACTTTGTAAAGATAAGGAGGAGACAGATAGTTTTAAACTTGAAAATGCACAAGATGCGCTGGCCAAACTTCAGTTTCAAGATTTGTGTGCAAGGTCAGGTCCAGTTTGCTCCCACTTGGGCAACATACTAGCCAAACAAAAAGACATACCACAGGCTTATCATAGCAGAGCATTCATAGGGAATCACTGCCACAGATATCTCATACAAAAAGTTTATAAAGATCTTACAAGAGCAATCATTACACAAACACTGAAATTTACAAACAAACAAGATATAACTGACATAGCTTTTTTGCTTGAGTACACTTCAACTCACTGAACGAGGCATTTGAGAAAGTACACAACAACATTTCACATAGTAAACCTATATGTAAAGAATCAATATCATCAATAAAAGCATCAGTAGAGACATATACGTCTTTGTTCAGAAAGCTATTCCCCAATAAGACAATTCCTAAACAGCACATATTAGAAAAACATTGCGCAGACAGGATCAGAACTCATGGCTTTGGAATGGACATGCATGGAGAGCAAGGAGGAAAATTTGTACACTCCACTATTTCCAAAATTGAAAGATGTGCCGGCAGTATTCATAGGTACCACAAACCGCCCAGATTTTGCACTGGAAAAATGTCCTTTGCGGGGCAGAAAGGGGAAACTAGGTTTTCTTTGTTGTTATGCTGCTCTTGCATCTTTGTATGTAATGTAATAAAGTTTACACAAGATAATTATGTGTTCTTTTCTCTCTCAAAATATGTAAACTTGAAAACGGAAATGTATTTTGTAAATGACAGAAAAATTGCAATGAAAAACCTCAGTATATTGGGTTTTTCGATGCGCTAGCAAGCTCAGGAGTTACCCGCACATCATTAGAACACTCTGTGCAATATCAACAAAGACCTATTCTCTCCAAATTTATGATCAATGGAATCAAGAGTGATTGGGCATCATTTTAGTATAAAAACTACCTCCAACCTATGTTGAATTAGTTGCACAAATTTCGAAGTATGAAAAATTAGTTGCAAAAAAAAATTTCAATGTAATGACAAAGTTGTCTTTTTTTTAAGTGTGCTTCCGAGAGCTGTATCCCTAAAGATCTTACATCCATAGATTTTCCGTCTATTTTTCTATATTTGTATCATGTCCTGAGATTTGTTGAAAGTGCAAGCTTTCACAAACTACGAGCAACCCAACAAGTTTTTTTTGCTTGTGTCCAGATATGATGGCTGTTCCACCAGAAAGATCAACGAATTCCCCCCCCCCCCCCCCCCCCCCCCCCCCCCCCCCCCCCCCCCCCCCCCCCCCCCCCCCCCCCCCCCCCCCCCGAGCGTGATGCAAATGAGAGAAACTATCGGGCAGATTCTACTGAGCACATGAATGAGAGAAACTACTTGTGTAAGTTAATATATATTTTTGACAATTGATAACATTTAATTTATACTGAAATAAATACAACTGTGATAACTAAAATAAAACCAAGGGAATTAATTAGAAAGGGAAGCCCAGGGAGTAGATTCAAGGTAGGAACAGTGAAAATGTCATTTGCTTGACTTAGCTTTTATTTTGGCAATTTTATTATTTGAGGGCAATTTTAATATCATTGGCAGCATTTGAAAAGCATCATGCACATTGAATGTGGTATTTACATACTTTTTAATCATGATTAATGCCCCAACCACTCAAAAAGTCAAGTCAGTTTGGTGACCTCATTCAATGTAACCAATCGTGGCCATTGCACACTATCGATTGTCTGCGAGACCAGACTGTAGGATTATTTCTTAACGAGATTGGGAATAATAAAACATTTCTAAAAGGTGCCACATAACAGAATATGTCATATAAACATGGTTTATTTGATTTCCATTGCAAAGAGCTGTAAAATGCTTTAAAGTGATGTATGAAATATAAATATACCTTAAATGGGTTGGTTTTTTCCATTTTTGTGGGTGACAAAAAATATGAAAAATTACGCATTTTCTCCAAACAAGACATCTTTGAGCTATACTGTCTTTAACAAGTCAAAGTAAATGTGCTTATTTCTATACTATTGGAAAGTGCTTGAAAAAAGCTTTAAAATGATACATGGAACATTACTGTAACTTCATTAGTAATTTTTTTCTGTTCTTTGTAAATATGTAGAAATCTTGACAAATTGAGCAGTTCCTGCGGAAATTGGTATTTTGGCTTTGTTGTCATTTTTTAACTTATAATAACCTTGTTCAGAATAATGTGACATGTTTAGAAAAAACTGGGCTGACTAAGTATGACTATGACATTGGATATCATAGATACTGAGTGTCTACAGTGCATAGATTTTGAGCATTGACACTTTAATATTGTGTGACAAGCTGATTATGTGGTTAATGTGGTGGTAGGTATATACGAAAATATATAGCATTGAATAAATTTTCCACCACAAGAGTAAAATTTTGGATTTCTTCCTGGTGTCAATACTTCTTTGGAGAAGTCAGCAGTTCTGTAAGTGGATCAGATATGTTTGATGATGAATGACATAGACAATGTGACAGGAAATGTGAAAAAGAAAACTGAGCAAGTTTTGAAATATAAATGTGGGATATGAAGAGCTGTACTTAATTTATGATGTCCTGTTAGGGAAAAATATTTCCCTTTGTGAAATTTCAGGGGACTTAGAATTAACTACAATTTTTTTTTTTTCAGATAAGCTCCTGTGGTGTCAGTAGAAGTGGAAAGGAACTTTTCAATGTTGAAAGCTTGGTTGGCAGGCAACAGGAAGTCATTCTCATTTGAAAATCTGTACATCATTGTTGTTGAGCATTGTAATTCTGGACTCAACAAATAAAGATATTCAGTCTGCCATAGAAACGGTAAAAATATTAAGTCGCAATTGTATCTTTTTTGTGCTTTTTAATAAGGAACTATTTTGTTAATAAAATTAAAATAATCAGTTTCGCACGGCAACTGTAAAAATTGTAACTGCATTTTTAAGTTTTTTTTGGTTTCCTTACATGGCATTTTTTTTTTTTGGATACCAAAATAAACTCCCAGTTTGGCACAGAAAGTGTAAAAAAATTCATTTGTATTTTCAATTTATATTTTTCTTGTTTTGTTGCATGGTCATTATTTGGTTAGTAAACAAAAGAATTGCAGTTTGGCAGAGTAACAGTAAACAAAAATTAATTTTAAAAAAAGTTTTTTTTTAGGTTCTTTTAGTTGTTTTACATGGCTCTTTTTCTTCTTTTAATAATGCAAGCAAATTTTAGTTTAACGTGGAAACTAAGAAAAAGTTGTCTGTTTTAGGGCATTCTCTTTAAGTTATAGGGTATTTTTTGGCTTTTTTTTGGGGGGACAATATTTTTATACTTCACGAAAACCATTAAGGCATAGATAGAAAAAAAATGTATCTAAAAAAAAAATTTTTATACAACGCAGCAGAACTATGGAGGCAATGTTGTGTATCACAAAATTAGCAGACAATTATAAAGAGGTCCCAAACATATTTACATGTGCTTTTTTTTACTACAAAAAAGTTATGCATAGCTTATAATGATAAACTAATATAATGCCTTGAAGAAATAGGTACTGGTGTAAAAGACATATAGTATACTCAACAACTAAAACTGGGAACAAACAACAACAGTAAGATCTGGCTATTATTACTTATAATATAACATTTTCTATTCTCCTAAAGTGTCCCAACCATTTGTAACATATTTCTACCAACTTTTCATGGCACATTTTTGGGAAAGTATGGAAGAGCTCCTCAGAAGAGACACCAATGCCATCACAACAACAGCAACGCTATGACCCTCTGAAGGTAAGCTAAAGAGAGGCCGACTAAGAACAGCAATGCTATGACCCTCTGAAGGTAAGATAAAGAGAGGTGACCAAAAACATCTTGGTGGAGAACTGTGGAGGCAGAGATGCAAAGAATAAACCAGAGCTGGGGCACTGCACAAAGGATGGCCACTGCCGAGCAAAGTGAAAGCAGTTTGTTGCTGCCCTACAAGATGCTACCAGGCATAATGGCCACTGATGGCTACGACAGTTGGCAGCTAAGGATCAAAAAAGAAGGAGAGATGGAAAACCTGATCATTATGACCTGGAAACTAAAGTTTACAACCATGTATTTCTTCCTAATCTCTTCAAAGCATATGTGTTTTTCAGGCGTATGAAGTACTTGTCTTTCTAACAAAATGTTTGGAATTTTCCCCATTTGTATTAAGCATTTCAAAGTTGAATAAATATGCATCACCATCTTATATTGATATATTTAGCTAGAGAAGCATCACTGCTCATCACAGATGAAGCTTCTATGCTTTCATGCCACTTTTTACATGTCATTGATTTACTTCACAAGAAAAATAGAAATGAATGAAGTGACCACAAGAGAATCAGTGAACATAAAGCAGAAAGAGACCACCATAATTATTTACTGCAATGTTCTGACCTATTAAAAGCTTGTATAAACATAAAAAGAAGTGTGACTAAATGATGCATAATGGAAAAGTCAAGAGTCTCCCATGTCTTGGACACATAATAAGTGAAGATGACAGATATCAAATGGAAATCCAGAAAAATAGGAATGGCCAAAGCTACATTCAATAACATGTGATAAATACTGACTTCTAAACAAATAACTCACAAAATAAAATTGAGAATTATGAAATGTTACAGATAACATTCATTACTGTAGGATGTAGAAACATGGACAATGAACAAGTAATTAGAAGACAAAAGAATTGAGGCCCTTGACATGGGATAGAGAAAAATGGGGCACATTCACTAAATTAAAAATGACAGTCATCAAGTATTATTACTTTTATTACTGTGCGGTGTAGAAGCTGGGACAATGATTAAGAAGTTGGAAACAAGAACTGTGGTGTTTGAGATCTGGATATAGAGAAGAATGATGTGATTATCATGAAATGAAGTGTGTGTGTGTGTGTGTGTGTGATGGGGTGGGTGTGTATGAAATCCTTGAACAGCTAGGAATGTCAAGTATAAATTATGAATGAGATCAACATATTTTGATCGTACACTGGCCAACCAGTTTGCTGAAAACCATTATGGAAGGAAAAGTTAAAGGCATATGTGCATGGAAAAACTAATGTTGTAAGTAGGAAAATTACATCAAGAAATAGATAGGAAATAGTCTATTATAGTGAACATTAAGACAAGAGACAGAAGATACTTGAGATCTATTGCAGCTGGACCTTCCAAGTGAAAATGGCAGTTGATGAGATCAGATTTTAGATCTTTCAATTCTTGGCACAATAAATATATGTACAATACATATACCTCAGGTAACAACTAGATTAGTATACACCTGCTGCCACATTGCCAATATAGCTATAAAAAGGATCCCATTACACGCCCATTGAGGCATATTGGGAATATGGTGATAGGCTAGGGTGGCCAGACGTCCGGATTTGCCTGGCTTTTTGCGACAAAACTGAGCGTCCGGCCGGATTTTTTTTAAATGCTGAAATATCCGGCTTTTATGTGATTGGCTAAATTACTAACGTGAAAGAGATCATTTTGAAAAATTTTTCCTGTAATCCGATTTCTGAGTACAGAAATTCTGTCAGAATTAAGAATTTTTATTCCGCAAAATCGACGGATCGCGCAAATTGCCAACAACACTAAGTTGTCATGTTGTTTGATAGTTTATAATAGATTACTATCATATTTTAACCCAGGTTCAACATTGTTTAGGTTTATTAGCATTTGTTAAGAGAAAATTTAACAGACAAAATGGCATGAACAAGAACTTGGGACTGAATTTAGTCACTTATAACTTCGTTGTCTATTGCAAATTACAAATAATATTAACCTTAGTTTGTACTGCTTTTATATTTATTGCAATTTGTTTATTATAAAAAAAAATACACGAGTAGTTACTAGTATAGTAATGAGTTTGTTAAAATTAAAACCTCGTCTGTTGCATGTTACAAATAATTTTAACTTTAACATCGAATATACCATTGATTAATGGCATTATATTATATTCATGTTACAGATACCCGCTCAAAATGCCAAAACGGAAGTGTGTGTTCACGGATGAATTGAAACCAAAATTTCAGTGCTTTTCCAGTGGTCGACAAGAGTATGAAGCAGAATGCTTCTATGCAGAGGCGGCACATTTGTATTAGTAGTAAATAAAGGTGCAACTGATTTAAAAAAAAAAAAAAAACATATAGAAACAGAAAAGCACAAGAAAGCACTTGCGTCTGAATGTTTGCAATCAAAACTGACATTTTTAACTACAGAAATAAGCGAGGAAAGGTTAGAAGTTGCCGCGGCCAAGGATGCTTTTACTTTTCATACTGTAAAACATCACAACTCTTTCAGATCAATGGATTGTACTTCAGTGTTACTCATTAGATGTTAATACAGACATCCCACGAAAAGAAGAAATCATCACAGCAATCAAAGGGTTAAAGAATGGAAAAGCTCCTGGTCATGATAACTTAAATGCAGAGCTATTTAAGACAGACCCAGAGCTAGCAGCAGAACTATTAGAACCACTATTTGCACAAGTCTGGAAAACAGGGACAACCCCAACAGAGTGGAGAAAAGGAATAATTGTCAAATTGCCCAAGAAGAGAGATCTTGCAGACTGCAATAATTGGAGAGGAATCACTCTTCTCTCAGTTCCCAGCAAAATACTAGGCAGGATAATTATACAGAGAATCTCAAAAGCAGTAGACCACAAACTGAGGAAAGAACAAGCAGGATTTAGAAAGAACAGAAGATGTGTAGATCATATATTTACCCTCAGGAACATTATAGAGCAGTGCTCAGAATGGCAAAGACAGCTGTACATTAATTTCGTTGATTTTGAAAAGACTTTTGACAGTATACATAGGGACAGTTTATGGAAAATACTGAGGGCTTATGGAATTCCAAGCTGCATAGTGTCAATCATAAAAAGCCTTTATGCCAACTTTACGTGTAGCATTGGGCAGAGCACCCTAACCTTTGAAGTGAAGACAGGAGTAAGACAGGGATGCCCCTTATCAACCACTTTATTTTTAACAGTCATAGACTGGGTGATACGCCAGACAACAGAGGGCAATCCAAGAGGAATAAGATGGACTACATTTTCTACATTGGAAGATCTGGAATATGCAGATGACATTGCACTGCTAGCACATTCACATCAACACATCCAGGAAAAAACGGATAGACTTAATAAGTTTAGCCAGCAGGTGGGCTTGAACATCAACCTAAAGAAGACAGAGGTCATGACGCTCAATGTGAGCAACCCTAAGCCCATATCAGTAAGGAATCAGCAACTGGAACAGACAGATGCCTTCACATACCTAGGATGCATAATAACACCAGACGGCGGAGCAAGCAAAGACATCAACAACAGAATGAACAAAGCAAGAACAGCCTTTTTTAAGTCTAAACATCATCTGGAAGTCCTCTCAGTACAGCACAAGCACAAAATTAGGATTATATCAGAGCTGTTTGCTTTCTGTGCTTCTCTATGGCGCGGAGAGCTGGAGAGTTACAGAGAACGAAATGTCGAAATTGTCCTCTTTTCACACAACATGCCTAAGAAAAATTCTCCGAATCTTTTGGCTGAATACCATCACCAACCAAGATCTGCTTACTCAGAGCAAGCAAGAGGACATGCACACCATCATAGCCGGCAGATGCTGGAGCTGGGTTGGCCATGTCCTCAGAAGAGACCCTGATGCCATCACAAGAACAGCTATGCTATGGACCCCTGAAGGAAAACGAAAGAGAGGCCGACCAAAAACAACTTGGCGGAGGACTGTGGAGGCTGAGATGCAATGAATGAACCAGAGTTGGGGCACTGTACGAAGGATGGCCGCCGACTGAGCAAAGTGGAATCAATTTGTTGTTGCCCTACAAGACGCCACCAGGCGTAATGGCCACTGACTGCTTTGACGGTCGGCGGCTAAGGATCAAAGAAGAAGTTACTCAATAATGTTTTCCATGATTCAGAAATTGCCAGCAAATTCTCATGTGCCACAACCAAAACAGCTGCTATGATCATTTTTGTGATTGCACAGCATTCTACTGAAGCAGCTTTGGGAGTACTGAATGAAAGATTCCATTAAAGGCACTCTAATTGTGCAGTACAATTTCAAGGAGCTTTCATGCTCTGATTTCTATGCATATTTAAAACGTAGCCCAACTTTGTTGAAGATTTTATCATCAGAAAAATATATGTAGGCACAAAATCAATGTGATTTTATTAGCTTATTGTTTGAATGTAAAAAAAAAAAAAAAAAAAAATATGTTTCAGCGTCTTGTATTTATTAAATAAAGATGCCCTACTTTTCATCCTACTATTTAAAAATATTGTCCGGCCTTGTCCTACTTTTTATGACCAAAAAATGGCATTTGTCCTCCTTTTTGTGTTGAACAATATGGCCACCCTATGTTAGGCCCATATTTTCTTGACCATCGGCACACTAGGGGTGATGTGGTCAGCATCACGCCGGCCGCCTTAACCTTCCCAGAGTTGCTCTGGTACCCAATTGGGGCTGGGTCGACCCAGGAGCCGTTTGCGGCCTAAAATATGGCTATAGGTAGCCTACTGCTTTAAAGTTAGTTGGGCTTTAATATACAAAAAAAAAAAACAAAAAAAAACAGGGTGTGTGATGAAATGGGTAAAAGTGGGACGTTTTTCTTCACCACCATCCAAATAAGTCAAACAAGTCATGAGGAGAAAAACCCTAACTTATTTTTACTGTGTCTATGAATTCCATTTGAGTGGCATATTGAGAAGATGGCCGACTGTTCTTTAGTTCAAGCTGGGTTTGTGTTAAGGTTAATTCTTAGGGTCTTTGTAGACCAAATTTGAAAAAGCTCGGATGTAGGCCTATTGATATACACTTGGTAAACATGGCGGCCTTTGTCTACTTTTCTTAAACTATACCATACCTCATATTCCAGTTCTTGTTTTATATGTGTTGTTTCTTCACATTTCTCCATCTTCGTACAGTTCCGGAGCACAGTTTCTGTTGCAGTATAGCCTACATGGCGTCTTTCTTAAACTGAATAGCCTACAGGTAAGATAAAAAATGTGGAACGTATCTATCGCGTTCAAATGTAAACAGTCGAGCTGGCAAGATGGTTACAGCACTTTCTTCTCAAGGCACAGTTACCGAAATACAAACCAGATATTGCCACCCTTGAGTTTATCCAGCTGTATACGAGTAGTCCTCACTCCGCTCTTGAACTAAAGTTGACAGCCACCGAACAAGAAAACCAGTCCGATTAAACTGCCTGGTTGAATTAAAGTATACAATGACCTCCGCTATCGGGAGCCTTCGTTGTTTTGTTCAGTAGGCCTAAATAAATTAGCCATCATGTACCGGTAGCATGTCCTGTGCAGAACGTCGCTCTCATCACAGCCCGCCTGAAAGACTCTCGATCTCTAGCCAGCCTTCCTGCATCCTTCATTGTCGTATTCACGGTGTCTTCAATGTCCTGTGTCCACCGTCGTCTTGGTCGGCCCCTGCCTCGCCTTCCAGGTGCCATACCCTCCATAACTGCTCTCTCTAAGCCACTATGACGTTTAATGCGGCCAAAGTATTTCAGTTTCTGGGACATGATATTGTTTATGAGTCAGTTTCCCTCGATGTTCAGGTCGTGTAGAATGTCTATATTTTTCTTCTTCTTGGTCCAAGATATTCTGAGAATGTTTCTATAACACTTTGCTTCGAAAGATTCTGTTTTTTTCTTTAATGTTTGAGAAATGGTCCATGATTCACGTGCAGGATGTCTTCAAGATAATAATATAGAACATTTCTTGTTAAAATGTAAGAAGTATGAACAAATGAGAATACCAATATTAAATTGTTTGAAAGCATCCAACTTACCTATAAATATAGAATAGACAGACCTAGGGAACTGCATAATATAATAATAATAATAATAGTTGCTCATCGCAAGCAAAGATGGCGACAGCTTCAGACTTGAATTGTAAGACCTCTGTGCCGTGATCTCATGTGGCTAATTAGTCCTATTTTGGCCCTACAGGCCATGCCACATGCGGGGCACAAATGGTTAGAGTCGATAGTAGTGTTGCTGCGCATTCTGACTTTTTTTGCAGCACGCTTGCCTTCTGCCTTATCAGCTAAATTCTGTTCTGCAATGCAAGCGCCTTGAGTAACGTTTGTCCGCCAGGCAGAGCGATCATGTGCGATAGTCTCCCAGGAGGAGGCATCAATTTTGAAGCTGCTCAACGATGCTTTCATTGTATCTTTGAAGCGTTTCTTGTGTCCCCCTACTGTTCGCTTACCCATAGAGAGTTCGCTGTACATCAACTGCTTTGGGAGGCATTTTCGGGCATGCGAACAACATGTCCGGCCCATCTAATTTGGGTCCTCTGCAGCAATGTGTAGTTGCTTGAGATATGTGCTCTGTTGAGGACCTCAGAATTAGATACTCTATCATGCCACTTGATCCTGAGTATCCTGCGAAGACAGCTCATGTGGAAATGATTAAGCTTCTTGGCGTGTTTGCTATACACTGTCCATGTTTCACAGGCATACAGGAGGGTAGTGAGCACTATTGCATGATATACTTTTATCTTGGTGGCGGCACTAATTCCTTGTCGATCCCAGACATCTACTCTTAGTCTTCCAAAAGCTGCACTTGCCTTTGCAATTCTGTTGTTGACCTCGGCGTCGATATTCGCATCTTTGGTAAGGGTACTGCCTAGATAAGTGAAGCTGTCCACCACTTGGAGACGTTGGTTCTTTACTGTGATATTTGGTTCACAGTAAGGTTTCCCAGGAGCAGGTTGCAACATTACTTCAGATTTCTTCGTATTGATGGTAAGACCAAAGTCATCACACGCTACAGAAAGCCTCCTCATATTGTTCTGCATGTCTAGTTCTGTGCAGGTGTTGAGGGCACAGTCGTCCGCAAAGACAAGATCAGAGATCATTGTTTCATTCACCTTTGTAAAGGACTGTAATCGTCTCAAATTAAACAGCTTCCCAACTGTCCTGTATCTGATGTGTACGCCGTCACTACTGCCATGCGTAACGTTAGACAGCATGGCAGCAAATATCATACTGAATAGTGTCGGAGCGAGCACACATCCCTGTTTGACACCGTTTGTGACCGGAAAGGGTTCAGAAGGTTCTCTATCATTCAATACCCGAGCCATCATACCTTCATGAAACTGGCGGACAATTGAGATGAACTTATCGGGACAGCCGAATTTCGCCATAATTTTCCATAGTCCATCCTTATTGACAGTGTCAAAGGCCTTGGTCAAGTCAATACACGTTGTGTATAGGTCACTGTACTGTTCCTGACATTTCTCCTGAAGTTGGCGAGTGGCAAATATCATATCGACGGTCCCGCGGCCTGCTCCGAAATCACACTGACTCTCTGGAAGTAAGTCCTGCGATTCGAGATGAACAGTCAAGCGATTGAGCAGGACTCGAGCCAGGATTTTGCCCGCAATAGATAATAGGGAGATTCCCCTATGGTTATCACATGATTGATGATTTCCCTTTCGCTTGTATATGGGAACAATGGTGGCATCTTTCAATTCCTGTAGTATCTGTTCTTCATCCCAGACTGAGTGGAAGAGGTCTGTTAATCTCTGCAGCAGCATGCTACCTCCAGCTTTATAAATCTCAGCAGGAATAGCATCTGATCCAGGGGCTTTGTCGCTGGACAGTAGACTGGTTGCTTTCTTGACCTCTTCCAAGCTGGGTGGAAGGTCAAGTCTATCGTTGACTGTAACTTGCGGTATGCTTGCAATGGCCTGGTCGTTCACGGTTGATGGATAATTTAAGATGGCATTGAAGTGTTGTGCCCAGCGTTCCAAAATCTGCATTTTATCAGTGAGCAATGCCATGCCATCAGCATTTAGGACCAGTGATGATTGATTCGATTGAGGGCCATAAATTGCTTTCAGGGCATCATAAAAGCGCTTTGAATCATTTCTGTCTGCATACCTCTGTATCTCGTCTGCTTTATTGCTGAGTCATGCATCATGCATCTTCCTGAGCTTATTCTGGACAACTCTGCGTATGTTGGTAAAGGCTGCCTTTTTGGATGTTGAGGAAGGGTTGCTTTGATAGCCTCTGTGCAAGCGATACTTTTCAGCCAGCAGTGTTTTAATATTTACATCATTCTCATCAAACCAGTCAGGGTTCTTGCGTGTTGTATATCCCAAGCTCTCAGAGGCTACAGAGTACACAGTGTTCTTTAGAGTGGTCCATTTTTCCTCTATAGTGGTTTGACCGAGCTCAACGTCCCTCAGACGGCTGTCCAAGTCCCTTGAGAAGCTCTCTGCGGTTGCTTCGCTTTTAAGTTTTGTGACGTTGAGCCTCTTCATGGGTTTCTGACTCTGGTGTCTTCGCTTGGGCTGTATGTTAAGGTTGAGTTTTGATACAATCAGCCTGTGGTCAGTCCAGCATTCGGCACCACACATGGCCTTGGTCACTCTCACATCACGTATGTCGCTCCTTCTCGTGATGACATAATCAATGAGATGCCACTGTTTGGAGCGGGGGTGCATCCATGTTGTTTTATTTCGAGTGGGTAGGCGAAACATGGTGTTCGTGATGGACAAATCATGTGTGGCACACAGGCTGAGTAATAGGAGCCCATTACTATTACATTTGCCTATGCCATGTTTCCAAGTATTCCTTCCCAGGTGTTGTGGTCAGTGCCTACTCTGGCATTAAAGTCGCCGAGAATAATAAGTTTCTCAGATTTAATAACTGATGAGATAATAGAGTTACGTTCGTCATAAAATTTTTCGTTTGTTTCCTCTGGGTTTGTCATTGTTGGGGCATATGCACTGATCAGTGTGGCACTTTTGTTGCTTCCTAGTGGGACATGAAGGGTCATTAGGCAATCATTAATGCCCTTAGGAGATTTGACAAGTTTACGTACGATATGAGATTTAATGGCGAATCCAACGCCAGCCTCACGCCGTTCCTTGCTGTCCCGGCCAATAAAATGTGTAGCCACCTCCAATTTCAGTAATCTGACCTTCTTCTGGTAGTCGCGTCTCACTTAGGGCTGCTATATCGACATTATAGCGCGCCAGTTCTTTGGCCACAAGTGCAGTCCGTCTTTCAGGTCTGTCGGCCAGGGTATTGTCGAGTAGTGTTCGCACGTTCCACGTGCCGAAGGTAAGCACCTTTATTTTTTGTTCGAACGCATGATTGGGATACCCTCCAGCCGCGTCAAGCTGGTCAGAGTAGGTTGAAGCAGGCTATGTTCAAGGCACCTTTTCTAGCCCCTTCCTCATGCCATGGAGGTGAGCAGAGTGATCCTAAAGAGGGCTGCTCAGGGGGCTGCCGGATCTTGCCGCTGCTTCAAAGTTCCAGCGAGAAACGACCCTATGACCTGAGCCGACTGTGTGCAGGATTGTGGCTGCAGCTTGAGAGTATCCACACTTTCTGGTTCGCCACTCCCCCATCGCCACAGGTCTTTAAGTGTAGTGTCTGTATGTTTCTGTCTGAAGCTGTGACTTGCGCTGTAATTGGATTTAAGTGAGGAAGAGTTGCGCTAATCGTCATCCTCACTCTCTCGTCCTGAATTATCTGGTCCAGTGGCAAGATATTATCAAGACGACTGGAGACAACACAGGATGCAGTGGATGACCAGGGCGTTCTAAGTGTCTCGCCGTGCTCTTAGCGTTCCACTCTGCGCTGCTGGTAGTTGCCTTCATATCCGTTGAGCCAGCTGATGGCTTCGTCCGCGTAGTCCGCCAAATCCAGTCTTCACATGCTAGGTAGACAAGCCCTGTTTTTTACCGAGTCAAACAATATTTAACACGAACAAATGTTAATATATAGTGGCTGGGAATGTGAAGGTCTGATGCTGTTCTTACAATGCATATTACTTTTAACAGATGAAAGTCAATTAAATATCTGTTAAAGTCAGTTATATAACTGGAACCACCAGACCTTTACACCCATCCACTTTAATATTATTCTTGTTCAGATTGTCTTCTTCTTTTTAAAAAATTTATTTAACGTATAAGCACAATTGTGTTTGTCCCTATTTACAATGAATTGACAAATGTGATGCCACTTTCTCATATCGGCAGTTGTTCATATTATTTGGAATTGAAAATAACACAGCCCTACCAAAAAAAAAATAAAATTTTGGTGCCAAACATTTTACTCTTGATTGTACATAAATGAGGCCTGCTCAATCCAAATATCACATTACTTATCTGTAGCAGCTCTAGTTTTTGAGATACAGACATTTTTGTATTTCATTAATACAGGGTGACCCAAAAAAACAAACGGTCCCGCTCGCGCATAAACAGTACGCACGCGGGCCCGTTTTTTTGGGTCACCCTGTATTATTACAATATTTTCTATATAAGGCTATGTAAAAAAAAACCATTGCTGTCTAGTCCTTTACAAAAGAAAACTGCTTGTTTACTCTCAGTTTCAGTTTTTCAAGAATCTTCCCAGAATAGCCTTTTTTACATTTTAAGCCACTGCATGCATGTTAGTATGCTACTTATTTTATTACACTTCTAACAGAGAATGGCAAAAAATCTGATTACATTTTTGGAATCAGCAACCCAAAATTACCCAAGAACAGCTATAAAATTTAAGGCACCAAAATGTGTGTATACCAGTGTAATATATATATATATATATATATATATATATATATCTATATATATATATATATATATATATATATATATATATATATATATATATATATATATATCACAGTATATATGTCCGACAAAATATTAGGTTGGTCACGCTGTGAGTTGCAACATTGATAGAATAAAAAACCCGTTTGGTTAGGTGACCAGAAAGGAAGTGGACGCAAATTCTGGCGCAAAAAAGTTAGTTGACTTGCTGACCATCGACCGGGATAGGTCGTGTCTTTTTGTTCCCTGTCAGCGTTTTTGCTGGAGAGAGTTTGCCATCGTTGTTCTGATTTGGTGCTGGCCTTTTCTTCATGTGATCTTTGGATTGTAGTGCATAATCTTCTTCTTCTTTTGCCCATCGTAATGTTCTAGTGAGGCAACAACAAATTGATGATCTATCGCTTTCCACCACGCCTAGTGGCGTTTTTTGTGGAACAAAAACAGGCTATCTTTCGTAATCAGATTGATCTTGGCAAGCAGGATGATGTAGTGCATAATGCTAGAGTTTTAATGTATTTTTTTCTAGTGGCACTTTCTTAGACCGGTGATGCTGAGTCATTTATGATTTGGTTTTGCCTAATCTTAGTACATAAGTTTGCCGGTGAGCGAAAGTCATTGTTATGTCCATTCAGGATGGCCATACCAGTGGGTATGATATTTATATATTAAGTTGTTAATAATGCAAGCTGTATTGGCATTTGTGGCCAGTGTATTTCATATGTATTATGAGCCGTGTGAGTCTTCATTGTGTGCAATGTGTTATTAAAAAGGGAACTTACCTGTTAAAGGTGTTATAGTCAATTATTGTCAGCTACTGTATGCTGTGGTCGTCCTCTAATGGTACGAGCCAAGTATGAAGGTGTTTAGATATTGAAATCCATAGTATAAGTAGTTGTCTGACATCTGGAGGACTCGTCCGATTTGTTTTCTCGTGAACCTATAGGCCGTGGGGCCAGTGTTTCACAGTAGTATATGATATTTGGCAGCAAGGCCGTAGTGCATATATTTTCTATATACAGGCCAGAAAGAATTTTGCACACACAGTGGTGGAAGGTTGTAGCCGTGTTGGCGCCTTCACCGTTATTATTAAGTCACGGTAGTGAGTTACTTTTGGTTGTTTGTGTTTGTTAGTTAGCAGAGAATCATAAAGTGTTATATATATTCTGCATTTCTGTATGGTGCAGAAACATGGACGATGAATAAGCATTTGGAAGAAAGAATTGAGGCTCTTGAAATGTGGATATATAGAAGAATGGGGCGTATCTCATGGAAAGAGATGAAAACAAATAAGGAGGTCCTAGAAAATCTAGGTATGAAAAGAGAACTAATGAGAGAGGTCAAAGTTCGGCAGCTAAAATACTTTGGCCACATAAAAAGGCATAACACCTTGCAGAAGACCATAACAGAAGGGAGAGTTGAAGGTAAACGTGCAAGGGGAAGACAGCGCTATAAGTGGGAAGATAACATCAAGAGATGGACGGGAAAGAGTCTATCAGAGTGTACCACCAAGACAAGAGACAGAAGACGTTGGAGATCCATTACAGCCAACCTCCGTTGTGGAGATGGCAACTGATGATGATGATGAGTAGTGACCTGTAGGCGGTCAAGTGTGACGCGTCACGATACGCAACCTAGTTTTGTTTGCAGGTCACAGTGTACGGGTGTTATTTTCAAGTTCAGAGAGTTTTGGTCAGTGTGTTTGGCTTTGTGTTAAATGTTAATTTTGGTGCTGCAGTGTCGATTAATAGTAGGAGGTGTGGCAAAAGCAATAGATTCAAGTTACAGCGTGCATCTGTCGTGTCAGTTTGAGGTATTGCAGGTTTGTGTTGTAGCTTAAGGATAGTGATCCAGTTGGAGCAGCGGAGTGACAAGTGTCGTTAGGTGGTTCATGTAGGATGTAGAGGAGACTAGTTTGGCTATATTCGTTGGTATAGTTTGGCCCGAGTGATAGACTGTGGTGTCATCAGGAGGGAGATTTTGTCAATATTTGTGTGATTAGGGCCCGAGTGATAGACTGTGGTGTCATCAGGAGAGAGATTTTGTCATTATATCCCCGCGTTCCTGCAAAGTTCTGTCATCATCATACCTGACCGATGTGCCATACCTGTGGGAGACTACCCATACCTCCATCGTGACCCTGGTAATTTACCGTGCTGAAGTTGGAAGCCTGCAGTTTGGAGTAGCCTGCTGTTTGGAATAGCCTGCTGTTCGGAGTAGCCTGCTGTTTGGAGTAGCCTGGAGGACTCGGTGTTGTAGACGGCTGGAGATCTCAAGTGTCGTACTGTCAAGTGATAGGTGTTTGGACATATATATCTGTACGCATCATAGTGCCAAGGGACATACACGTATTTATCTGACACATAGACTTGTGAAACTGGCTGTGTAGCTGAACTTTCGTGTGAATAGACAGTCGAGCTTCTATTGTGGACAGTGCTGTGTTAGCACCGTGTAGAACAGTGTAGTCGTCTTGATAGAGGGTACTATTCTGTGCCAAAGGACGCTATTTTTATTAACTGGCACACAGACTTTCAGAGTAGCCTGATTTCCTGGACTTATTTTTTTTTTGGATTGGATGTACAAGTGTGAGTGATGTTTGTTCTGTTTTCATCATTCATCACCAGTGCTGTGGAAGCTTCTTGCTCAAGTGCTGTTGGACCTTCAGTTAAGTTTTGTTCGTAATTGTTGTATGATATCATATAGTGTTATTTCTTGTTTTTCCTCTAAATTATAAATTTTCTTTTCTGTTTTTCAATCTGATCCTATTTATCGTATAGTCTGATCTTTTGGAGTAGGATAGTTATATCTCTTTATTTGCTTCTTGAAGCTTGCTTCTTAGTTTGTTGTTTTTTCTTTCCTTTTGTTCCGTTCCTTTTCTCTACTTTCTGGGTAGAACGTTGTATGTATATATGTGGATAGTTAGTATTTGTATTATATATTTTGACTCTAAAACAAAATCCATGGTGATATCACGAGAAGAAAGAAGACATCAGAATAAGTTGGGAGAACAGGTCCTGGAGCAGGTCGACCACTTTAAATATCTCGGAGCTATTATAGACCGAAAGGGAGGCATCAAAGAAGAGTTGGCAACTCGAAAAGCAGCGGCTGGGAGAATTTTTCAGGTCATAAATCGAGGATTCCTCAGCAAGAAAGAGGTTGGTAAGAAAACGAAGATGGCTGTATACCGCTCCACCTATGTCCCATTCTTGACATATGGATGCGAGTCATGGGCAATGACTACAACCCACAAAAGCCAGATCCAAACCTCAGAAATGAGGTATCCGAGGAAGGTTGTTGAAGTAACAAGAAGAGACATGGTCCGCAACCAGACGATACGTCAAGGCCTAAAATGCCATCCGCTGCAGACCCAAGTAGAACAGTCCCAACTAAGATGGTTTGGCCATGTCTGCAGAATGGGATAAGATCGGCTACCACGACAAGAATGGGAAACAAAGAGCAAGGATCCAGACCCCCAGGACGACCGAGAGTCCGCTGGGAGGACAACATTAGACAATCTTTGAAGGACCGAGGACTGGAATGGAACCAGGCCAGGGAGAAGACAGCTGATAGAATAGTCTGGCGCTCTCTCTTCCAAACCTCTACACCTCACGGTAGAAGGGGAACGACTAAGTAAGTATTATATATTTTGATATATTATAGAATAATTTTACTTACAGGTTATTTAGTTTATTTTGACTGGAGTGTTTTGTTAGTGTCTAATAACTGAGATAGCTTTCAGCACCTCATTGTTGACTGTAGTTGTTGTTCAGTCTTTTGTGTAATAGTAATTTCGTGTGTTCAAAGGAGGAAGGGTGGTGAGTTTAATTCATTCTTGGCCTACTTGTGGGAAAAGATTGAATTAGACCGATTCTTTATAGGGTGTGGCTGTGTATGTTTAGTGGTGGAGTAAGGCAGAGGCTTTTCCTGCGACTGCCCTACTTAACATTCCAAGCCCTGTTGGTGTTAGGTGTATTCGTGTAGTTTGTATTTACATTGTCGTGTACATTAAGTAATTCTTTTGATGTGTTTAAGTGGTGTGTTCTCTTGTTCCATCTTTCTATCTTGTAAATACGTTTACAAGTATCCCTTTTTCTCGTTCGTGCGCAGTCACGCATTGTATATATTAATCTACCTCTTCTCTTCATGGTCTATCATCTTGTTCCTCGTGACTGGAATTTTGTTTTCGTAGTGAGGTGTATGTGTTTCTTTCATCTGTGTAGTGCTCATTTTGCCAAAGGAAACACTTGCATAACATAGATTATTAAGATTAGTAGTAAATGAAGTATTATCTGAGTATAGCACCAGTGTGGGTGCCTGAAACAGACTTTGGAGTAAAAGCTGATTTATTGTCAAGGTGGTATCGTGGTGTCAGAGCACCAGAAAGTTTCATCAGTTGTTATTATACAACTGTCGACTTTTGTAAGTTTGTTAGAGTGTATCACAGAGACTAAGTGGTCAGAAAGACCTAATTTTCAGAGTGATGAGACAGTAGCCAAGTGGCAAAGTAAAACTATATTTATACTATAAGGGGTAAAGGTTGATGATGTGTATACAGTGAGAGGTGAGGTGATATATACTTACATGCATATATATATGCGTATCTTGGAGTAGTGATATCAGTATTTACTATTACTACTGCATAGTTTGTAAGCAGAGAGTTATCTTATATCTTGTGATATAAGTGGAGTATAGACGTTTGAGTAGTTGCATTGTAATTATCTATAGTAAGGAGATAATAGTGAGTATTCTGAGTGTACATCATGGACCTACAGGCTTTCATTCAGATAGGCAAAGAATGTGGGTACACCCAGAAAGAACTCATGGATTTTGCTGAAGCAACATTTTATTCAGTGGAGAATCAATGTGCCTTAAGAGATGCTCGAGATGAACAGCTAGAGATAAAAAGGAAAGAATTCGAGTTACAAGAAAGGAAGATGAAAAAAGAAAACGAGTGGAAACAGAGAGATTTCGAACTGAAAGAAAAGAAGATAGAACAAGAATTGCAAGAAAAAAGATAGAGCGAGAATTGCAAGAAAAAAAAATAGAAAGATAATTTGAAGAAAAGAAGATAGAAAGAGTTAGGGTTAGAATTAGAGAGAATGAGGATGCATAAAGAAATACAATTGAAGAAATTGGAAGTGGGTGCGAGTGGTCAAAACTAGACTCCTGGGGGGGGGGGGGGGGCATCGTCCCTTTAGGCTGCGTCTGCCTAATTTTAATGATAAAATTGATAGCTTAGATTTCTTCCTTGAAAGATTCGAGACCGAATGCGTGGCCTCTAAGGCTCACAGAGATCAGTGGCCATCTCTGTTATCGACGCTGCTAGTGGGGCCTGCGATGGAGACTTTTTATAGCCTTCCGTTAGAGGAAAGGGCCGATTACGACAAAGTAAAGGAAAGGTTGCTCCGGAAGTTCTGTCTGACTGTTGGTGGTTATCGGACGCGTTTTAAAAATGCGATGCCAAGCGCAGACCAGGATTTCGAGGACTTTGTCTCGAAGATAAAACTTCTGCTGAATAGATGGATCGAAATAGAGGGGATAATGAAGGACTATGATGGCTTGATAGACTTGGTGCTACGGGACAAAGTGTTGTCCGCGTGTTCCAGTGAGTTGGTTGCGTTTTTTTCAGAAACATCAACCAAAGGACATTGAGTCCATGGCCCAATTGGGGCACCATTATGTCCTTGCCCACCCGGGCAAACCCATTCAGAAGTCATGTCTGTCAGACGACATAGTTGCCGGTGTCAGCAAAGTTCAGCGCCAGCCTTGGCGAAATCAGTCAGACAATGTAGTCAGGGGCCAAGAGCAGAAGTATGAGAAGCCCTTCATTCCCTATCAACCACGTAGAGGTAGCTATGGGAATTTTCGATCTCAAAGGAATGTTCGGCCAAGGTGGCAGAACCGACAATATGATAGTTATGGATTGAAAGCGGGGCCAGCGCGCAGTAAATGGGTATGGAAAGGAGGGTATAGGAGGATACGGTAAGGAATAGTGCTGTGAGTAATGATTGGTAATATAAACATAGTAACGTAGGTGATGTGTTACAGCACGAGACCACAACTAATATCTTCTAGTTGGCGGGGTTGTCCGTGTTGCCGGTGGTATCATCGGGCGAGAGTTGTGTTTATTTTTGTGTAGACTAACCCAGTGTGGATAGTTGGTTAGGGTAAAGAAATATGTATTAGTAATGGAGTCTTTATATTTGTTACCCTAAAGGGGTGGGGGAAGAAAAAGATGGGAAAATTAGCTTGGAAGGAGGGAAAAAAAGAAGGGGGAACAGTAGAAAAGAATCATATTATCAGGGGTTGGCGAGAGACCAAGAACAACTGAAGTGAGTTGAAGGAAGTAGGCGGACGTGGGAGTAGGTCATGTGAGTAGGGATACAGGGGCGGGGCGGTTTTATTTGGGGTTGTGGATGGTAGGGAGATGGTTGTGTGGTGGTGGGTGTATGTAGTATAATGGGAGGTTGGTGGTGTTGGGAATATGTTGAGGGTTTGGACGTTGAGGACAAGCGATCGAGGTGAGAAATTGGATGCGTTTGGGGTGCTGGGTGGGTTGTGACCTGTGCGGATCGCGTTTACGGTGTAGAGGTGGGCTCTTCGGGTTTGGTGAAGGCTGGTGAGTATGTTGGGATTATTCTATCAGAAGTTGAATTAGTGGTTTTGTTGGTGGTGGGGTAGAGTGTGGCTGAACGAGGAGTGGGCAGGAAGTAGAAGTGTCGGAGTTGGTTGTATTGTGGATGCACGGAAGAAGTTGTGTTCATGTGGTGATGTGGCACCCGTTGCTTGATGGGTGTTTGCATAGAGAGACAAGTGTTTGGTAGGTGTTGGGGAGTGATGTGGAGGGGGGAGTTGGTCATAATCCGTATGGGGTATGGGATTAGGAGTTGGGATCTTTGGGTGATATGGCGTGATGTTGAAATGTGGGGATGATTGTGGGGTTAGGAGGTCTTTGTTGGTTTAGATTTTAGTGGGGGTGTAGTGATTTGGAGGGGATAGAGGGTGGTGTTGAGGGAAGGGAGGGGGAAGATGGATGGGCGTAAAGAAGGAAAGTTGTTTAGTTATGGGGGAAGAGGTGGTAAATGAAATGGAATGTTGGTGGTGGGAATGTGGGGGAGTTTGGGGTGTGGGAAGGTTTATTGGGTGTTTGTGTTTTGGGTTGGAGATGGTTACGATTTGGAGGATGAGTTTATTGAGGATTTTTGTTGAAGAGGCTGAGTTTTATTATGGTGGATTGGATAGATATGTGGATAGAACGATAAATTGTGGTGTTGGTGTATAATAAAAAGGGGGTTTGGAATTGGGGTGGGTGGTTTGGGAAAATTAATTTATAATGTGAGAGGTAGTTGAGATATTGGGTATTTTAATTTGAGTAGGTCGGTTTTGTTATTTGAAAGCCGCTGGACGGGGGGCGCTCCAGGTTAATTGCGCACCCCCCAGCCTCCTGGTGTAAATGGAATTTTTGAAGTTTGTGAGGAAGGGGGGGTGTAGCCGTGGGGCGTTTATGCGTATTGTTGTTAGTCGGCCGCTGTCACTAGCGGGGGTAGAGAATGGGAATTAAGATATGTGTATTTTGTTAAGGGTTTGGTATGAGTGGTTTAGTGTTAAGATGTATAATAGTTATGGGGTGGGTATTATGTGGTTTTTTGTTGGTCTAAATGGGGGTGTTGTTAGGGGAGGTGTGATTAATTTGTTAAGTGATGTTGTTTTATTTTTTAATGATATGTGAATGATGGTTTTGTATTATTGTGAGGATAATAGTGTGGTGGGGGTGTTGTTGGGTTAGATGGGGTAAGTGTTGGGCAGGAGAGGGTGATGATTGGGAATGGGGGTATGTTGGTTAGTTTTAGTTATTTTTGGAGTTTAGTATTGTATGATAGGGTGATGGGGAGGTTGTTATATGTTGGGTATTTGGTTAGGGTGAGTATGGAAGGTGAATGTTATTTTAATGGGTATGGGTTGAGTTGATAGAAATTTTGGTAGGTTGTATGGATGGATATAAGTGAAGGTATTTAGTGTTGGAAGTATGAGAGATGGTGTATGAAAATTAGGTGAGTATGGATTTATGAATATGTAGGTGGATAAAAATTGTTGTTTTGATGCTAGTGAAGGGTTTAGGGTTCGTTTATTTGGGAGTTATAGTTAGTTTGTGATTGTAGGGTGGCGATATGGTTTGGGGTATTAAGGGCATGTTAGGGTTAAAATTGTAGTAGGTCTGAGAAGATTGGGATGGTATTTAGGTAATTGGAGAGAATGATAGGTGGTGGTTTCTTTGAGGATATTTAATTACTAGTAAATATAGTGATTTTAGGTGATGTATTTTTGATTAGTTGGCAATTATGGATGGATATAATTTAGTAAGGGTGTTTGATGATATGTTTAATATTGGGTTTTGGATTGTCATCAGTTTTGTGTATTAATGGAGGTTATGGGATTTTATTACTGGTATAGTAGTGTTTGGTATGGGATGGTTAGGGGTTTGAAGGGATGATGATTAATATTTGAATTGGTGATGGAATGTTATTGAAAGTGATTTTTGATGGGGTTTAGGATGTTAGGGAATTGATCGTAAGGAGTCAGATTAGTGGGATGTTAATTTAATGGGTTATTAAGATGTGGGATTGGATGTGATTAAGTTTTGTCTCAAGTATGTGTATGATGTTTAAAATTTAGTATGTGGTTGTGTAGTGGATGTATTATAATTGGTAGGTTTCTTGATTTATTAGTAAAATGGTAGTGGTAGTGATTATGTTATTGTGATGGTATTTAGTAGGTTATTGGGAAATGTATTTTTTTGAGGTGTTGGATGTAGTATTAGAAAGTTGGTGATGAGATTATTAAAATGTTGAGAGAAAGTGGGAGTGGTATGTTATTATTTGAAGGTGGGGGGATAATTATTAAGTAGATTTTATGGGGGGGTATGGGGTGGTGTTTGATTTATGGGGGTTGTGGGAGTGTTTTTTTTGTGTTGGGGTATAAGGAAGGTGGGTTATTTGACAGATTAGGACAATCTGGTTAGGTAGATATTGGATGTTAAAGTTGGAGGGTATTAAGGGACAGAAGTATTGAGTTATGAGTAAGGAGTGGTGTGTGAAGAGGGGAGTTATATAAATTATAGGTTTAGTCGGGGAAGTGAAATAGAGGTGGTGGACAATGTAATATGATAGTTAGGTTTGTTAATGTGGGTGTATGGAGTTTAGGGAGGAAAAGTTGTGTGATTTTGGGTGGGAGGTATTGTTTTTGATGATGGTTGATTAGATTAGGATGGTATTGGTAGTACTTTCACACATGGTTCAAAGTATATAAGGAAAGTAGCAAATTCGTTAGGGGAAGGGAGGATGTGTAGGGTGGGTAATAGGATTATATTATTTACAGACCATGTGGGGGGGGGGTTTGGTTGGGATTTTAGATTAATGGAGTTTTGAAACCGGGTAGTAGTTTTAGATAGATAGGGTTTGAGGAGGTTAATGTGTTGAGTGTTAAATTGTGAGATAGGTATAAAGTGGATGGGGGAGTGGTAGACACACGAGATAAATGTGGGGTAAATGTTTTAGAGGGATTATGGAAAGTTTTGACGATGGATGTAGTGTAAAATGATAGGGTAGTTTGATTGATTATAAATTGTGGGGGTGATGGGTGTGTTTGGGGTGTTTTGGTTATTGTTGTTGTAGTTGTAGGTAAGGGGTTCTGGTAGTGGATTAGTATGGGATAGTAGTTAGTGTTTGAGTTTTGGTTTGTGGGGTTGTTAGGGTTATGTGGGGATATTGGAAGGTGGGAATGGTTGATGGTGGAGTGTGGGGTTTTTAGATTAATGGTTGGGATGGTTGTTTGTTTTTGTGTTTAGTTAATGTCAAAGGGTTACAGGGTGGTTTGTGATAATTTTGTTGTGTTTGTTGGTGTGGGGTTGGGATTTGTGTGTGTTAAAGTGGGTAATTAGCCTGGGGAGGGACCTTTTGTTAATTTGAAATTCATATGTAAGCAGTTAAGAAAGTTACTTAAATGGGAGAGCGAAGAATTACAAATATAAGGGTGTTAAGACAAAGAACGAAATTAATATATTAATCTTTTTTTTCTCAAAATCGAGGGCGCTCTCAGCGCGGCATTTGTTCAGTCTATTTATGATTTTGTTTCCTCCGGGACTTGAGTACTCCGTTTTGAAGGGGGTAAGTTTTATAATTTTGGTCTCTGCCAACCTTTTGGTTTTGTCAATCCATTGTTTGGTACATGTCAACTATAGTTACAGCATTTTGCCTGACGACTGAGCTTTTCCTCTACATAACGGTTTAGTTTTGGACAATTAATTTTACACTTATTGTTATTGAGTAAAGTGTACCGAAAAATCTGAGAGGAAAGGTTTGATGGGCATACAACGACTTTTTTTCCGGGGGGGTTTCAGTATATTTTTTCTATGTTTGTGACAATAACACCATTTAATGAGAATGTATAGGCGGTTTTTGGAATAATGTTTATTGTAAATTTTTTTATTTTTCACCACATTTTGTGCCCACCAAACACTAATTTTGGATTCACATCCGTTAACTAGGGTTATTTTGTTAGAATTTCAAGACTTCATTGAGGGCGGCCTTATTTTTTTTCTTTACAGTGCAATTATTTTTTAAACCATACTTTTCCAGTTTTTATTTTTTTTCTAACCCTTGTTTGTTTGGTTGTTGTTGATTTATTACAAATTTTTTGCATTTTGCAGGGGATAGGGGTAGGAGCTTGGAAAATATTATAGGTTTAAGGAGGTTTTTTTATTTGCATTTGGGGAGTTTTGGTTATTGGGGGGGGATTGTTCTTTGGGGGGAGTTTTGGAATAAATTGTTGTACCCCCATAAAAAGACAGGTGTGAAAAGCTTGTTTGAACTGTATTATCAGTTTCCAGGGGATAATAAATGCGTGTTTACAGGCCCCCCCCAAATAGATGGTTCAAGTTATTGATATCCCGTGGGAGGGGGGGTAATAACTTGGGTTGAAACAGTGATTTTTACTGGTTTACAAGGAAAAAGATGTTTGAATGAAAATTTGTAGGTGGTGGGTGGAATTGTATATTAAAGGGGTATGGGGGGGTCAGTATTGGTGCAACTGGGTGCAACTAATAAACCCTGGTGATTTTTGTCAATCAATTTGTTAATCGAATGCATTTAATATTATAGTGGCTGATAAAATAATTGTATTTTATTTTTTCTGATGCTGTTAATATCGTTCAATGCATTATATTTACCATTAACAGATGCTCTATCTCCTCCAATTTATCGAGCAAGAATAGATAAGTTTTATATAAGTGGAACCCTGATACAGGGTTTTATTTTCATTACCACTTGGAATAATATTTATTGTTCATGATTTTCTTCTTTTTTGCAACTTTAATTTATTTAACGTAGCAAAGCCAGAATTGATCTGAATTGTCCCTTAACTCAATGATTTTGAAAAATGTAATGCAATTTCTCATTTCGGCAGTTGTTCATATTTGGAATTGAATGAAAATATTATATATATATATAGGACTATATATTATATATATTATATTATAGTATATATATATATATATTATATTATATATATATTTTTATATTATATTATTTTATTAATTATTTATATTTACTATATATATACATATATATATTTTACAACTATATTTACCCAATCATATTTCTATTTCTTATATAGGGGATAATCTTTCTTCATTTATTTATTTTAATATAATTTAAATTAAATAGCTGTATTCACATCAATAACGTTGCTACCGGATATATTTATGTATCATTAGTTTTACTTTTATTAATTTGATGGGGTGTTATTGCTATAGGTTTCACGTCTTTTTTATTTAACATCTGCATCCATGGCTATGGGCTCAAGCCTCCTTTACTGGTGAATTCTTTTGAAGCCAGAGCTCACAAATAAAACAGTCAACTCATTCCAATTTGGGTTTTGATAAATTATGGAGCCCAAGATCGATATTCAAAAATTTGGTGAAAATTTCAATTTCAATCATCATTTGATGCGTAATTTTGGGTTGGCTTTCTTATTTTAAGTTTTTTGTCAGTGATACAGATATTTCTGTTGTTTTTTTCACTGTGTGTGTTCAGAAAAATGTTCTGATCCTCACTGTGTCTTTTGACAGACAGGATTAACTGTTCTAGTCCATAGACACTGTTTGCTTCTTCTTCGTTGTTCGCCCTGAAAAGGACTTTGGTTGCGTTGTGTCCATTTACAGCAAAACTGTGATATTTGCGCCTTCGGCCGATATATCCTACTTCCGCACGGCAATTTTTGGGGCTGGGTTTGCCTTCCCTCTTTGATCCCTACTCCGTCAGCCAGATTGCAGTGATGCAGCCTGTTTCCATGACCACCGCTTATAGGTGTAGTAGGGTCTTCGTCAGCTCTGGTTCGTTGACCCTGACGCAGGAAGTCAGGCTGTGGGTCACTTACTGCATCTTTACTTTTGTTGCGTCTTGGGATCCTTTGCACTGTTTGAAAGAATAACTGTGCCATCTGCGTACCTGAGTTCTGGGATCGCATTTCCACCAATTGTGAACGGATCGAAATTTTCACATTCTTGGTCACTCCGAACATTTCTCATTATATTTTCTGCATAGATGTTAAACAAGTATGGAGAGAGGATGCAACTCTGTCTTATTCCCCTTTTCACCTCAAAGCATTCTGATCTTTCCCCCGCTACTCTGACAGCTGCTTGTTGTTTGTGATATAGTGTTTCAATTAGATGGATCAAATGCACTGGAAACCCCATGTCTCTCATGATGTTCCACAATTTCTGATGTTGTACGCAGTCGAAGGCCTTGATGTAATCTACGAAACAGGCATGAAGATCTACATTGTATTATCTGCATTTCTCGAGAATGTTTCTCACATTAAAAATGTGGTCCCTCGTACCCCTGCCTTGTCTAAAACCCTCCTCTACTTCATGTATTTCATGTTCTAACTTCCTGTCTATCCTCTTCATGATAATCCGCAAGAGGATTTTGTTGGCATGACTTATTAAAGCAATAGTACGAAAGTTGGTACACAGTTTTAAAAAACCTTTTTTTGGGAGAGGGATATACACCGATCTTTTATATCTTTGGGAGAAGGATATATACAGATCTTTTCCATGCTTTGGGCCACATTTCACTGTTCCAGATCTTCACACATAGTGCATGATAAACGCTGACTGGCTTCTCCTCCTGCTTGGATTAGTTCAGTTGGTATATCATCGCATCCTGGTGATTTCCCTTTCTTCAGGCTTTTGATTGCCGCACGTACTTCATCTAATGTAGGTTCTGGCTTTCTCTCTTCACTTTCAATCGTCATGTCTGGGGTCTTTATACTATCTTCATACATTCCTCTACAGTACTCCTTCCATCTGTCCAATATATCCTTGCTTTCTGTTAATTTGTTACCATTTCTATCATTGATTACATTACTAATGATGGTCTAAAATCATCTGTTAACGTAATTTTATGTTATATTCGGGTGGTATGGCGCTTACATCATATAAATTAGTAAATCAATAAATAAAGGTAATTAACAGGTACTCGTTGGACATAAAGGATGACACTAGACAACAGAAAAGAAAATATAAGTGATAGGCTTACCGGGAATCGAACCTACGACCAACCAAATGGTGCCATCGCCTTGCTGTGACAGTACATCGTGAAAGGAACCTCAGCCAATTGTGCACCCCGTAGATACTGGCAACCCCCCCCCCCTCCCCCCCCCCCCCCCGCGCTTTCAGTGATTGGTGAAAAACATTTGTGGGGAAATTATACTATACCAAATATGTTTAGTGCCGATGCAAGACTTTCTATTTTCAATTCTATACTTCTCTTCACTCACTCCTAGACGAGCATGTGCACGGTAGGCTATTGTCTGTGTGAAACTGCACCATTCATCTTTTCATTTTATCGTAACGTGATGTAGTCACTATGTCTAGAACAGCGTTTCTCAAACTTTTTTGTTCACGGAACACTTATTCATTTGAAATGAATTGACTGAACAGTGATCCTAAAAATTCTGCTTAAGGTAGCATTTTACAATATATTTTGCTACTAATTAAAATTAAGTTTATGCTGAGTAAATAAAGAAAGTAAGTAATACAGCTAAGATAATTATAATTAGAACTATCAGTATAACGCTCCACCTATGTCCCAGTCTTGACATATGGATGCGAGTCATGGGCAATGACTACAACCCATAAAAGCCAGATCAAAACCTCAGAAATGAGGCACATATTCGCACGATGTTTGAAAATTGAATTCTTATGTCTGGGGGTGTCGTAGATTTTTGATAGGTATTTAAGATCAATTATGGTCCGGTCTGAATAGAACTAGAACAGGTGATAGCTCAGTGGGAGATAAGGTAAAGAAATAGATTTTTCACGAGTGAAGTGGTGGAAGGTAAAGTCTGTCCCTGGATTTGAGAGATAATCTATCCAGCCTATCGATTACGAATGAGATTTTTAAATCAGACAGTTTTCCTATAAATAAATAAATAAATAAATAAATAAATAAATAAATAAATATATATATATATATATATATATATATATATATATATATATATATATATATATATATATATATATATATATATATATATATATATATATATATATATATGTGTGTGTGTGTGTGTGATGGGGCCGGAAAGGCACCCGGCTTCCCCCTTCACGGAAAGACACCCGGCTTCCCCCTTCACGTAAAGACACCCCAGCTTCCCCCTTCATTGTGAGTGGCACATTTATCGCCCATATATTTTCAATGTGCGCGCAGCACTCTGGGATGTAAAAAGTCTTCAAGAAGATATATTAGTTTAGGCCATAATAAAGCCTAAGAATTAGTTGTGATGTGTTATATCTGGTAGTTGTGTGTTATATTTGATTATTGTGAGCCATATCTGTGTTTTCGTGCCTAATAAAGCAAATATCGCGAGTGTCATTTAAGTGGCTAAATTAATACGCATAGCGCGCAGTAAGTTGAGTGATTAGCCTAGGGCCTATATAAGAAGTGCCTAGCGGCGAACGACAGTCTCTCGTTGCCAGTCGCCCCAAAGAAACCAGAAAACAAGAGTCGATCTACAGTATAGATCTGACAACCCTGTGATCACATCCAGTTACTCTTACCTAATAGGTGCTTTCACAACATCTGGAACAATCGTTAAGGTACACAGCAAATCCAAGGTTGGGTTTTGGCGAAACAAGCCCCAGTTTCTCCAAGACTAATTAATCCAAATGTTGGGAAACGCTTGATTCGTTACTGTTAGTAGTATGCTGATTATGTCACTTCAATGTTTTTTGTCCAGGTAGGGAAATACTTAAGAGATCTAATGTTCACAGTGTACAGTAGCTTGGAATATTCGATCGTTAAATCGAGTGTCAGGTAAATAAATCTTTTCAGGATAATTCTTCTTCACAACACAGTGGTTGTTAGTCAGGTATTGTCAATGTTTGATTATGTCACCACAACGGGTTGAATGTATATGAAATTGGGAAAAAGAGATCTGGATATCTATAAGTCCAGTTACAATTTATTCTTAATATTCTTTGGGTTGGTACTTTGTCTCTTTCTGGAGGCCAGACAAGTCACCTTGAAAACCCGATATTTATATCAATGTTCTTTTGTACTGTTTGACTTAAGTCCGTTATTCTCAGATTCATATGGAAGCCGCTGGTACGGTTTAGGGTTTGACCCAATACTGTGTAAAGGAGAAAGAAATACAAATACTTAACCATAATATAGTATTCACAATCCTATTCTTAACCCGAGCAAAATATAATATATTTATCCACTTCGGTTACTTAACTTTAAATTATAACCTACAAGCTTAGAGCTTGTCTTATCGTTTAAAACTTCCTTGAAATAAATTCTAGTCATTTAAAAAAAATTAATCATCATGAATTAGAAATAAATACATATTTCGTCAATACTCACGATGAACGGTGCATTTACTAGTCGGTTAAAATATTCTCTGACTGGTTACTAGCAATTAATTAAGTTTATTATTTATTCTGCTAGCCAATGTAACACAGTAAGACCTAGAGAAATATAAATGACGAACCTATCTAGTAAATCACTCTGCACAGTAAATCTAGTAAAATATAATTGAAGATTTTACAACTTAAATCACTCAAAAATACTAATAAATATAATTATCTCAAACACAGAAATTCTTAGACTATCTCCAACGAAAAAATAAGAAACTTCACTAATACAAGTGGTTCTAGAACTCGAGCTAGATGTCTTTAAGATCTGTGTATACTGGATAACTTAAGTTAGAATGCTGGGGTATATATATCTCGGAAATCAAAGGGAATGTTACACTATACACCGAAACCAGACTCTCTGCTAGATTTTGCACCTACGTTCAGATCTTGGGGAATACGTGAAATCAAAGCCATTTTTCACGCTAGAACTGAAACCCAGACTCTCTCTGTTGCGTATGGACTCGCTTGAGATCCGGCGTAACGTAATTTGCTAATCAGTGCAAATTTTACACGTCTCTGCTCGTATGGCCCATTCTAGCAAGCAATGTCTTTTGATCTAGCGATTCGCCGTGTTTAATTACCTTTTTAGTGAACGGATTTACAAGGGAGGTAATAGAAATTTGTCTCACCTTGGTTCCAAATGATCTGCTCTTAGTGATCAAATTTATTTCCCCTGATCGCTGTCTGATCTTATTGCGACGATTTTCAATCGCTGGCGTTTAATTACAGCTCAACGTTAGCTAATAGGTCTGCTGGTAAACCTTCATCAAAGGAAATAGCGAACAGCAATAAAATATGCGTGCAAACTTAGAAAAGAGACAGATCTCTGAGTGTAGGATGGTTTTGTGTTAACAAAACGTGCGTAGATGAAAGCTAGGTAAAAGAAATGTGTAGATAATGAAAATGGATACATGAAAGCTATTATCATAATATGTCACAGTGGGCAGCGTCAAGTCTGTTCCTATATTTTGTCTTCTTAGTTGCATAAGAAGAAAATCATGTTCCACATAGGTATGTAGTTTCAAATTGAAGAAGCACTCGAATATCCCGTTTTGAAATGTTGAGGTATTCTTGTAAAACAGTGCCCCAAAAATCATTTACGGAAAGTTCATTAAATCTTTGTTTTATTCCTGAGTCTGAAGTCAAATAAATCAAACTCTCATAAAAATGAGCTGATAAGCATGCTGGTTTGGCTGCTAATGCAAATGAATTTCGTATCCATTTAAAAAATAATGTTTGAAAATAAGTTGTTAGCAAGAAGTTCTACATTTTTTCTTCACGGAGCACCTATCAATAGCTCTCTTAGCACTAGTGCTCCACGAATCACAATTTGAGAAATGTCGGTCGAGTAGAGGAAGTGTGGTCAATGATCTATATTAACGGTACAAAACGCGATGCCCGTGAAGGCTAATTAATATGAAACAAATATAAAGGTATGTTATCAGGCACTCGCAGGAAATAAAGAAGTAGAACACCAGACAACAGAAAAACAACAGACATGAGTGGCTTACCCAGGATTTGAACACTGGACCTTCCGTGCGACAAACCCGCCTAGCCATGCAAGCGAATCACACTATCCGCTCTGCCATCTACGCATCATCAAAAAATGATGTTTCAATGGCAGGTCAATAGTGCGAACCACAATACACGACACCAGAAGTCCTCCATGGGCAGTTCAGCCTATTAATGACGCAATCACTTCTGTTGTATTTCTATCAAGCAGTATAGGCCGAATCCAACAAGACTCTTAGGACCTTAATACTGTGTCCAGTAAATGATAGTAGACTAGAACAGTGTGTATTGTGGTTCGCACTATTGACCTGCCATTGAAACATCATTTTTTGATGATGCGTAGATGGCAGAGCGGATAGTGTGATTCGCTTGCATGGCTAGGCGGGGTTGTCGCACGAAAGGTCCAGTGTTCAAATCCTGGGTAAGCCACTCATGTCTGTTGTTTTTCTGTTGTCTGGTGTTCTACTTCTTTATTTCCTGCGAGTGCCTGATAACATACCTTTATATTTGTTTCATATTAATTTACTGTTTACAGGCCTCAGGTTTCCCTCCCTTATTTGTAATAAATGTTTGCCCGTGAAGGCTTATTTGTGTGTCCGCGGAAAATTTTCAGATGAAAGAATAAATATATCAATTTGCTTGCAAGGTCAGAAATTATAGCTTACTCTCTACTGAACTTGTTAGGTATTTGTGGTTAGTATTCTCAATAAAATTACAAAAATAATGTCGATATATGCAGTATGTTATGTTATATTCAAGGAAGGATTTTACATTAGCAGGTTGAGTATCATTGACAATTGCGCAGGAACATCAGCATTCACTCATAAAAATGAAAAGTTGGCCAATGACATGAGTTGCCAACGATCACGCTAATTACACGTTTGAATCAAATGATTTGAAGATCACTTTTAAAATCCTGAAAATCTAATATTTAATTAAATGTGTTTACTCAGGATCATATACGTTCATTATTTTGATATTTTGTTGTAAAATTTAACCCCATTTTTTACATAAGCAAGTCGTGATATTTGGTTCATGCCCTACCTCTTCTTAATAAATGTAAAATTAGCCCGTGGTGCAATAAATGCTGAGGAACCTCTGACTTCTAGGTTAAAACCTTTGAACAGATTTACGAGCATGTCACGAAAAAGCTATTAATTCTGTTAAATCTGCCGGCGTGATGCTGACCACATCACCCCTAGTGTGCTGATGGTCAAGAAAATACGGGCCTAACATCGTATTCCAAATATGTCTCCATAGGCGTGTTACGGGATCCTCCCTATTAATTATGACAAAGAGACGTGGGCGTATAAAATGGGCCTAGAGAGGAATGCTGATCTTAAGAAAAATTTTTTTGACCCTGAGTATCAACCACTGAACTAAGTTCCCCACACACTATTTTGAGAATGATAAACTTAATGGTCAGAAGTAAAGGCTCCCCTGCAATTCGAGAGGATTTTTTATGTTTTGTTCCTTTATCTGGTATTTCTGCTTCGGGTTTGGCTCTTCTGTCCACATTGACTCAACTTGGAGGAAATTTGAATAACATGGTTGGTCAAGGCTACGATAATACTACTGTTATAAGTGGAAAGTACAGAGGAGTTCGCACACTGATATCTGAAAAATATCCAAAAGCGCAATTTATCACCTGTATTGCCCACGTTTTAAACTCAGTTATTGGACAGTCGTGTGACTTGTCAGTTATTAGAAATTATATTGGCATTATTAAATCTGTGGTGAATTACTTTCGTCTCTCCTCGGAGGCACAATGTTGTAGAAAAAAAAATCAGATGAAAATGAGAGCCTAACACATAATACTGTTCTTTGTTTATGCGAAACAAGATGGTCAGAGAAACATGACTCAGTGTCCCATTTTGTGGAATTATATCCTGCAATAGTGGCATCTCTCAGTCAACTTAAAGAATCGAGAAATAAAGAAACTTCAGAACTACCATACCAACTTATGCGTGCAATGATTAATGCTGAATTCGTTATTGCACTATTAGCATTAAATAAGGTATTTTCTTATAGTGTAAATTTATGCAAAAGTCTTCAAAAGATGAATGTGGATTTAGTACAATTCTGTAAGCACGTTGATTTAATCATCAGTTTGCTACAAACGATGCGTGATAAAAGCAAAGATTCTTTCAATAAAACATATATGTTGGCAGAACGTATGTTACATGATGTGGGAGGTGAAATGACCAAACATGGAGTAACTGGACGATAATCACACCGGCAAAATGTCCCATCAAGCGATGCCAATGAACATTACAGACGTAATTTATTTATACGTTTCTCGATCATTTTTCAGTTCAACTATAAGATCGTTTTTCACCATACAACATATTAATAGCTGAACTGCCACTACTGTTTCCTTATAATTGTAAAGATGCTAAGCCAGAAACACTCAAAGAAATCTGTGAAATTTATGACGAAGAATATGGAAGGCTAAAAGTTGAATTTGAGCTGTGGCAACACAAATAGAATTTACAGTCAGAAGATGAAAAACCAAAAACGGCGGTTGATTCCTTCATAGGTGGTGATGATTGACTTTTCCCTATTATACAAAGACTATTACATAATCTGACGACCCTGCCATGTTCCACAGCAACTCCCGAAAGATGCTTGTCCACTTGAAGACGACTTAAAAATTAGCTTAGGGATGCAACAGGAGATGAACGATTGACAGGTTTAGCACTAATGAGTGTCCATCGCAGTGTGCCTTTCAATGCTGACGACGTTGTGTCCAAATTTTTGTTAAAAAATAGAACAGAGGATTTTGTACTCTAGAGGGAAAGAAAAATATTCATCATAAATAGTAAGGTAACTTTTTTTTTAATAATAAAAAAAAAAAATTAAATTTAAATAGTGCATTCAAATTTTTTTAAATTAACCCCCCCCCCCCCCCCCCATTAAGTCCTATCTACGGCCCTAGTGCTCTTGATGCAAGTCTGTCAACCCTCTCATTACCGCATACCCCTACAACACATGGACTTGTAGATCCACACCAGCTCTTGCAGACTCGAAGCTTCTGTGAATGTTGTTCATTGTACCCATTTCATGCCGGTTATGAATACAGTTATTTTAACTACTTGTAAGGTTCTGAATGAAGTTACTTTCAATACTTGTAGGAATTTCAACTTGTTCCTAATTCGTCTCAATGAAAATATAAATAACGTTTTGAAAAAAGGATATTAATATTTACCTCCCCCGTTAACCCGCCGTAACACCAGCTGATGTGAAAGAAACATCAATCCATATTTTTTTACATTTCTCTTCTCAGTGTACATGGTTGTTGTTGATGTTTAACTAAGTCTGCTGAGCTTCTCGCCCTTTTGCAGCCAAAATCTAGTTGAAAACTCCTTGGTATTATCTACACTCTAGATCTTGGCTTCTCCTGTGGATTTTCCGCCATTCCGAAACCTGCTGAGTTGAAGTCATGAGCTCCAGTTTATCCACCTTGGCTTGCATTTACAGGATTGTAACATCTGGTCCCAACCTAAGAGTAAGAAGGGCGTGGCAAACTGTGCATTCCCGCCATCCAAGAGGGCTCTCCAACTATGCAGAGGTAAAATACTTTGTTCTGGGCTCTCCCAAGGAATTGTTACGTCCTGCACAGGGCCACTTCTCGGCTTCCACTACCTATCACTGGGTCCAAAGTGATATCCTCCTGCATGCAGTCGACCAGATCAAAACCAAAAAATTACGACTGGGGCTCAAGTGACTTCTCCGCGCTTAGTGTGCAATGCAGGGTTTTCAAAAAGTTTCAACATAGGGAGGAATCCCTGGAAGTGTGTGGGTGGTTTCAAAGGTCAATGGGGGTGTAATTAGCTTCACAGACAGAGGTTCACTTCCACGTATGTATACTGTAGTATTGTACATAACTGTTGGTCATATAAAGATGACTCCAGATATACCTCTATGCATCAGTGTACCTGGTAAATTTTATTCTAGAATCCTGGAACAGAGTCTTGAACACCTAGCTGAGCACAAATGGATGAGCTCCAGTGTGGCTTTCGTGCAAACCGAAGTACTCACGACCTTATCTTCATACTGAGACAGCTGCGTGAAAAGGCCTTTGAGTATAAAGGTTATATGCATCTTTGTTTGTATGCATCTGGAGAAGGGGTTTGACAAGATCCCCCGGAGCAAACTTTGGTACTGCTTTGCAAAGTAGAACATTCTAGCACCTCTGATCCATGCCATACAGAGCTTCTACAAGACTTGCAGAAATTATGTGAGGACTGGAAACCATAAGTCAGAAGAGTTAAGGACCACCACTGATGTAAGACAGGGTGATATTCTGTCAGCTTGACTTTTTATACTCCTCATGGACGATGTCATCAAAGCATGTACGGAGAGGACAAGAAAGTATTCAATGGAGTACAGTAAGATGAGACAGATTTATATTTCAGAGCTGGCGTTTGCCAATTATGTTGTCCTGATTGCTAAATCAGAGGTACCGTACATTTTCAATCCAACCTGCAAGTCTAGAAAGAAATGCTGGAGAAGAGAGTGATGGTCGTCAGCAGCTCCAAAACAAAAACATGGTGATATCAAGAGAGAGAGATAAAACCAAATTGCGCAGGATAAACAGGTCAATGAGGAAGTAAACCACTTTTTAATACCTCAGAGCTGTCATAGATTGGAAGGGAAGCGTCAAAGAAAGGCTGTCTACCCGAGGAACAGTAGGTGGGAGACTTTTTTTAGACCATAAATAGAGGATTCATCAGTAAAGGAGAAATTGACAAAAAATGAAGATGGTTGTATACCGTTCTCCTATGTTCCAATCTTGACATTTGGATGCGAGTCATGTGCAATGACTACACTATACAAAATGCAGCTCTATACCTCAGAAATGAGGTATCTAAGGAAGGTGGTTGAAGTAAGTAGAAGAGATCGGATAGAATGACGTTCTGTCTGGCAAATCTCTACACTTCAGGATACAACTAGAACGACTAAGTAGTTGTAGTATATCCGATAGATACAAGTAAGGAGATTTACATGTGAACATGTGCAATTACTTTTCAGTCACAATATATCTATATACAAGCGGATTGACATAAGTCTTGGGCCTGACCATGAAGGACATGTCACAGAGAGCTGAAATTTTGTATTGTGTTTATTCCTTTTCAATATAGCCACCGTCTGAATTGACACACTTCTGCCATCTCTGCTTGACCTTGAAAAGACCTTGGGAGTCGAACACCCTATTTTTCAAACTAAACCAGTCCTCACATGCCAGTATAACCTCTTCATCGCTGTCAAAATGATTTCCTTTTAGCTGTTTTTTAAGATTTGGGAATAGAAAAAAATCTGATGGAGCCAAATCTGGAGAAAATGGTGGGTGTGGAAGAATTTCAATATTCAAATCGTTGGTTGCTAGCTGCACAAGCCGTGCTTTGTGAGAGGGCGCGTTGTCTTGAAGCAAAGGAAGATTTTGAGTGCGTGTTATCCCTCGTTTCCTGGTCACAACCCTTCTTAGTTTGGTGAGAAGATCTGCATAGTACTGTCCATTAACTGTGTTGCCACGAGGCAGATAATCTTTCAAAAGGACACCTTTGCCGTCCCAAAAAACAGTCAGCATCACTTTTCCTGCAGATTTCTGCGCTCTCGGCTTGACATGTGTTGGGGAGCCCGGGGTTTTCCATTGCATGCTGGCAATTTTGGATTCGGGGTCATAATGGTGTACCCAAGTCTCATCTACTGTCACCATGGTCTCCCAAAAAATATTTCACTGACACTTTTTGAGCAACTGTTGACAGCAATTTACCCTCATTTGCTTCTGTTCACGTGTCAACAGTCGCGGAACCCAGCGTGCATACACTTTTCTCATGTCCAGTCTGTTGTGTAAAATTCTATAAACTGTTCTTTCATTTAGTTTTACTCTACTAGCTATCTCCACAATTGTCATTTTTCGATCCTGGTCAATGATTTTTTTCATTCTTGTTGCATTTTCATCGTTGCACTCTGGGGCTAGTCTACCAGATCTTGGCAGATCAGCAACATTTGAGCGGCCGCACTTAAACTGTTGACACCAGTTTTTTACCGAAGTATATGAAGGACAAGAATCACGAAACACTGGTTCCATCTCCCTGTGTATTTCTATAGGTGTTTTTTGCTGAAACATCAGAAATTGTATCACAGCTCTGGCCTCCTTCTTTTCCATTGTTTTGTCAAATCTTTGGAGCAGCAGATCCGGTCAATAGGGTACATTGCGCCGTGCACCGTAGCGAGAAAACCCATTGAAAAAACAAACGCGTACTTCACACATTCAGTGCAAATATGAATATGATGAACTTTAAATGTGCCAAGTTTCATCTTCCTCCTGTGACTCCTTCATGGTCAGGCCAAGACTTATGTCAATCCCATTTGTATAATGTTAGTAAACAAACGTTTATCCCCGTGAATAGTAGGGTGTTTTTGGGTGGATGTAGAAGATCAAACGACAGTCATACACCGCCCGTCTAGCTCACTGTCTAAGGAGTAATACACCAACTCCAACAACCAGTGTCAATCTCCAACAATATTTTATATTAACAATAAGTCACAATGGGCACAGGGGCATTACAAAAAGTGGAGACATCACAACTCCAGAGTATTCTACAATCACTCTGATTCTCGGAAAAACTACTGCCACAACATAGGATACTTCATAAATCCCCTGCACAACCCTGGCGCTCTTCTCGCATCAATGGACTACTATGGACATCAACATTTCTCTTCTCTATGCTCTTCGCTGTCTGCTGTCTACTCTCTACTAAACATCTCTACTGACTCAACACACCTCTCTGTCAGACTGACAAGCTTCATACGTATTCACTCAAACACGTGAAACTCTTCCACACTCCACTGAGCTTCATTCACGCATAACTATAGCTAGCAGCTTGTCTTAATCTCTGCTCACACCATTGAATGTAACTTAAATATTACAAGGCAAGCTTACCAATCTCATGACAACTCAAATGACTAATTAAATTCCCGCTGGAGCATAAGAAAATTCATACATGCAAAACACCATCGAAACCCTCCGTGACATCCACCCCTTTCTCTACGTGAAATACAGGGGTTTTTCACCCAGGAGATAGTGATGGAAGTCATAAACATCTCCAAAAATCAAAATACATTATCAAAGTAAACAATGCTTTCACCCAAAATACACAACCCCCAATAATAGCATCCAAATTATTTTAGCGACATTCACATTCAATATTTCTAAAATCAAACACAATTCATTTTCACAGCAGAGAAATGCATGCATAATCTTCAAAATTCATGTCAAGTCATCAAAATTATGCAAATGAAACTACATGTAAACACGCTTCATCACAACAGAGATAAGACGTCTGCCAATACATTAGATTGCCCTGTTAAATGCAAAGCAGTGTAGTCAAACTGTAGAAGGATTAAAGTTCATCTGGTCAACCAGCTGCTTGATGACTTGGGAGACCGCAGACAACTAGTAGCAACCACCTATGACCAATGCCGAAGCATCAGCCCTGAGAAAGAAAATTTTGTCTAAATCATAAAGTATCAAACTTGACTCCTAAAAAATATTCTTAACTTTATCTCAGTCATTTTGACACTTATCTGTACAAATTACTCTATTAGGCCTTCCTTTCTCAGTTAGTGATGTTAGTTTTAGGCCCCTTTAATTCCAAAATTATCTTACCAGTGGCCCCTTCTGGCATCTTATTCATCTCAGCCTTGGTCATAGTCTTCAGGGAAACTGCCCCATTTAAGCTAACGATATCCACCGCTACTACCACAGCTACAACATCAGCTCCCTCTTCCATCGCTCCATCTACGACGTGCTCTACTGTAGAGAGGGTAACTCTCTCTTCTGTCTTCCCAGCGGCAATCTCCTCTGACGCTACTTTTGTATACTTATCCAGCTCTTTGTTCACTATAGCTTGGTCTGTTGGTACAAAATCCCCTGCTTATCTCTTGTCCTCTGTATCTGTTTCTAAATCCCCTACGACGTTCACTTTGAAAACTACCAGAGTAACCATCACTACTCGTGCGACTTCCTCTAAAGGGTCTGAAATCTCTTAAGTCATTGGTTTCTCTTCGGTACTGTTTCTCATGTGACATAAGAGCACCACAACCTACTCTGCGACATTTCTCAATTAGCTTTCAGATTCATAACATTCACTTTCTTCTCGCAAAGTAAAGTTCACCTTCGTTTCATTTACTGCACTTTCAGGAATATTCATCTTACGTTGCTGATTTAATATGCCTCCCAATGTTACTTTCTGGTTGACTAAACTGTTTTGGAAGCGATACATTTTCTTGTTGCGGTGAAATTAAATTTAATACTGAAGTATCAGCAACCAGGACATTACCGGATGACATGTTATCCGCAGGAACTACCCTAGGTTGACACTGCAGTAAAATGTCATCAGCTTTTCCTTGCAACCTTGTGGTTCCTCCATAAATACCGTCTCTATGTTTGTGCTTCTGTAGTTTTATATCCTCATCAGTACACTCTTTAATACCACGGACATTTCCACTTGTCAGGTCGGCGACTGCATCTTCAAGAACAAAAGCTTTAATTTTGCCACACAAGAATGGCGTATTAATATTTATCAATGCTAGAGGATAGACTTAAACTCTACCACCAAATGTGGTACACCGAGCAGTTTGACCCAACAAACAAGACTCATCTATGCATGATCTACATACGCCAACTGTTGTACATACTGCATCTCTTAACTCCGATACGACCTTATGTACTACGTACCCTGGATGTAAGGCTGGACTACCATCTGTGTGAACTGCCAAAAAACATAGAAGTGGGTGACCACAAATCTGAATTGGTGTCTCATCTTTATGAAAAAGTGGTCTGTACCCTTCACAACTCTCGCTGTTGAATGTATCTAAGACTACCACCGAATTTGCGCGTTCAAACTTCATATTAGGACAATCAAAGTGAAGGTGGCCAATGCCATTACATACAAAGCATCTGTACTCCTGACGCAGACTCTTCTGTGGACTACCCGTAGTAAGAGTTTGAGGCTCGGCCCCAGACTGAGGTTCAGGCTTGTCAAAAACTTTGCTCCATGGCATGGTAACCCACATTTAAAACAACCAAAAGGTTTTCTTCTACCTAACTTTGTCATATACTGCTGTTTCCTGGGGGATGTACGGAAGTCTGTCTCTGTCCACCTCTTACTTCCTGCGTTCCTTTCATAGGGTCTCTCCAAAATACGAGAACTTTATCTTTGATATGGTCGTGTTTCATAACTCCGCTTGGCCACACCTGTCGTAAGGGTTTCTGGCAATGCTGATTTATGAACCGGTTTGCCTGGATGGGCTGTCATGTACTGCTGCCCTAACTGTGACATTGACAAATTATTTTCTAGTTCTCTCTCCTGAAACAAGGCAACAAATCGGGGCTACATGAGGACATTACCTTATCACGCAAGATGAAATCATGTAGGCCATCAAAATCTTTAACAATGCCTGATTGGTCAATCCACCTGTTCAAAAACATCTTGATATCTGCAATAACCTCTTCAAAATCCTGCTCACTACTTGGCATCTGTCTGTGGAACTTTAACCGATAACTCTGCTCATTTATTCTGTACTTGTGTAATAAAGTATCCTTCACTTTGTCATAATTTAATCTAACTTCCACAGTTAATTAGAAAATTGTTTTTAACGCTAACCCTGTTAAATAATCTCTCAACAGTGACCCCACGGTTCTTTATTAAATGTTAAAGCAGTCGCCATCTTTTGAAACCTCTCCAAAACAGTTCATAAAATCTAAGTATTCGTTGAAAATTGGGAGTTTCACCGTGTACATACTCCCATACTCTTTTTTTATGATGAGTCTTCACCCAACTTCTCTAACTCGAGTGGTCTCAAGGACACCTCTTTGTCCGCTTCTATCGTTTTCATTTCCTTCTGTGCTTCTATTTCTTTCATTTCTTTCTGTATTTCGAATCTCTTAGTCTCTGCTTTCTTAGTTTCTTCCTCTGCCTCTGCTTTCTTTCTCTCTCGCTCCTTGTGTCGTTCTTGTCTCTCCTGCGCATCCTTAAATTGAGCCTGTGCAAACGCTAAGAGATCTTCTCCGGACTTTTCTATCCTCTTACCGACGAGGATAAAATCCTCAACAACACTGGCAAAGTGTTGACATGATTGTGAATATATCTGACTTAAATGCATGTCAAATACTCTAAAAAAATAAATATAAAAAAATTTCAAAATTGCTCAAACTCCAAAATAATATCTTAAATAACCACTAAGATGATACCTTACTCACTGTACTCAATGTCTGCCAAATAAATTATTAGCCCTACTGTAAAGATCCAAATGGCCGCCAACTGGAATCGTGCTTTTATTCTGGTAGGGCTGACTTAAATTACAATCTGCTACGGTCGGGCTTACATATGGCCGACAAATTTAAATAACGCGAATGTATTCATCGTGGGCCGAAAACGTAAGCCAAGGTTAGTATCAAATAACGTGGAACTGTCAAAATATTCATCTTGAAATCCGATCCTCACAATAGACATCACTTTTTATTGACGGACGTAAAACAGACGATTATAAACATCATCATAAGTATTATATCAACAGTTCATCTTATAATCTCTAGACATATTATTTAGTGTATCTATGTTCATGGATGATCAACATATAATTTCATAACGGCTGACCTTTCAAGGGCAGACGTACATCTTATGGTCATGAGGTATATCAGACATCACCGAAAATCCCATCTTTAAATTGGCCTCGTAAATAATATACATGTAGGACATTCGATCATCATCATTGAGGCGTCATGGTCAATAGTACATTTTCAATCCTAATTCCTGAATTCAATTTACCTCTCGTCATCTGCCGTATTCCGTAGGACGGCGGAAATATACATTATATTTTGTATTCACGGTTTGGAAATACAGTTCTTTCAAACGGCACGTACTTACAAAATACTAGGCTGGCTTCACTGACTTTACTTCATCGTTGATCCATTTCAGTACACTCTCATTGAATGTGCTGACTAGATTTTAACATGGCAAAATTGCATAAATATTTATCTTCATTTTACTTGAATAAAAAGACTTACGGTGAGAACCACACGGTGATAGCTTCCACTAGGAAGGTTGTATCAAATAGTAATCACATGAAGTTTACCCCCAACATGGTGTTCAAAACAAACAGACTAAGGTCTGACTTTCAATCCAGCCATCTCTCTGAGGTCACCACGTCATCTACTGTTTAGCAACAAAACCCGAAAATACTTATGCACAAATATGTGCGCTTCCGTGCGCGATGAATTTAAATTACCAATATATTCTTACCACATATGTTGATATGTACCCTCTTAACAGAAGTAGGACCCATGACTACTTTATTACTGTTAAGGACCCAAAAAGTACGCAACACCTACTCAGCCAAACAATAACACAAAAAATGATATTAAACACTACACCCTAATTTAACAAATAACAACCTGGTAGGTCGGTAACAAGAAAAAGGAAAGATATGCGACAGAAGTAATATTGAAATACACTGTACCAGACCTCTATAACGCACGAAAACAGGGAATTGAAAAAAAATTAACGCATTTACAGGATAGTGTAAGAAAACATGTCTGAAGAATACACCACATATACACAACGCTAAAGAGGGAATATAATACACAACCAGCAACAAACGGCATGTAAACAACTAATGCAAAAAATGTACACTTTATTCGTGAAGGGCAATTCAACTGATCCTGCCCACAGGATAGGACCCCTTCTAAGAATAAATAGCACAAAATCCTACAGATAAAGTCAACACACAACTAAATAAAATAATCGTCACGCCCAACAACAACAGTGAAACAATGAATACCAGGGGAAGCATATATAGTAAAATGGACAAATAAAGTGAAATATGGACTTAGAATTACGAATCAAAACAAATTAAGGTTATATAGCTTTTTATGATGTACTGGTATGGCAGGCTTTGGAAATAAACTGTTCTGATCTGTTGTCTCCAAGTCACCTCTGCAGCAGTAGACTTGATAATATGTTAATAAACACTTAATATCTACTTCAAACTATTAGAAGAGAAATAAACTTGGAAAGGAAGAACTAGAGAGAAGGATGATGGCGTTCATCTCCTGTTGCATCCCTAAGCTAATTTTTAAGTCGTCTTAAAGAGTTGGCACAGCTATATATAGAACAGATATAAGCAATGTGTAGAAAAAACGAACAAACAAAAAACAAACACATCAGTGATGCTGAATGACGATAGACAGGAATCGCACAGCTATAGATAAAACAGATGCAAACAATGTATCTTAATCTCCTTAAATAGTATCTCCCTTAACTCGTAAAAGCAACATAAACTAACTGCAACTTCTTTGCAAGTATAATTAATTCTAAGTGCAATTAAACATACGCCTTTATCAACCAAGTCAAATAAAGAAAGAATGAAAACAAAGCACAGTAGAACAGCAACCCCGAAGGTGAACTAGAAAATAAGTGATAACAATGACAGTAGAATGTAGCAGAACTACACAGAAAAAAACTAAATGTGAATACAGAAGTATTCAGGATATAAGAAGAGTCACTGATTTCTTAAGAAATACACTGTAATCACTATATAAATCACCAATTCCCTTATAAACACAAACTTAGTGCAGCACACCCGTAGATTATTAGCATTCTAAAGAGCTAAAGAATGTCCCCTAACTACCTTAACAAAAAGACTGTACAGAAAGGCCTAATGATAATCATAAGAAGCAATAGGCCTGCATAGTTAGTTAGTTGCTTATCCTTTACAGGACCTGGCAATCAAACCCAGCTTTTATTGGCTGTTTGTGATTATTCTAGGCAATTTTTTCATTCAGTAGTTTGCCATTGCTTTTTGAACGGTACGGCGTTTATACCATTGTTAAAAATCCATACAAAGCGATCTGCTACCAAACCGCCTGCAGCAGATTTCGAACCTGGTACCGGGTATATCTGGATTATGAAACTGCATTCATATCCATTAGGCCACAGACGCCGACAGGTCTACATAAGCTAGGCTATATCACAACAAATTATGATGTTCATTAACTATTCACAGAATAAATACAAATTCTTAAATTCCAAGCGTGAAGATCTGTTTAAAATGTCCTCAGCAAATCCCAAGGCGATGAAATTATAAAGACGACACACGGTACAACACAGCACACACAGCTCAGATTCTGTATCGCCACCTGCTACACCACGTGAAAAACAGGGCTCGTATTTTCCACCTCATACTGTGTCAAGCAGCACACTGCAACAAGGTTTCTTCAGACGGCTTCACAACACCGAATTCCATAGATCTTCTTCTGGTCACAAAAGATTCTAGACACAATAACAGCTTGTACAGCTCACTTTTCAACGTTCACTGGGACGGTGATCACGTTACTCCTGCGTTACACAGCGACTTGACCTTGATTCCAACAGAGCGCAAATACGTTCCGAAGTAATTTACCACACTCCTGTAAAAAAATTGGGCTGTGTTGAAAACGACCGTCTCGATGAGCTGGGACAGTTTTAATGTGCTCTACCATTCTGGGTTCAACTGTAGTATCCAAATAGACGGCCCCAGATGTGACGAGTAGGGTATATGTGGGTGAATATAGAAAATCAAACGACAGTCATACACTGCCCGTCTAGCTCACTGTCTAAGGCAGTGTTTCTCAAACTTTTTTGGGTCACCGCCCCCTTGGCTCACAGGGCATGTCCCCAACGCACCCTGCATTTCCCCACAGTACATGAAAAAAATGTAAAGAGTGAAAAACAAGAGCAACTGTTAATACAGTAACAACTAATTGCTCAATTTATCACATTCTAATATAAAGCTACAAATACGCTTATTTATTAACTTAATTTAAAAGGAAAAACTTAATTACTTAATGCAGTAAAACAAACAGCAGTATGCGAAAGTAAATTAGTAACAAACTTACTTCAGTTTTAATTTCAGTGAGATGGATGTGCCTGGTGTAATGACATCAGCCTCTCAACATCAGGCTGAAAGTTACTTAGAAGGAGTCTCTGGTCCTCACGTTCAGTAATTTGCAGTCTGTTTCTCTGCTTCGAAAGAAGTTGGACAACCGCGCTGAAACCACGCTCTACTAAATATGATGTTGGAAAGGCAATACAGAACATTTTAACCTTTACCCACACTGCAGGGAAGCGTTCAGAGATTTTTTTCTGCAACCAAAAGTCTTGATATGATTTCTTGAACATTGGCTAAAGCTCAACATCATTTTGTAGCTATATCAGTTTCTCTTCCACCCTTCCTAATTCCTCACTGCAAGTGTCCAGGAATGGATTTATTATCAAGTCTGGAATCATGATCAAAAGAAGATCCCGAAACCTCTGAGACATGTCTTTATGCAGCATATCTAGGTGTGCACAATATACTTGAAGTCAGGAGGTGCAAGATCGGTACTGTAAAGAGGAATGGGGTAATAATGTCCAGCCAAATTCTGCAATCGCATCAATGGTGCGTTTAGCGGTGTGTGGCGTGGCATTATCGTGCAACAGTAGTGCAGTTCTCTGATTTTTTAATGAGTAAAGACGCCGAAGACGACCTCTAAGCTTCTTCAAAGTTTCAATGTAACGGTCTGCATTCACCGTGTTTCCCTGTTCCAAGAAGTCGAGAAGAACCACACCCTTCTCATCCCAAAACACGGAGGCCATAACTTTCCCTACAGATGGTGAACTCTTGAACTTCTTTCTTGTCGGCGATGTTGTGTGATGCCATTCCATTGACTGCCTCTTGGATTCTGGTTTAAAAAAATGAACCCAAGTCTCATCACCTGTCACAATATTCGATAAAATCTTTTCTCCTTCAGTTTCGTAACGGTGCAGGAGGTTGATGGCTATGTTTTTTTCTTGTTTCTTTATGTCTGTCTGTCAACATTCTGGGCACTACTGTTGTACGATAATGCCACGCCACACACCGCTAAACGCACAATTGATGCGATTGCAGAATTTGGTTGGACATTATTACCCCATCCCCCTTACAGTTCCGATCTTGCACCTTCTGACTTCCATCTGTTTGGACCACTGAAAGATCTTCGCGGATATCATTTTGAGGACACCGAGACCCTTAAACTCGCCGTACGCCAGTGGTTTAGGAAAAAGGACACATTTTTACCGTACGGGGATACATGCCCTTGTGAGAAGATGGACCAAAACTGTAACAAATAACGGAGACTACATTGAGAAATATATTTATGAAGTTCAGACTTGGGGCTACATTTCAATGTGAATTTTATCTGTTTTCTTGCCGATTGAATGAAATTGGAAATTACGAGGCATTACTTTTTGACCATCCCTTGTATATATCTTACTGGACAAAAGTTAAGGGCCACCATTCAGTTTAGACAAGGTTTATATAATTGATTGGCAAACTGTAAAGACAAGTGAAAATGTCATTAAAACTGAGCTCAGAGAAATGTGTATAGATTTCGGTGTGCACTAGGTTAATTTTTTTTAAATGTCCAAAAACTGGGTAACTTTAACCCGCACGTGAAGATTGCCATTGTTGCTGCAAAAACTCGTGGTTTTTGCAACACGCCCTACTAATTCAAAAGGGGAAAAAGTGAGTTGAATGTGAATGCACGTGGAAAATGATCATCGGTAAAGAGTGTTCACTGTTGGTGTGCAATAAATCAGTATGACAAGTGGTCGAAATGATCACTACATTAGCCAAGCCACAAAGGAGAAGTCTCAGCACTGTAGACCGTGGTCGAGCCATGGCATGGATTCAGGATGGTCAGTCTGTTCGTTATGTTGCAAGACATTTAGCAGTGTCCCACTCTACCATTAAGAGACTTCTTGAGAGATTTCAAGCTACCGGACATTTGGAAAATCGACGCTGCTCCCGAAGAATTATATAAACCTTGTCTAAACTGAATGGCGGCCCTTAACTTTTGTCCAGTAGTATACTTTCTTACTTAGTTGTTCCCCTTCTACCGTGAGGTGTAGAGGTTTGGAAGAGAGAGCGCCAGGCTATCCTATCGGCTATCTTCCTCCTGACCTGGTTCCATTCTAGTCCTCAGTCCTTCAAAGATTGTCTAATGTTGTCCTCCCAGCGGACTCTGGGTCGTCCTGGGGGTCTGGATCCTTGGCTCTTTGTTTCCCATGCTTGTCGTGGTAGCCGATCTTCTCCCATTCTGCAGACATGGCCAAACCATCTTAGTTGGGACTGTTCTACTTGCGTCTGCAGGGGGTAGGATTTAAGGCCTTGATGTATCGTCTTCCAGTAGTATAAATATATAAATAATTATTTTATTAACCTTCTATAAAAGCATGTAAAGATTGTGTACCAATTAAAAATGTAGAGAACATTTACGTAAATGGTAGTACTTAATAAAAGCTGTACACACAGCTTGTACACATTAGAACAAATAGTAGACAGACAGTTGTAACTAATGTATGTATACCATTCTCTCTATTTACGCGAAGATACGTTTTACATCGACAACACACAACATAAATGGAATCCAGTGGACTCTGACTAAGCAGTTAGATGATCTGGATTTTGCTTATGACTTGGTTCTTCTGTCCCATAACGTAATCAGATGCAGGACAAATTGAAAACACTCGATGAGAGGTCACAGCAATTGGGTCTGAAAATACACAAGGAAAAGACAAAATAATGAGAATAAATGCAGGTAATGATAACATGGCTGAACTTGAAGAAACACCAATACAAGATGTTGAATCGTACACATATCTTGGCAGTAATATAGACAAAGTTGGAGGGACAGACAGCGATATCAAAGTAAGAATACAAAAGGCAAGAGGAGCTTTCATTGCATTGGGAAATTTATGGAGATCAAGAGAAATCGGATCCAACACGAAAATAAGAATCTTCAACTCAAATGTGAAGTCAGTCCTATTGTATGGCTCTGAGACATGGAGAGCAACAAAGACAACAACAAAAAAGCTACAGACTTTCATAAGTGGGTGCTTGCGTAGAATAGAGGGATTGAAATGGTATGACAAGGTTACCAATGTGGAACTGAGGACAAGAACTAGACAAGTGCCAGTGGAACAAGAGATGAGAAGAAGACGATGGCGATGGATTGGACACACACTGAGGAGACCTGTTGATAGCATTACAAGGCAGTCCTTGTTCTGGAACCCCCAGGGCAAGAGAGGCAGAGGTAGACCAAGAAGCACACGGAGAAGAGAACTGGAAACAGAGGTGAAAATGATGAGGAGAACGTGGAAAGAACTTGAGATGATGGCACGTGACAGGAGGACTTGGTATGTGTTTGTTGAAGGCCTATGCTCCTTTGGGAGTGGAGGGTTATGAATGAATGAAAGCAATTATTAATTTCAGCTCGTTCAAGCCCTCACCCTGATTTTACTAGTGGAATTATTCTTATTATGGCATTGCTCTGTTCAGAGTGTATTTTGTAAATTGAATGCCTAGGTATTTGACTGTGTCTGCGTGTGTGTGTGTCTGCGTGCGTGTGTGAGTGTGTGTGCGTAAGTGTATGTGTGTGAGCGCGCGCGTGTCTGTCTCTCTATTTGTCTATAATTCTGGGTTAACTGCTTAGTTTTGTTATTTTTACATATAATGTTTTTAAATTTTTATTTATTTGTGTATTTATTTTTTATTATTATTTTATTTTATTTGTTATTTATTTATTTATTTTTTATTTTAAATGATAGCTAAATTCTTATTTTAATCTATTTTTAAAAAATTCTCTTTCACAGATGTCTTCACCTCAAATCCAGAGACGTCGCTTTGCGTGCTCGGACTGAGAGTGCGTTTTTACGAGGGAATGCAATCTGAATCGTCATTATAAGAGTGTGCACGGGTGCCAACGATGCGCGTGCTCTCTGTGTAATCGTGCTTTTACGAGAACTGATACACTTAAAGGACACACAGAGAATGAACATGGGTCCGTCTCAAGTACGGAACAATCACCACAAACACTAACCACATCAGTGGTACAAAATAGCCTGATACGTGCATGGTGCGGAAACACTTTCACGAGGCAAGACAACTACTTACGCCACATCAACACAGCGCATTCGTTGAATCTGTATACCTGTGCTATTTGTGGCAACAACTTTTCTCGAGCAGATAACTTACGGGTCCATCTACAGCTACAACACCCCTCTTCAGCATCACTATCAGGTGCCAAAACATTTTCATCACCAACAACTTCAACAACGAGGCCTTTCACATCAGTTGCAACACTATCATCACCTGGCCCAACGCCAGCTACCTCTTCATCATCATCATCTGCTGCATCATCATCATGTAGAACATTTGCAACACCTGGCCCAGTCTCTTCGAGAATACCAGCTTCAACAACAGGGCCCGTCACCTCGGGGCCCACTACCTCTTTAGCTGCAATAATTCCTCCTACCTCAGTGCACCACTACCCACACACACCAATCCCCCACCCTGGCTCACCCTTATCAGCAGACATCGTCACCAGCTGCAGTCCAGACCTCAAACAAACGTCCAAGACCTTGTCACCAAGGCCCTAATAAAACACCTCGCCTGTCCTCTGACCAAGACAGTTTACGTGACATACCATCTGACGTTAGACAGCTCTACACTAACAACAGGTCAGCCATCAACACACACACACCAACCCCAATAATTACTTGTCCACCTTCACATTTTTTCATAGACCAGACAACATAAAACCCACAGATTGGGCCTCCCTCCTAAGACTTATTTTTAACCAACAAACAAAACGGTTCAAAATTAATTACAGCCACCACGCCATTTTACGCCATAGAGAAACCAACGAGCTCCGCTTATACCACGCATCACACAATAATGCGTGTGTCTTGGAAAACCCTCATCTTGTTAATAACATAACAGATTTCAACTCTTTTGTTTCACAATTACACAACAGCGACACTCTTAATAACGCACAATTAAACCGACCCAACACAAAATATTACGTAGAGACAATTCCAGCCACCTCCTTTTACATCTATCACACACAAGAACACCCTATCGGGTGTTGTTTAGCAGATATCCCAGCATACATCACCGACAATAAACACATTAACACATTACAACACGACTCGAGCTCAAAAACTTACAGTGGTAACTTTTGCTTTTTTAGGTGTCTAGCGGATTTTAGGGGGGTTCCCGTTAAGAATGTAAGAAAAAAGCACGTGTCATCTCGTAGACCAGTGGCAAGTATGTCAGGGTATAGAGTCCCTCGTCGATTTTCCCGGCGTGAATTTAACCGACATTCCCTCCTTAGAAAAATGTTTTAAAATAAACATAGACGTCTTCGAGTTTGACGACGCACAAGCCCTTTCTCCAAAACTCAGAGGTAGTGATAGTTTTCAAGAAACGTTGCGTCTTTTAATGTATAAAAATCATTTCATGTACATAGCTGATATAGATAGGGCGGCAAACTCTTTTTCGTGTCCCAAATGCGGGAAGTTATGGAAGTTTTTTAGGTTTATGGAAGAACACGAGAAACGTTGTACCGGGGGTAAGCGGGCAGAAATATTTAAAGGTGGGGTTTATACCCCACCGGACACCATTTGGGAATCAAGCGCCGCGCAGGGTATAGATGTCGATAAAAAATTCGTGTATCACTATCGGGCAACCTTTGATTAGGAGTGTTTTTTCGACACCTCTGTAGGGACGGGGACCGGGGGCACAACATATACAGCCAAATACGTCCCTCTGTCTTGCTCGTTCGCTTCCAATGTCCCCGGGTTGGAAGAGCCTGTCTGTTTTATCACAACAGGCGATCCTCAAGACTTGGTCAATAGAATGCTCGATCATCTGACCCGAATTGCCGAGGCCGCTTACGCCATCTTACGTGAGCGTTTTGATGAGGTGTATACTCAACTCGGTGATTTGGAGGGCCACATCGAGAGACTCGATGATTATTTGCGAGAGTTCCCCGTTTTAGGTTTCAACTCGTGGAAATACGACGTCAACGTTATAAAACCCTGCCATATAAAGTATTTTCTAGACCGAGACTTTAAATATTTAGTAAAAAGAAACAATAACTTTATGTGTATCGCTATCCCTCAGTTAAAATTTTTAGATATCATCAATTACCTAGCCCCCGGATTTAGTTATAGCAAGTATCTCGCAGCCTATAAAGTGACAGAAACTAAAGACTTTTTTTGTTACGAGTACGTCACCGATTTAGACAAGTTAAACGAAAAGACCCTACCACCCCACTTGGCCTTTTTTTCCTCTCTAAAAAACTGTAATATTTCCAGTACCGAGTACGCCGAATGTCAGAGGGTGTGGGTCAATAACCGCAATGCCACGTTGAACGATTTTCTGGCGTGGTATAATAACAAGAACGTAGTGCCCTTCTTAATTGCTTTAGAACAGCAAGTTAGTTTTTACGCGGGTCTAGGGGTAAATATGTTTAAAGATGCCATATCGGTCCCCTGTATAACCTTAAAGTACTTATTCAAAACCCTCCTATCAAATATATCTTTTTCTTTATGCTCGAAGCGGGAGCAGGATTTACACCACACTCTGAGACAAAATATAGTTGGGGGTCCGTCAATAATCTTTTTTCATAGCCCACCGTTCTCATGATTCAAAAGCTTCTCTACAAAACACACATTAGAATGTGAGGCTGTCTGTCACAAGGTTTGAACTCAGTATCATAATTGTTGAATTTGTAACTTCAATGAACGTGATAAGTCTCTCTCGAGTCCACACAATTTTTAATATACATTTCAAACAGTAGACAGTCCATGGAGGTTGATTATGAAAACATTATATATTAGAATTGAATCATACATCATAAATGCTATCCATGCATTATAGTCCTGGTCCAATAATATGCAAAACTATAGTCAGAACGTCGTAACTATATGTACGCGCGGTTGGGACATCCAACGGCCGACAATGAGATTAGACGTCTGGCGATATAAAACGAATGTGGACCATAATTTCATCCTTCCTTGACATAATTAAATTTTAAAATTTTAACTAACCTCGAATACATTCCTCTCTGTCCATAAAAAGAATTTCGGGACTGGAAGTATGTCCTGTACTCGCAAATAACATAATGTGGCGGAAAATATCATGCCTACCAAAGGATTCATAGGACACGTCTTATATCCGTTTTGAACGGTCAATCTAAGAAAAGGGTGTGGTAACCTAGTCACGGTGCGTGACATACCAACGCATACACGTCATAATCAATCGTGTGTATCGCGTACACTAACTAACAATTATTTATGCGTACATAATATTAAACCTTATATTAAAAAACCTATTTAATCTTATGCTGTTAACCTCTAGCAAGGAACCATGATGCCAATAAAATACCTTAACAATTTTCCACTGTCCACTGGGGGAAAAAAAAAATCTATTAGAATAGATTTTTTTTAAAAAAACCCATCTGAAAAAAATACCAATAATGTTAACAAATATCAAAAAAAAAAAAAATTTAACGAGATAGCGGCATATGGCCCTACGACGTTAAAAAGACCCGGTCCAGATAACCAATGTCGTGGTCATGTCGACTAACCAATCCAGTCATGTAATATATTCATTATTTTTATATCATAAAATAAATATAAATGGTAATAAGAACTATAAAAGAGAATGGTAATGTCGATCTCTAATTAAATAAAGTACATTAACTAAAAATATGTTCGTGATTTTAAAATGTCATGTCAGACTAAATTTTAAAGTGTTAAAATTAAACTAATATAACTATACTGAAACGTATATGGAATAAAGAATAAGAGAATTATGTGTTGAAAAATCTAAATGTAAGAAAAATGTGAGAGGATCTGTTTAAAGAAAGACATAATAACGAATAAAGAATAAATTAGATCGAAAGAAAATAAAAATTGATGTTTTAAAATTTGAAACTATGTTATGTTCACGAGTTGAAACATCAAGTAAGTGTGTATTAAGTTTTTAATACCTTTCTAACTAATTTACACAATAGTATGCAATATATTCATGTAATTCTAAAACTATAATCAAAGAATTATGTGAGTTTCCTTTTCTTTCTTTCATTTTTTTAACTTTCATTCATTTTTTTCAAATTAGACTCACTTGTCATTTTAATGTGGATAATTTTTTTAAAAGAAAAAATTAAAAAATTAACATTGGATCATGAGAGATCCATTCGTAGTCTTGATCCTTGGAATTTCATTAGACAAAAATGTTCAAGTATTCTGACAATCACGTTATATAAACGAATTTAGAAGTTTCGACTGGAATGTCATTTATTTTTCTCTGGTCTCGCTAAGTGTTTTTGAAACAATGTTTTGTGACAAATGGTAAACAGGAAAGTCACGGTGTAAAGACGAAAATAGTGTCAATTGATTGCAGTCACTTTGCGTATAATTTTTGCTCTATAGAATAAGCAGCTGGTAAAATGGTTTCATTCATGTGATTCAAAAAGCTAACGATGGTGCTAAAAAAAGGATGTTCTTTGATTTAAGTTTTCTCTAGTCACATAGTATTGTCTTTTGCGTAAACATAAACCACGTAAATTAGGAATCGACATCATTAGGAGGTTTTTCGAGAATAATGTATCTGCCAAAATGTTTGGGGATCCTGTGTATTTTGTACTCGATTGACGCCCTCGAGAGGGTTGGGGGGAGTAAAATATAAAAAAATCTGGTCAATTTTGGTCTTGTGATTTTGCTCGTAACGTAGTCGAAATGCTATAAACGGCCCTTTGATCGGTTTGTACTACATTGAAAAGAGGGGGCTCCCCAGTAGGAATTTTTCTAGTTTGGTTATCGCCCACATAATGACGGCTATAAGAGTTCGCGATCAACCGTAGAGTATACTTCACTTCTTGGTTGTTTTCAGGTTTTCGTGACACGTAAACAAGTTTGGGGGAGTAGGGATGTGGGTCGTCATTGGGGTATTAAGCATAAACTGCGCCAATTAGGTCCGTAGTTTTTACTCGGCATCTGTACGAAGAATGTAAAAGTGTTTTGTAGAAGCATCATATTTTTTATTCTTTCAAGGTATAGGTTGGATTTGTAAAAAAATAATAGAAATAGTATTTGACCAAAAATTCTGTCAACAGATGTGCGTCAGTCCAGGTCCTCACTTTTCGACACCTGGCATAGGGTTCTTCTCTTTAAGTAATTGATTGAGGACAATTACAGCATGTTATGGATTATACAAGTTTAGGTACGAATCTACTGTTAATATTGGAACTATGATAAAACAAGCTTCTCACTTGTTTTCTATTCTTCGTTTTATGAAACGGAACTGTTTAAAATTTTTGACAAACTACCAAACTTTAATTGTCTCAGTGGAATCACCAGCTAACCAATACCATGCGAAACCCAAAAAACGTGATCCGCTATGAAAATGCTACCAAGTAATTTTGTAGGTTTAGCAGTCTACATTGTACTTCTCATGGTTTTCAGTAAAAAAAACGTATCCAAGACCCACAAAAATTGAATCCTTCAAAATGAATTAAACTAAACAAGCAAATATGAATCTAATATAATATTAATACAGCTGGTCTATACCTTTAAAAATGTGTCGCGCGCGAACAAAGGTTTTTCTGAGCGTTAACCAGCCGCGATCAAGGCATCAGTTACTGGTATTGATAAACGATTTAATAGTAATTTTTATAATAAATTAGAATAATGAGGGCAGTGCAATTTAATAACCTTTAGTTTTCCAATCTTAGTCAAAATTATTTATGCACCTGTCCGAATAGACTTTCAGGCGATTAATACGGACAAAACGAGATGTGGCTTTTGCGACTATCAAAGGATCGTTCAATAAACAATCACAACAACATAGACAAAACCAACGAGTTTTAGAGTAATATTCCTCAACACGCAACAAGTATAAAGGGCGGGGGAAAAATGTAGGTTTCAGAACACACAAACTGTTTCCGCTATCTACACATACAGTCACCAACATTCGCAAATCCCTTCCTATTTTTACATCATAAAAGGCAGGTACATTTAATACGCCGATAATGTCACCGAAGAAAACGAAAAACAAAATCTCTTCTCATCTAAAAAATAATGCTCTGTACACAACACCATACAAACCAAAAAAAGCTAATACCCACCCACACGGTGTACCACGAAGAGAGGTTAGCGTCCCCCAACACTACATTTTGTACAAGGTACATCGCAACTCTTCTGTCCTAAAAATTTCTACAGCAAAAACAACACGACGACAAATGTTGATGACGACTAAAATCTCTCTCCCCTCAAGTTCTATATATTTGTTACTGTTGTTTACCAAATATTGTACACACGCCTCCCTCTTTCCAGCTAGCCGGTGTCCTATAATTGATCCTACTCATATCTTTTTGTTACTGCTGTACCAAAACACTGTTGTTTACCACTATAAATATATAAATATAAAAAAGTACGCGCCTCCCTCGTGCCAATATGTGATCCTGCTCATATAATGTTTTTTACTGCTGTAACAAAACACTGCTATTTACCAATATAAATATAAAAAATTGTACAGACCTCCCTCTTACCAATATGTGCTCCTGTTCATATAATTTTGTTACCATACAAATTGTACACACCTCCCTCTTGCCAAAATGTGACCCAACTTATATAATTTTGTTACTGCTGTAACCAAACACTGTTGAAAATAAAATATATTTATTAACTAAATCTTTGTTATCCATGTCTACATATCGTATGTATATATGTATAAATATGTGTTTTAACACATGTTTTGTAAAGTACGTATAAATATTTATCATATAACTGTTGTAATATATGTATAAATAAACAAACACACAACACGCCCGCCATACTTGAGCAGAGTATTTCCTTATATAAAAGTCATGCGCCACCTCCTGAATCATACCTGTAGCGTACGTACTATACTACTCACAACCCGTAGATTTAACTTTCATTTTGAATATGATATCCCGTTTGTGCCCTTTGAGGCATATTAGGAATATGGTGTTAGGCCCATATTTTCCTGACCATCAGCACACTAGGGTTGATGTCGTCAGCATCACGCCGGCAGCATAACCTTCCAAGAGTAGCTCTGGTACCAATTTTATGAGGTTATGTTGACCCCGGAGCCGTTTGCGGTCTAAAAAAAAATCCTACCTGAACTGGAGATAGAATTAGGAAGCCAGTGCAATTTTGAAGATGAACGAAGTAGAAGTAAAATTGAACCACACATTCAGTGCCCAGATTTTAAAACAAAGTTTACATGCTAAACGTTTAGTACCACATCAGAATTTGTTCTTGTCAACAATAAATCAGGATGGACATGAACAAATAGTGCTGCTGTTAAGAGTATACAGTCCTCATACATAGTACCTTTTCAAAGTGTCAGCGTGTAACAATTAGATATATTGTCTGTTAAGTATAATCTTGACCTCTACTGCTTTCTCTTTACATGACATAGTCAGCTTTGACGTTTGTTGTTTTATTTGCTCTCGCAAGAGTAGAACACCTGTAACTAAAAAACTATTTATAGATATCCATTATCCGACCCGCCAAAACAAATTAGAGAGTCCACTGTTTACGACGTCACCTTCGATACTGCCACGTTGACTAATTATATATATATATTATAATGCATTGTACAATGGTTTTGCCAGCTGTCCACAATCAGTGTAATCAAGAAGTACGTTTGCTCAAGTGTACGTTGTAAGTTTATGAATCTTTCTTTTATAACGTTTGTTTAACAACATATACTTGTATTTATGTTTGATGTTTGTGTGTATCTCGTCAAATAAGTCAAATAAGAAAAAAAGGAAATCAAAGATTTTGAGTAAGTAACCCGTCAAAACCTTCCACAAATTGTGCTCTTTCTGCTACACTAGAGCCACCATTCAGACCTTTGAACAAGTTTATTTATATCTACAATTTGTGCAGATATATATATATATATATATATAATATATATATAAGAATATATATAATATATATATATATTATATATATATATATATATATATAATATATATATACAATATATAATATATATATAAATATAATATATATCTATATATATATATATAATATATATATATATATATATATATATATTTATATATATTTATATATATTTATATATATTTATATATATTTATATATACCTTTTAAACCAATTTTTTAAAACATAGCTTCTATGTGACATCCATATACCTCATTTGACATCGATTATTGAAATTGCAAAAATGAAGAAACGAGAAACAACAAATCATTTACCTCTAGACTCATTATTGGGAAAACCAAAACTGAATATGGCATATAGATATCACGATAACGGCGCTATTTTCTTAATATGAACTCTGTTAGTTTGTATAACCATGTCTTTTTAATACACTGATAAGTGCTGAGTACAGAGACTGTACGTAAACAAATTTAATGCATAATTTATTGTTTGTTCATTTAGCAATTAAAACACAAAACATTGAGTTAAATTTGTATTATCAGGGTTAAAAAAACAAACAAATAAAATAAATAAACGATTGCCTCGTGTAGTTCCCAGCCGGTCTGTGATGAGAACAGGAAAGAAAGAATAAGACTGTGTCAACCTCAGATTCAAATTTATGTATGAGGCTGGCAACCTCATAATGTATAACGACAGCTACAGAAACCACTACAACAAACGTGTGCGAATGTTTGGTACAGGATTGCTTTCAGGGGCCAGGTACTGAGGTGGCTCCATGCTGTGTAAGTAGCGCAACGGAACATGATGACGATGGGTATAGAAGATGTTTATGTTTGATATTTCTATTACTTAGTGCCACTCTTTCACGTCTGACGACAGTTGTTTGTATTTACGCCAGATGTCATTCAGGTTGCTAACCTCTGTGCAATGCCGATAAATTGACTTAAAAATACAACGCGAATCCACTTATAAGTCGGTGTAAAAGTTTGGGTTCAGCCTGTCACATAATTTTAGGTCGCTCTCGTCCACTAAGGCCGTATTCAATGACATTTGTTTTACTGGCTAATTCAATTGCGTGCTTTTCAGTGTTGGGATCTTTGCCTTTCTCTGCAATGTAGCAGATATTTTATATTGTCAAATCATTTGGCACTCCTTGTTAGTGATAATTCAACACATTGCCTTGGCGCTTCACATCTTTGCGGAGATTAATGCACATAAAACCCATATGGGCCTTGTCAGTTTTCACAGAGTTTTGTTTGCTAAATGCCGGGCCAGCATGACATAGGATGATGATAATATTTACTGTCTTATGTTATGCACCAACAAATGATAAAGAAGAATCTGAGAAAGAAGACTTTTACACCAGATTACAAAATGTCTTGGACAAAAAGAAAAGAAAGGACATCACTATTTTGATGGGGGAGCCTAACCGCGAAAATAGCTACAGACAACACCGGCTTTGAAGAAATCACGGGAAAGCATGGATAAGGAATGATGAATGAGAATGGGGAACTATTTGCCAACTTCTGTGCTTTAAATAAACTAGCTATAGGAGGAAGCATATTTCCACATAAAAGAACTCTTAAAGCAACATGGATATCACCAGACAACAGAACTGAGAATCAAATTGATAACATATGCATAAGTAATAAGTTTAGATCATCATTGCATGAAGTAAAAGTATGTAGAGGAGCAGATGTGATATCACACCACGATCTTCTGTTGGCTAAAGCAAAATTAAAACTCAAGAAATTTAAAACAGTATATAGCTATAGACAACAGTACACTGTGGGATATCTAATAAATCAGGAAATGAGGGAAAAGTTTTCTATCACAGTATCCAAATACCAAGTACTCCAACAGCTGGTACATGAAGCAGATACGGAAGACCACTAACACAAGTAAAAAATATATGGAACGAGACATGTGAAGAAGTACTGAGAAAAAGAGAACACAAAGCCTGGATAACACCAGAAACCATTAGCAAGATAGAAGTCAGGAAAAGCAAGAAAGCAGATTTAAACAGAAGCAAAACCAAAAGCTCCAAAGCCAAGGCTCATAAAGTGTGCATGGAAGCAAATAAAAAGTAAGAAAAAACATCAACAGAGACAAGAGGAAGTATATTGAAGAGTTGGCAAGGGAAGTAGAAGAAGCTGCAGCCAAAGGAAATGTGATTGATCTGTACAACAACACAATGGAGATAAGAATAGAAAATTGCTTAGTAATATACAAGAACATATGAAAAGATGGACAGAACATTTTGAGGAACTTCTCAATAAGCCGGTTTCAACTAATTCAACAGACATCCAGCCAGCAGAAGAGGCTACAAATCAGCTGTGAACGTCCAAGTGGAGAAGAAATAAAGAAAGCCATGAAGCTTCTAAAAGATGGAAAAGCAACTTGTTCAGATGGAATTCCAGCAGAGGCCATCGAAACATATAATGATACCTCTACAGAGATATATATTATACAAACTACTTGGCAAAGTCTGGGAGAGAGAGGAAATACCAGCAGAATAGAAGGAAGGTTATCTGGTCAAGTTGCCTAAGAAGGGAAATGTCCAAGTGTGCACAAATTATAGAGGAAAAATGTTATTATCAGTGCCAGGAAAAGTATTAAACAGAATCATCCATGAGAGATTAAAAGAGTCCATAGACAAGCAACTGAGAGATGAACAAGCAGGTTTTCGACAAAACAGATCCTGTACAGACCAGATAGCCACATTGAGAATAATAGTTGAAAAAAGTCTGGAATGGAATTCACCACTATACATCGGATTCGTGGACTATGAAAAGGCATTTGACAGTGTAGACAGAGAGTCACTTTGGAAATTGATGAGGCATTATGGAGTTCCCTTGAAGATCATTAACTTAATAAGGAAGACCTATGAAGACATGACATGCAGAGTTCTTCATGAAGGACAACTTACAGAACCGTTTAGGATAAGAACGGGAGTGAGACGGGGATGCCTCTTATCTCCATTTCTTTTCATACTAGTAATAGATTGGGTTATGAAAACATCGACATCACACAACAGAAATGTAATCCAGTGGAATCTGGCTAAACAGCTTGATGATCTAAATTTTGCAGATGACTTGGCTCTTCTGTCCCATAACCATAATCAGATGCAAGAGAAAATGAAAATTCTCGATGAAAGGTCACAACAAGTGTGCCTGAAAATACACAAGGAAAAGACAAAGATTATGAGAATAAATACAAGAAATGATAACACGATTGAAATTGAAGAACCACCACTAAAGGATGTAGAATCGTACACATATCTTGGTAGTAATATAGACAAAGATGGAGGGACAGACAATAATATCAAAATAATAATACAAAATGCAAGAGGCGCTTTCATTGCGTTGGGAAACATATAGAGGTCAAAAGAAATCAAGTCCAACAATACGAATCTTTAACTCAAATTTCAAGTCCTATTGTATGGCTCTGAGACATGGAGAGCAACAAAAACTTACTTACTTACTTAGTCGTTCCCCTTCTACCGTGAGGTGTAGAGGTTTGGAAGAGAGAGCGCCAGACCATTCCATCAGCTGTCTTCTTCCTGGCCTGGTTCCATTCTAGTCCTCGGTCCTTCAAAGATTGTCTAATGTTGTCCTCCTAGCGAACTCTGGGTCGTCCTGGAGGTCTGGATCCCTGGCTCTTTGTTTCCCATGCTTGTCGTGGTAGCCGATCTTCTCCCATTCTGCAGACATGGCCAAACCATCTTAGTTGGGACTGTTCTATTTGGGTCTGCAGCGGATGGGATTTCAGGCCTTGACGGATCGTCTGGTTGCGGACCATGTCTCTTCTTGTCACTTCAACCCCTTTCCTCAGATACCTCATTTCTGAGGTTTGGATCTGGCTGTTGTGGGTTGTAGTCATTGCCCACGACTCGCATCCATATGTCAAGACTGGGACATAGGTGGAGCGGTATACAGCCATCTTCGTTTTCTTACCAACCTCTTTCTTGCTGAGGAATCCACGATTTATGGCCTGAAAAAGTCTCCCAGCCGCTGCTTTTCGAGTGGCCAACTCTTCTTTGATGCCTCCCTTTCGGTCTATAATAGCTCCGAGATATTTAAAGTGGTCGACCTGCTCCAGGACCTGCTCTCCCAACCCAATCCGACGTCCTCTTTCCTCCCGTGATATCACCACGGACCCTGCCCTAGAGCTGCTTATGACCATCCCTCTCTTCTCCAGCTCTTCCTTCCAGACTTGCAGGTTGGATTGGAGATGTGCCTCTGATTTAGCAATCAGGGCAACATCTTCAGCAAATGCCAGCTCCGAAATATAGACCTGTCTCATCTTCCAGTACCCCACTGAATACTTTCTTGTTCTCTCCTTACATGCCTTGATGACATCGTCCATGAGGAGTATGAAAAGACAAGGTGACAGGATATCACCTTGTCTTACACCAGTGGTGGTCCTGAACTCTTCTGACTTATGGTTTGCTGTCCTCACATAATTTCTGCAAGACCTGTAGAAGCTCTGTATAGCATGAATCAGAGGTGCTGGAATATTCTTCCTTGCCAAACAGTCCCAAAGTTTGCTCCAGGGGACTCTGTCAAACGCCTTTTCTAGATGTGAAACAAAGATGGATCTCACTCTTATACTCAAGGGCCTTTTCACTCAGCTGTCTGAGTGTGAAGATTAGGTCCTGAGTACCTCGGTTTGCTCGGAATCCGCACTGGACCTCATCCAATTGTGGCTCAGCTAGGCGTCGGAGTCTCTGCTCTAGGATTCTAGAGTAGATTTTACCAGGGACACCGAGAAGGGATATGCCTCTATGGTTTCCACATTGTCGATTGTCACCCTTTTTGAAAATTGGTGTTATGATGGCAATCTCCCAATCCTTTGGTATGGTCTTGTTGCACCATGCTGCCTGTAGGACCTTTAAGAGTAATAGGTCGCCTGATGCTCCCATGCACCCAACCACCCCTGGTGTCATACCATCACGCCCCGCCGCCCTGCCCATCCCGATCCTCTCCAGCGCTGCCCCCAGCCCCTCCATCTCCACGTCATCCCCACCATCACTGGCCCTCCCCTCTGTGCCAGTGGTCACCATCTCCGCCGCTTCACCATGCCCACCACCCAGGAGCCCTGAGAAACACTCCCTCCATCTTTCCATCACCTCCCCCGGGGCAGCAAGCAACCTGCCCCGCCTGTCCTTTATAAACCCGAGAGGGCACTGCCTTCCCCCCTCATGTTCCCCAGGGTCCCATAGAACAACCTCTGGTTCTCCCGTGCATCCCCCTCCAGCTTCTCTCCAAACTCCTCCCAGGACTCCCGTCCCGTAGCCAGCACTCCGCTCTCTGCCCCCGCTCCGAGCATCACACACTCTCCACATCTCTCCATCTGTCCCGTTGTGCCCTCAGCCCCCAAGTATTGCCTCCATGCCACTCTCCTCTCTCTTACCCTCTCTTTGACTTCCTCTGTCCACCAAGGTGTCCTCTCTCTCTGGTTCCCAAGTCGGACCTCACCGCATGCCCCTGCAGCAGCCGTCTTTATGATATCCTTGAATTTATTCCAGAGGGTTTCCAAGTCATCAGGTCGTTCTTCCGTGTTGCTCACTGCTGTAGCAATAAGCCCCCGACATCTGGTCTCAATCTCCGGCTCTCTCAGCCTGCAGGTCCCAATGCCCATTTCTCCCGCTCGTCCACATGGCCTCTTGTGTGATGTTGGGCAGCTCCCAGGCTGAGCAACTCCCTCAGCCGCTCGCCTGATTGCCAGCAGGCAGTGATCACCTCCAATCTCTGGCCCCCTCCAGACCCCTGCACCTCGGACACATCTGAATGAGCCTCTCCGAACAATGGCACAGTCGACCACCGACCTCTCACCCCCGGCCGGCCCACATCCAGTGCACGCATGCACGCGCCCACGGGGGAACCCCGTGTCTGCAACGATCAGACTCCGCTCACTGCAGAATCTAAGGAGTCGCTTTCCACTGTCATTGAGAGCATCTTCTCCATATCTTCCGATAACTCCACCCCATCTAGCATGGTCATTTCCAACTCTGGCATTAAAATCTCCGAGCATGATAACTTCATCTAGGCAGTCATCCACTGTCCTTTGAAGCAGCTCGAAGAATTCCTCCTTGACCTCTGCTCTCTCATCCTCATTTGGCCCATACACTATGACCAGGTTGACTATGGTTTCTCCTTCTTTTAGTTTTACAACTATAATGCGCTCCGAGACAAAGTTCCATCCCTTGATACTATCTTTTTGATTTTGGGCCACAATGCAACCCACGCCCCCTTTAGCTCTCTCAGATATGGGTACACCACTGTAGAGCAACGTGTTGCCATCGAGATCCATGACTCCTTGTCCTTTTTCTTCGTTTCCGTTATAGCCAGGATTTCTAGTTTTGCTTTCCTCATCTCTTCCACCAGCTCCTCTTCCTTCCCATTTATACTTCTTGTGTTCCAAGTTCCATAAGTCGTAGTCCGTAGTCCGTTCCAGTTCGTCGCCTTTAGAATCAGTCCGGTTTTCTCTCTTGTATTTCTCGTAATCATAGTTTAAGACAAACAGGTGATTGGCCTGTTGTGCCTTTGCATGGTGGAGGGGCTGCCTCCTTACGGCCTCCATGCAGGCCGCCCTCCTCCTTTTTCATCCGGGCTTGGGACCGGCATGGGCGGAGTTGCAACAAAAACAACAACCAAAAAGCTGCAGACTTTTATAAACGGGTGCTTGCATAGAATAGAAGGACTAAAATGGTATGACAAAGTCACAAATGTGGAATTGATGACAAGAACCAGACAAGTGCCAGTGGAACAAGAGCTGAGAAGAAGACGCTGGCGATGGATAGGACATACATTGAGGAAACCCGTTGATAGCATCACAAGGCAGTCCTTGTTCTGGAATCCACAGGGAAAGAGAGGCAGAGGTAAACCAAAAAATAAAAAAAAACGGAGAAGAGAACTGGAAACAGAGGGGAAAATGATGAGGAAAACATGGAAATAACCTGAGCGGATGGCACGGGACAACAAGACTTGACATGTGTTTATTGAAGGCCTTTGCTCCTCGGAGAGCTAAAGGGTATTGACTGATTTATTGAATGCCGAGCCAGGCGATAAAATTACTCGCCAGCAGACAGAATTTGTGTGCACACGCAATTGATAAAGAGATTACTTATCTGGACGACATATTTTGGACAGAAATAAATGATATCATCATTTCCTGTCCATCTGTTTACTTTAGATAAAAGTAAGATGTTCTATTTGTAGGCATTGCAGAGAAGGCAGTCAGATGTTATATTGCCATAAATGCGAGAAATGACCTCTGCATTAAGCTCAGAATATTTCCTTCCTGAAAATATTTGAATTACCCCACCAATATGCAGCTTTTGAAATGATTGGCAGGCTTTTGAAAAGTGGAACAACCAAAACCATGTTTGGGCGCAGCGTAAAATTGTAACAAACAAGGCGTGGGACGAAAACTTGCAATATAATCTGGCATTTATGCAAGTCTAATTCACTGTGAGACTCGCTTGCCAAGACAGCAAGAGTTGGAATCAGTATTCTATTTATCAGACCGGACTTTGTTGGGGCATTTAGAAGGACTAAGTCAGCTCAGGAAAACTATAATTTTAATAAGGAAAACCGGGATCTGAGGAAATTGACAACACGGAGGCATAGTGGGAATTTATTGTTAAAGTGAAGACCCACAAGAACATGTGAAAAGAAGGCATCTGCTACTGCCTTAACCTGCTTCTCTGAGCAAGCAGTCTCACAGTCACGATTGGCGTAAGATGTACATTTTACATTCTATATTTTCATAACTAATATGTGAACTAATATGTATATACTACCATGTGAATATTAACATTTGAAAATTGTTAGTGTATGTCCAAGTTTATTTAGGCTATAAATCTCAACATAAGGATGATCATTTCATGAATCAGCACTGCAAGGGCTGGTTAGATGTAGCTGAAACATATTCAATCTATATTGTGAAATGTTTCATGTAAATGTAAGCATATTATATCCATACTATTAACCTTTTAATTTAAATGTAAAGTAAATATAAAAGCAATTCAATTTAAATGTAAAGAAAGTTTTTTCGAGAGAGATTGTGCTTAATTCTCATCGAGAGTAAAGTCGTAGGTAGATGGGATGATGGAATAGGAAGATGGGGACACATAAGCATGTGTCGGGAAACTCAATACTCAGAGGGTATTTGTTTCTAATCTGTTACCATAATAGTTAGTGGTACCAGTTGAGGGAACTATCTCTGGAACAAGAAGGGTACCAGTGGCCTCAAGTCGAAGCTAGATACCATCATCAGACGGGGCTTTAAGATGCAGGACCAACTTCGTAGACACTCCTGGAAACGTGCTGCACCCTACAGCTTGACCAGCGACGAACGTGAACAGCAATACAGTCTACCAAGAATCAATCCACAAGAAGGAGCAAATCCGGCACTAGCAGCTAAGTAGCACATAAAAGCTGCAAAGTGACCTCCTTTACAAACTTCCATTACATCACAACAGTGATGATAATTTTTCTGCTAAATAATTATTCATTGTTTTTAAATCTTGAGAAAACCTAAACAATTATTAAATCTTTTATTTGTAAATTTACAAATTTAACGTCGATTTAGTCATTTTGAATGTACTGCATGTTTGTCTCAGTCAATTTACTAGATACACTCTAAACAGAGCTATACCATAATAAGAATAATTCCACTGAGTAAAATCAGGGTGGGGGCTTGAACGAGCTAAAATTAATAAGTGCTTATTTCTTCATTAATTAACAATTGCCGGGCCCAACGCAGCATTGTTCTTGACCTGAAATTTTTTATGAACACTCCATTGAGATAGAACTATCATTATCCTGCTATCTCCATCTCTGCCAAGAGTAATCTTGTGCAAAGGCAGACACCTTTGAAGACCCCTATTAGATATTCTTGAGATTTGGTCATTGTTTGACCTCTGCTGCAAAGCAGGGAAGCAGTTCCGTGACCCGACGTCCGCGTTATATCAAGTGTACAGTTTAACAGCAAGTTAATATTAAAATATCCCTCAACAGTTGTGATCTCCTTTATCTTATGTGATAACGTGGGATTAATAATTACATGTATCAACTGTTACCCGCTAAAATCTTGCATAAACATAGGAGATAAGTGAAGACGGAACGATCAAGGCCTGTCAACAGTAAAATAAATAATGCTCATATTATTTCTGACGAGTGCTTTTAATGTATCCATTTACATGTATTACTTATATAATACACAAACATGTGAGATGAATGAATAATCTGTCATCTTGATTTCTAACACTCCCAAAATGTCATTAGAAATCTATCTAATTTTGAGGTGGTAACCTAATTTTGAGAAAATCTTTGTTAATGTTTTTTGTTGAGGTCTGATGTGTCAATGTGATGCTATTGTTGTTTAAATACATTTTGAGACATATATTATACATTTGTTAGCACTCTTGTGTTCTGTATATTTTAATGCAAGAAGGAACAGATCTAATGCTTCATCAGTCACGTCATACAAGGCGACTATGGTGAGACATATATTATACACGTCACATACAAGGCAGCATTGTTTTTACCACTCTTGTGAAAATTTTTAATGCATCGCAAGATGAACATGATTCATTGAGATCATAACAAGGCGACCTGCTATCTCCATCTCTGCCAAGAGTAATCTTGTGCAAAAATAATAGGACACCTTTGAAGTAAACCCTATCTTGCAATATAATATATTCTTATTATTTCGGTATGTTTGTAACAAAGTATTTCTAAGTGTGCAAGGAGAAGTCATTTTGGGTTGCTTCCCTTGAAAAAGTTCTGCTTCGTTCGGACTCCGTGAGACGACTCTAGGCCTACTGCGATTTATTCTGTGGCTGGGTAGGAATAGATTGTTCTTGCTTCAGTATATCTATGGCCTGAATTTATACGTAGTGTTTGTATGAGTAGGACGAGTCTGTCTTATATATGGATATCTTTGCATTTCTAAGTCGAACTAATTTGGTTGTCGCTAGAAAAGGTCAAAGGCTATGCAGCGGAAGTATCGCTAGCAAAGGGTGTGATCCATGGCTGTCATCCTGTGAGGATGCCGAGTTTTGTTGTAGCAGGCTTTTTGCCGAAATAGTGATCTATATATGGATGGGGAAAAGTGATAATCATTTAGACATGTTGTATGTACTTTACCCCAGTGTTTATTCTCTTTTGCCAAGGAATGGCAAAGTTATATTTCGCATAAAAAGGTAAAACCACAATTTATTATGAACTTGGGCTTCGCCATCGTTGTTGATAAGCAGATGCACAGTGGTACTTTTAAAAAGAATATCCATTCAAAGGAAGAAGACATTCCTATGTATCAGCACTGGATTGTATGATATTATTCAATTACCTCTATGAGAGAACCTATGAAGAAATGAGGACATTTAATGAATGACTAATTTTTGTCTATATTCTATAGTGAGTGAAGCTCACGAGAGAGAGAACAGCCATGTTGAAATTCATATACTTTGTATTTATCGAGTGAGAAAAAGGGATGCCTGTACTATCGCTCGATGAACCAAGAGATCACTGCTACATGTGAGAACCCATGTCTGGGATTCCTATATTATGAAATATATATATATTGAACTTTACGTGAAGGAATATTCGCTAGACGAGGTTAGGTCTAGGAGCCTTCCTATGTATTGGTTATGGTCTGACGTGCCCAGTCAGTAAAGCCAGATGATTTACATGATGGAACGCTGAATGCTTATTTACGAATGCTCCATTATGATATTTGCCAAGCATGAATGCTAACTTAAGATGATATTCCTGTGATCAACATTATACTGTCTATGTCGACATTTGTTCCTGTAACCATACACGTACTGTCCAAGTGTGCGTCCCATTAAATGTTATAAAAAGACCACCGTAGTTCCAGTACTTCTTGAATTCGAACAGTGTGAGTATGAGTGATGTACTACCAACCTGTCAACTCTATCGAATCATTCTACCATTCGCGTACTGACATTCAGATACACACTCATTGTTTACACTCACATTCTTGTCGGAGCCTCATCACGTTCCAGGACAAGATGACCTGTATGACCAAAACTGTGCTGGGTTTGATGAGTTGACAATCGTTACACTTTACTACACCAGTCCCAACATCTAAATTTATCCACTGGTGGACATTCACATCATTTAGCAAATAAAGCATGATTCAACAACTAGTAGCCAGTATGAGTTAACAACTACACAAAGAAAGAGAGTTTAACACATAGTCAAATAAAAGTTTAGTGCAGGCTTCCCACAAGGAAATCAATTGTATGTGTGGGTAAGTCTCAAACCCCCCCCCCCCTTCCTTCCCGTGAGTGACACGGAGAATGATGGTGATGATTATTATTGCCATTTTAATTTATGCGAGGTTTTCGTAAAATGTATCTTCGCGTAAATAGGGAGGATGGTGTAGATACCTTAGTTACAACTATGTTTCTACTAATTGTTCTAATGTGTACTTGTTAAGTACTACCATTTATGTAAATTGTCTCTACATTTCCAATTGATACCCAATCTTTACATGCTTTTATAGAAAGTTAATAAAATAATTATATTTATATATATCATATATCATACCCGTTTCAATTTCAGACAATCTTTGAACACTGAGCGATTCTCCAACAACAAAATGCCACTGTTGTTTGTGCATCTGCTTGTCCTGTTATGTAATGGTGTTTTGTTCAATACGAATGGTCGTGCAACAGCTCAGGTATGTTGCTTATTCCTTGTGTAAAAATTGCATAATGTATTTGTTGGTTTCTAAGAAATTAAATTACTGGTTTAGGGATAAACATTTGTTTACTAGCATTATAAATAGATATATTGTGACTGAAAAGTAATTGCACATGTTCACATGTATATCTCCTTACTTGTATCTTTCGTATATACTACTCCTACTTAGTCGTTCCTGTTGTATCCTGAAGTGTAGATTTGCCAGACAGAACGTCATACTATCCTATCTTTTCTTCTTACTTTAACTACCTTCCTTAGATACCACATTTCTGTGGTTTAGAGATGCATTTTGTACGTTTGAGTCATTGCACATGACTCGAATCCATATGTCAAGACTGGAACATAGGTGGAGCGGTATACAACCATTTTCATGTTTTTATCAATTTCTCTTTTACTGATGAATCCTCTATTAATCTGCTGAAAAAAGACTCCATCTGCTGTTCTTTGGGTAGCCAACTTTTCTTTGATGCTTCCTTTCCAGTCTATGACAGTGTTGCGAGTCCTTGTATTATTATTATTATATTCTGAGTACACTTCTTGTTACTCTGGCCAATAGTACTAGGTTATAAATGCTTGGACACCGCAGACAGCTCATAACACACTTGAAAATATCAATGTCATCACAAATCCAAGTGGACAGTCAATACACTGTTTATTTTACTCAACGTTGCTCAACATAGATACTCTTGAAGGCCACTATATCATATGACATCACATATACAGTCATCAGTACAGCTCTGTACCATCTGTAGCTAAAACACTGCCCTCAACAGATTTACACATTTAATTTAGTTTAAACTCACGTTCTTCACAAAAATCATAATTCCTTTCACAAATATTATAGCATCATCTCACCGAGGTATATGGACGATCTAGTGATAGAACATCATAGGAGAATGTCATGAAATAATATAATTCTCAGGTGCTCAGAGACATACGTCCACTTGCCACAATGAAACACACAGAAGACCCTAGCAGCCGATCGCTGACTTCTGCTGATACCAGCTTTGACGTCTGCAACGGGAACCAGAGGCAATGACGTAACTTCATGTTTCCAAGGACTACCGATAGTAAACAAAAATGCATTCTTCGTCAAACCATTTAATAACATCGACAGACATGTTATGAATTTTATTCATAACATTACTCCCTCCCCCGTAAAATAATGGAAACGAAGTATTCATTATTTCCGTGGTGTGAGCATAACATCACTAGAGTGAAAGATGGTATCATCAAACTTCACTGTTAGTATGAATTAGCATAGCACCCAGGTTTGTGCCCCAGAGTAGACAATTAAACACTCAATGTGTGGACATTAGCAAAGAATAATAAAGCCATCGACTACAAAGGACATAAATCATTTTAAAAACAATGTGAGGTGGTTATTACTAAAAGCACTCAACATATTAAAAAATGATGGCAGCAATCCATGAACCCTCACCCCTCACACCGTCCAAAAACTCCTATCTGTCAAGTCCCGTATCAGTTGTCAATTAATATCCTATTAATTATCAGTCAAAATGCAAAGCATTAAAATTAATAAAATTATGTAATAGAAACAATAGATGACAAGAGGCAGACAGTCAACTAAGAAAGTGAATGAATGCGACATTTTCCGTTAACAGAATAAAAGTATGTGTACCTCTAAAGTACATGTCATCAACATAACATAGTGATGTTAATATAACAAATGTAATCTTGAATCTAACACACTTGTGTGAGCAATAGTTAATACTATGCCTAAGTGTTGTACAAATAGATAATAGTATCGCATATTAGCCATATATTGATGCAAAGTCTAGTGTAAGTGTGAAACAGATTTGTGTCAAAGACCAAACCATATCTGGCGAATTACAATGAATTAACACTCAATATTAAGCACATAGTTTAAATGTGTAGTATAATGGTATTCTACTCATTAATAAAATACTACACAAAGTCCCTTGAAGTATGTCCAAATAAATTATTGTCACAATCCCTGATTCTCTTCCATGCAATAGTATGTTCGTACGAATCCAGAAGTTAATATCGAAAGAAGTTGCAAATCGAAAAATCGTCAGATAGGAAATTTTTTTATTATTTCCCATGATTATGCGAGTCATCATAGAGGTATGTTCCTTCATCTGTAGATGTCGGTATTCCAATTAAAAATGACAATACAGGTCCGTATAAAATATCTTGAAATGACAGCATTTTTATCATTCCACATAATGTGTGTTCATAAGTTTGTAGATCAAATATGAGCTCTGTCGTTAAAGCACAATATATGTACTGAGTAATGCACTGAGTTGAACGAGATACTACACCACTTTGAGCATTTCATCATTCATCAACATCATGTGCAATGTGAACCGATTCATCGTATCAGCACTGTCACATAAGTAACTGCAAAATTTTTTATTTAAAATTCGAACATGTAACATAGTTCTCAGCATTGGTAGCTTACAGCATGTTATGGTATCCTTCGACTTTTGTTCAAATGTAGTAGTGTCAAACCACCACGTCATAAAAATGTAATATTTCACGGATCACCATATCACGAAGTCAGTTCATAGGTTAGTTTCACCATTGTGAGTCACCTGTATTTATAGAGTTGATTGGTGATATAGGGTCAAAGATACAGCGCGACAGGACATCAGCCATAACATTCTGGCTTTTTTTTGATAGCTCTAATGTCATAGTCGTAGGGCTGAAGTGCTAGCAAAGCCCTGGCAGCCCTCTCATTTCGGAATCCTGCTGTCTTGAGATAGGACAGCGCTTTTTGATCCATCTCCAAGGTGAATCATGCTCCCATTAGGTAACGTTGAACTTTAGCGAAGCAAAAGACAATCGCCATCAGCTTCCTCTCAACAATGGGGTACTTCTGCTCTATGGAGACAATTTCCTACTGGCATATAGGATTGGATGCATACAACCTTCAAACTCCTGCATAAGCGTTCTACGGGTTCCTGATCCAGAGGCGTCAACTCTGAGGGTAAAAGGAAATCAAGCGTCAGGTAATCTCAAAATTGATGATTAGGAGAAACAGATTTTCAATTTATTTAAAGCAACATCACAGGCATGGGACCAGACAATTTTGTTTGTCGCGTTCTTTCTTAAGAAAGAAGACAGAACTGAAGTAATTTCCAAAAAATTAGACAAGAATTTTCTATAGACACTCTCTAAGCCTAACAGACTGCGAACCTGTTTCTTCGTTCTAGGAATTTCAGAATTCAAGATTTTAGAGATTGTTGAATTTTCAGGTTTAAGAAAACCACCTCCTACCTTATGACCAAGAAAAGAAATTTCAGTGAATCCTATTCTTGTTTTAGAATGTCTAGCAGTAAGATTATGAAGTCGTAAGGTATTCAACAACGACTGAATTCCAAGAACATGTTCTTCCCAAGATTGATGAAAGAGACAAATATTATCAATATAAGTAATTAAATCCTCACGGTCAGAGAAAACTTTGCGCATCATGCGAACAAAGGTAGCAGGAGCGTTAACGAGACCGAACCACATACAATTAAACTGAAACAATCCTAGAAGTGTAGCGAAAGCTGTATAAGGTTTAGCTTTGTCTGGTAATGGCATCTGCCAATAGCCTTTAGACAAGTCAAATTGAGTTAAGAAAGTAGCTGTATCTAATCTATCTAGAAGAGAATCTAACAAAGGTAATGGTTCTGCGTCTTGGATAGTCACGGCATTTAAGCGCCTGAAATCCATGCAAATCCGAATATATTTGTCTTTCTTCCTAGTCAATACCATTGGAAAACTGTATGGAAAATGTGATGGAGCAATTATATTTAACTTTATCCTCTCTTTTATTTCTTCCTGTACTTGTGATTGCAAATGAATAGGTATAGGATATATTTTCAGTTTGATATGTCTGAAATCTGTCAGCATGATATCATGTTGAATGATATCTATATGCCACAGAACATCCGTGAGCACATCAGAAAAAGATTGTAGTAACTGAGAAATCTGCTCCTTCTGATGAAAAGCAAGAGTTGGTGCAATAGAAATATCTTTCCAATTCTCAGTAGAAAAAAGAGTAAATAAAGACAACAGTGGTTCAGCACCATCAGGTAAGTCAGACAACGCTAAGGAAGAGCGACGATCAACAGATTCGTCGATAGCTTCAAAGACTGGTTTAAGATGTAGAGGACGAGAATGAAATTGCTGTAGCATGTTGATATGAAAAGTTTTTTCCTTTCCAATGATAGACAAAATATAAACAACATCTGACAATTTATCAATAATCGTATAAGGTCCTCTCCATACAACCAGTAATTTGATGTCCCTATTTGATAGTAACACATAGGCCTCATCACCTGGCCATAATTGGCGTAGATTTCTGTTTTGATTCATAAACAATCGAGCCTTCGATTTCGCCTTTTCTGAAGCCTCCGCTGCTATTTGGCACGCGTCGATAATTTTTTTTTCTCAAATTAACAACATATTGGTAAGAGGTTTGAACATCTTCATTCAAGTCAGCTCTAACCAACAATTGTTTTAAAATGGACATTGGTACTCTAGGTTTAGCACCAAAGACTAACTTGAATGGCGCAAACCCGGTATGTTCGTTGGGAATTTCCCTATATGCGAACAATACTGCAGGTAATACTCTATTACAATCTTGTGGGTATTTAGTAGTAGCTTTACCCTACATCTGCTTCAAACAACGGTTGAGACGTTCAGTTTTAAAATTTGAAGAAGCGTGATAGACCGAGCTAATAGAACGGTTAATATCAAATTCCTTCATCACCTGTCTCATTACGTCACAGACGAATTGAGTTCCCCGATCTGATAGAATGTTTTAGGAAAACCCAATCTACTAAAAATTAAAAATAGGGCATCAGCCACATCAACAGTCGAGATAGACTTAAGACGAATAGCTTCTGGTCAGCATGTGCACATATCAATGCAGGTTAGCACATATCGGTGACCTCTAGCTGACGGAAAAGTTAATGGACAAATAAGGTCAATCGCCATCTTTACGAAAGGACGCAATGATATATTTGATGCTTGGAAAGGCGCAATATGTTTGGGTCTTTTTGTTGCCACGTCCTGGTAAACTTTGCAGGTGCGACAAAAAGTGTTGACATCTTTTGTCACTCCAGGAAAAAAATGAGACGAAACCCTCTTTTTTGTTCTAGCAATTCCCAAATTCCCTGCACAATTAATATCGTGAGCATGTCGTAAAACGAATGGGCGAAAACAAGCTGGTACCATGATCTGTTTTCTTACAGATGTGGAATTTTGGAAATTTCTAATTAAAATTCCATTCTTTAAAGTGTACCAATGTATAGAATTATCTCAACCACCACGTCATCTGATTTTGCAACCTGACAAAATTTCTTTAAGGAATCATCATCACTCTGTCTTTGAATGAATGAATCCTTATCAATAAGTTCCATCTGTAAATTATCATCACTTTCTTCCTCCTCATCATTATTCTCTTCATCAGTCACCATATCCTCAGTCTGTCTCATCATTCATCACCTCATCTACAACATTATCGATTTGGTTCAGATTATGTATCTCAGCACGAGCCTGAGCTCTGGTCGTGATAGCAATTGCGCTGATCAGATGCTGATGTTCCCATTTTTCAATATCTTCCTTAGTGCACTCACGAAGACCAGGAATATTTCCCAAAGTTGTTCCTGCAATAGAATTATTCAACAGGCACCCGAGAGTCCTTCCTGTAAAGTAGGGGCTATCCAAAAACACTTCCGCAGTTGGATAGTATTCCACTGTGCCACCAAATGTAATGCATTTAACTTCCCTGCCTATGCAATCCAATTGATCAACTAACGACCTGCGCACTCCAATCGTCGTGCATCCTGTGTCCCTGAGAATTAAAACAAGTTGGTTGTTCATAAAACCTTTATTAAAGACCAGTAAACCTGTTCCATCATATGAGGGCATAACTGGCAAAGGATGTCCACACAGGACACTACAGACTCCCTCTAGCTGAAACAAAGAATTACATTCAGAACAATTAGTACTGTTAGATAAGTCTACACTACATGCATTAGCATGAGAGACACCATTAGTATTCTGAACTGGATTATTGTCATTAAGGTGTACAACAGCATTTGAACGTTCAGGGTTCCCTGACTGTCTAAAGTTATTTTTCTGTTGAGAACTTCTGTTATTTAAAGAATTGTCATTATTTATGTAAAATGACCTTTGTCCTCTGCCTGATCTGAAATTATAACCACCTCTGTTATGATATTCATTAGGCCTGAAGGATGATTGTAGATGAAAATATCCATCATCATAAGAGTTTTAATTTCTTTGTGGCTGTTGTAATTTTTTATAAAAATCATATTTCCCCCTGAAATTGCCATGTTATGATCTCTATTTACTCGATAGTTTTATCCATACTATTGGATCTCTGTCTAGGTGAATTATACATTACAGTCTTAGCAGATGCCACTGGCAAGGAGTCCTTAATGTTATTTTTGCTAAGGTTCCTACCCGGATTAGCAATTTGATATTGACAACCAAGATTTTCCATAGCAAATAATGTTTCAGGTTTTCTCTCCTGTAGGAATGATAAAAAGTCGCCACTGATTGAAGACAACACCTTGTCTCTAAGAATCAAATCAGCCAACCCCTCAAAAGTTTTTTTCATTTTTTAACAAATCAACCCATCTAGAAAAGTAAAGCTTAATTGATGAAACAAATTCCGTAAAATCTTTAGATGAATCTGGTAATAATGATTTAAACTTCAGCCTATAGCCATTTTCATCTAATTGATACTTCTTTAACAACGAGGCTTTTACAACCTCATAGTCATTTCTGGTCTAATCATTTAGCAGACTGCAGTAAGGGCCTCACCTACCAATAAAGTCATCAACCTACTAGGCCATGTAGCTCTATCAATTTTAAACTCTTGGCAGTAAGTTTCATGCCTATTTAAGAAGCATGAAATATCGTCGATATTTGAGTTAAATTTTGGCAAATTGAGCTTAAACGTGGAAGCATTGTCTTTTTTCCAACTTCACCATTCACTGGATTAACCTGTGGTTGTTGAAGTTTCAATTTCTCCAACTCTAGTTCTGCCATTCTCAAGTCCTGAGCATAGGCTAAATTGTTTTCCTCAAGAGCCATTTCCTCTTGTCTCCTTTTCGGGGCCATTTGCAATTCTTCTACTCTTTTCTTTTCAGCTAATTGCAATTCTTCAACTCTCTTCTTCTCCTCCCTATCTAATTGTCTTTGATCTATGAGTTCATTGTCTTCTAGCCTTTTTAATTCTTTTGCCTGCTCATTTAATGCAAAATCTTTTAAAGCTTCACCCTCTATTCCACATTCTTTTCCAAGCTTAATAAAATATTCCAAGGTAGCCATAATTCACTATTATTGTGACTACAAATAGTCCAATAATCCACCAAATATTATATATTGTATATGTGAGCAATATTAGCAATAATTATTTCACCACTCAAAATCACTCAACTGCATGTAATAATAGATGTTATAATAGGAGCAAAAAATAGATACAAACAAGCTGACAGAATACAGTGACAAGAGCCAAATCAACATAATACTACTGAAGAAACAAGGTAGAAATGAATTAATTATTGAACAAATGAAAAAGATTTAGCTCTATCACACTTATGATAAGACAAGCACAATTTCACAACATATATGACATCTAATAAATGAGGGATAGCAAGAATAGACCAACAACATCACAAACGATAATGGAGAAAAACTAAATAAAAATGACAATTAACTTTACAACAATAACAAACATGCCAAATAACAAAACCTTCACAACTAGACAGATATTGGATCTGGTTATTTCAACTAATGCATTAACACTCAGCTATGTTTGCAGGCCTCTTAATTTGAAGAAATCAGATACAAAAACTATAGAACGCTCATGAATTTCTCGAGCATACAAATGACGTATTGAAAAATTCCCTCCAACCACCCACTTATTACAAAAACATATATATTCGGAAATACATATAACATGTAAGAAGAACTCTGGCAAACAAGATTCTCAGAATCACACGCTGTATGTAACTTTAAATACACTTATCTGAATGCCAGAAATAACAATCCTCCTGGTTTCGCCTTCCCAAGGAACGATGAATACACTACGTATAGACCAGGTTAGATTTAGAATTCAACATCTGTGCACTCGAACAGGACTGCCATTTTGTCCGTCGTCGTCTTGATATAATAAGTGAACCAATCTTGATAGTAGGTCATCATCGGACATAAAACTTCAAGTTGACAATGTAAATTTCTTAGGAAAGTCTTTTCACTTCAAAAACTTCACCTTCTGAAGTCGATAATTAAAAATAATGACATCAATTAATGTTCTTTCATCCCCACACAGTTCAGCAGACGACATACACCGCCATTTTGAAAATTTCTGATTTTTTTCAGAAAACAAAGTCCCACGACTTGAAAAATTTCCCCTGACATCAGCATTCACTATTTGACTCAGGATCCCAGCTTGGGGCTCCCATTTTAACTGTTGCGAGTCCTTGTATTATTATTATTATTATTATCATATTTTGAGTACACTTCTTGTTACTCTGGCCAATAGTACTAGGGTAGAAATGCTTGGACACCGCAGACAGCTTATAACACACTTGAAAATATCAATGTCACCACAAAGGCCAAGTGGACAATCAATACACTGTTTATTTTACTCAACGTTGCTCAACATAGATAATCTTGAAGGCCATTATATCATATGGCATCACATATACAGTCATCAGTACAGCTCTGTATCGTCTGTAGCTAGAACACTGTCCTCGACAGATTTACACATTTTAATGTAGTTCAAACTCACGTTTTTCACAGCAATCATAATTCCTTTCACAAATATACTAGCATCATCTCACCGAGGTATATGGACGATCTAGTGATAGAACATCATAGGAATATGTCATGAAATAATATAATTCTCACGAGCTCAGAGACATACGTCTTTGCCACAATGAAACACATAGAAGACCCTAGCAGCCGATCGCTGACTTCTGCTGATACCAACTTTGACGTCTGCAACTGCACCCCAAGGCAATGCCGTAACTTCCTGTTTCCAAGGACTACCGATAATAAACAAACATTCATCCTTATCGAGTCATTTAATAACATCGACAGACATGTTATGAATTGTATTCATAACCGACAGCTCTAAGGTATTTAAGTGGTTTACTTCCTCCCTAACCTGTTTTTCCTGCGCAATCTGATGGTTTTATCTCTCAGCATTGCACCTTGTGCGCAGAGAAGTCACTTGAGCACCCGTCGTAATTTTTTGACTTTGATCTGGTTGACTGCATGCAGGAGGATCTCACTATGGACCCAATGATAGGCAGGGGAAGTGGCCCTGTGCAGGACGAGACAATTCCTTGGGAGAGCCCAGAACACAGTATTTTAGCTCTGCAAAGTTGGAGAGCCCCCTTGGTTGTCGGTGAATGCACAGTATGTAACGCGCTTCTTACTCCTAGGTTGGGACCAGATGTGACGATCCTTTAAAATGCAAGCCAAGCTGGACAAACTGGAGCTCATGACTTCAACTCAGCAGGTTTCTAAATGGCAGAAAAGCCACAGGAGAAGCCAAGATCTAGAGTGTAGATAATACTAAAGAGTCTTCAACTTGATTTTGGCTGCAAAAGGGCGAGAAGCTCAGCAGACTTAGTAAAACAACAACAATAAAAACAACCATGTACACTGAGAAGAGAAATGTAAAAATATGGATTGATGTTTCTTTCACATCGGCTGGTGTTACGGCGGGTTAACGGGGGAGGTAAATATTAATATTCTTTTTTCAAAACGTTATTTATATTTTCATTGATTGGAATTAGGAACAAGTTGAAATTCCTACAAGTATTGAAAGTAACTTCATTCAGAACTTTACAAGAATGTAAAGTATCTTTACACAAGCTAGGGCATCAATGGAAAACATTCATAGAAGCTTCGAGTCTGCAAGAGCTGGTGTGGATCTAAATGTCCTGGTGATGAATGGCAGCGGTTTTCAACCTGTGCGTCGCGGCACCCTGGAGCGCCTTGACTAACGGTCAGGGGCGTCGTGGGTTGGCGTGGATTTTTTTAGTATTTTGCTGTAAAGAAAACGCAAAACTGTGGGAAATTTAATTGTTGGTGTTTGTCAACCTGCGTGATCTCATATAAATTTCATTTCTGATGTTGGCCAGCCTTTGAAGTCCCGCTTCCTCAACCAGCCTATCCTTTCCGCGCATTCTCCTTGCGCGACCATAATAGGTAACACGGTGATTTTCTGTTTTTAAACGTTTTTGATTGTGTTGTGAGTGTGATATAAACTATGGAAATTTTTTTTTTAAATTTGGCAAGTGTTAGTAAAAAGCAAGTACTTGTTGAGGATGAAAAGAAAAGTGGTGATGAGGAAAGGAAACTTAAGAATAGAAAAAACGACAATGGTTACTTAGATTTTGGTTTCACGTGCACTCTTGTGAACAATGAAGATCGTCTACAGTGTGTTTTGTGTTTCAAAGTACTCCCGTCGAATATATGCTTCCTGGCATAATAAAACGCCATTTGGATAGTGTTTAGAAAGAATGACGTGGGCAAACCAAGAGAATATTTCTCTAGAAAGCTGAGTCAAATGAAAGAACAAAAATTAGCATTTTCTAAGCAGGCGACAATCTCGAGTAAAGCTCTTCTAGCATCCTACAATGTAGCATACCGTGTAGCAAAATGTAAGAAACCCCATTCGATTGCAGAAGACCTCGTTTTACCGTGTGCTATTGATATTGTGTCCATAACGGTTGGAAAGTCCGTGGGAAAACAGCTTTTGCCCATATATATATTATTAGGATATAATCCCATAAATGACCGCATTGTCACAATCAGACTGAAAGGAAAAAGAAAGAATATCACAATTATACAAACATATGCGCCAACAGCAGCTGCTGAAGAACAGGAAATTGAAGATTTTTACAATGAACTGCAAAATGCATTAGAGAAAGCAAATAAGCAAGATATTAGGATAATAATGGGAGATTTTAATGCCAAAGTTGGAAACGAAAGATTAGAACATGAAAAAAGAGTGAAATGAAGTTATGGATTGGGCCAGAGAAATGAGAGAGGAGAACGCTTGACAACATTCTGCCTAGAAAACAACCTAGTCATCACGAATACTCTTTTTATGCAACACCCTAGAAGACTATATACATGGACGTCACCGGACGGAAAAAGCAAGAACCAAATAGATTATATCTTAATACAACAAAGGTGGCGATCTTGTATCTCATCCATCAAGACGTTCCCAGGAGCAGACTGTGACTCCGACCATGAACTTCTTGCTGCAAACTTCAAGATCAAATTGAAAAAAGTCGTTACAAGCGACAAAGTAATACGTTATGACACAAGCGCCATACCAGAAGAGTACAGTGTCGATATTCAGAACAAATTTGACATTCTTATGGCAGTACAGGAGGAAATGACACCAGATGAACTTGCTAATAACATCAGAGATGTAAATATTACAAATGCACAGAGGTTAATTCCTAAAAGAAGTATAAAGAGACGAGAATACATCTCAGACGAAACACTGAAGTTGGTGGTAGAGAGAAGAAAAATGAAGTCCAAAAAAGATACAGAAAATCAGGAGTTGTACAAGGAATACACAAAGCAGATTAAAAAAACGAGTCAGACAAGACAAACAACAATACATAAACGACACCTGCAGGAAAATAGAGGAAATGCGCGAACAGGGATTGAGTAAGAATATGTTTTCTGAAGTAAGAACATTGAAAAAACAGCAACTTTAAATCATCACCCCGAGCAATAAACGACAAGAAAGGCGACACTCTAACAGAACGTAAAGATATTCTGAACAGATGGAAGGAGTACTGTCAAGAAATGTATACGGAAATAAACAAAGCGGCAGATAACAACGTCATGAATGAAGCGGAACGTGAACCAGAACCTACCATAGAGGAAGTCCGGAATGCAATCAAACACTTAAAAAGTGGAAAATCTCCTGGTTGTGATGAAATAACAGCTGAAATGATACAGGCAGGAGGAGAAGGCAGCGCTCGTATATACCATGCATTATGCTGCAAGATCTGGCAAAGCGGAATTTGGCCCAAGGAATGGAAACGATCATTTTACATACCCTTGCCAAAAAAGGGCAACCTGAAACTGTGCACAAACTACAGAACTATAGCTCTTATAAGCCATGCCAGCAAAATACTTTTACAAATCATAATGAAAAGGATGCAACAAAAGCTAGAAACAGAAATAAATGAAGTACAGGCGGGTTTTCGACCAGGTAGAGGCACTAGAGATCATATATTCAACATGAGGATCATCATAGAAAAGTGTAGAGAATTCAACGTTGACCTACATACTTGTTTCATTGATTACACCAAAGCTTTCGATTGTGTACAACATCAGCAGTTATGGGCTATTATGAAAAATATGGGATTTCCAAACCACCTTATACAACTCATCGCACTGCTGTACCAAGAACAACAGGCAGCCGTAAGAATAGAGGGGGAAACATCAGAATGGTTTGAAGTACAGAAAGGAGTAAGACAAGGCTGTACCCTTTCCCCTTACCTGTTTAACATTTATGCCGAGAATATCCTGAGAAACGTAAGAGAGATGACCAAGAACACACAGAGTTTAGACTCATTTAACATCGGCAGTGGTACCAGATCCCGGAAATCAGATATGCTGACGACACAGTCCTCCTATCGACCAACCCAAAAGGACTTGAACAATTACTTCTGTCCACCAAAAAACACAGCGAGGCCCAGAATCTATATACCTAAACAACCAAGAAGACCAAAGTATTGACAACAGACAAAGTAAAGACCAAACCAGAAATTGAAATTGATAACGAAGAACTGGAAAGTGTCAATGAATTCGAATACTTAGGATCAATCATTAACAGCTCTGGCGACTGTGCAGTAGAAATTAAAAGAAGACTTGCAATTGCTTCACATAAGCTAATACAGATGAAAAACCTATGGCAAGGCACAAGCAAAGAAACAAAGTTACAACTGATCAGAGCATGTATATTCCCAGTAGCAACATACGGCTGCGAGACTTGGACACTCAATAAAACAGTTGCAAAAAGATTACATCATTCGAAATGAAATGCTACAGAAGGATGTTGAGAATACCCTGGACAGAAAAAAAAGACCAACAGAGAAGTACTGCACTCACTAAACGTACAGGAACATTGGCTCCTAAATACCATCGCAATAAGGAAGCTGAAATTTTTCGGTCATATAAAAAGACATAATAGTCTGGAAAAAAACAGTGATGGAAGGCATGGTCCCTGGAAAAAGGGGAAGGGGTCGACCTAGACGACGGTGGACCCAGGACATCACAGAGAGTCTGAACTTGTCTTTGGCTGATGCAGGTCGACTTGCCCAGAATCGTGATGCGTTCAGAGCAGCTGTAATGGAGACAACGTTCTGGAAAGAATATGTCACATGATGATATATATATATTGTTTTAAAGCATAGGGTAGTCTGTACGAGAAGGTGATCGCGTGATCTGCTTCTTACAATCTGGACAAGAGTACTTAACTGACTGTCTATAACTTGTGCCATCCATAAACCAGTACTCTTTTCGACATGGGTTCACTGAGGTGTTGAAGTTCATGAAAGCAATGCAGACACCGTAACATTTTGTAATACAATAACCAGAGCAAAGCTGTTTTCACATTTAATACATTAAATGACATAACTCAACATATGATACATTCTTCCACATTTCCATCTATGAAGGATTTCATAGACACATGGTCCTTGGTCCGTCCATAATATGAATAACTGTACAGATACTGTCAGTCATGTCTGCTAATACACTGCGAGACCATACTGAATTTAATTAATGTTAATGATAATAATGATCCCTGATAATATTGGCAAAATTACTGGCATGATATAATCGCAAGCAGTATGACTGAATGCTACATAAACACTTGTAGAATTAAGCACATAAAACCGGAGCGTGAAAAAACACGTCATCATGCTTTGACGGAAACTGCGCAGAGTGTAAAAGTCAGGCATTTTCCAATAGTTGCAGACGATTGCCTACGTCATCATATATTACCATCGACGTCATAAGTTGAATAAATAGTGTTCATTCAAAAATGGTGCGTTATCGTACCAACTAGTCGATGCGCACAGTCGTAGCTCCTAAACGGGCATATGCCGGTGAGCATAAACGGAACGATGCGCAACAGTAGAGTTATAATAGATTAAACGATCTATATTGATTAAATGAACATTTTTTAATCGACGACTACTCCATCAGTTTCAAAACAATTAGTAAATTATTCAAAATAAATAAATAATAATTTATTTAAGTCCCTGAGGTTTTGTTTCTTTTACAAGGAAACATTGTCATGAAAATATAATGAAAAACTGAAAAGCTACATCTAAACAATTTATTATATATTACTAACCTGTGACATAGCAAATGTTCTCGTATTTAAGCAACAATAAATAAATAAGTAAACATTTCTTAAAATATATTCATCGATGAGACTTTATTTTATCATTTAATAGACTGTCATTGCACTCTGGGCAAACCCATAGGTGCTCAGTCTCCAACAATATATGTGGAAGAGTGGGAATGCTAACTGTTCTTGTAGATCTCTGGTTGTAAACACGACGGATGCATCCTCTCATACGTCAGTCTCTACTAGCCTTACGTTTGATGACAAATTCGACATTTACCTTGATGATTCATCTATTGCAGTGTCATTCTCTAACAGGCGATCATTAATTGTTCTCAGTATATCTCCCTTATCCATACCTAGTGTCCCCACTATGGTTGCTCTTGATATTAGTCTATCAGCTCTCTCATTACCACATACCCCAGCATGACCAGGACAGTAGATCCACACCAGCTCTTGTAGACTCGAAGCTTTTATGAATATTTCACGTTCATGCCGCAACCAACCACTTTGATCCTTTCGAAGCATGGACTGAGAGTCTGACACAATGGTGGTCTTTGTTTATGAAGTTTCAGTTATCCACCTTTAGGCTGCAGTAACAGCCTCGACTTCCATTCTCATGATATAAGTTGTTATCTTGTAAACCCCGCTATATTCGGCGACGAGCCTGCCCTGCACCCGAGCAGAGAAGCCCCAACTGGATTTCTCACCACGGATCACAGAACCATCTTTATACACAATGGCACCATTATCCCCAGAATGATCATGTATCAGTTGATTAATTTCTAACTTTGCTTTTCCATTCCCACAATTTCTACACTCTCTGCCAAGGCTGATGATGACCTGCTGGTAGTTAATCCAGTTCTCATCTGAAATACTCCACTCTTCCCCCTTGAATATATCGTCGCCTGTGGCCACCTGTTTGATCATTGTCTCTGCCTATGCCATCCATTACAGTCTTCTCTTTATTCTTGCTCCCTTAATGTCAGCTATGTTTACCACGCAGAGGCTGCCGTTTGTCTGTAGGTACTCGCATATAGGTTTTTGCTTGGGCCATCGCATTTCTGGATTTAATGGACAGCACTCCAAGCATATACCTCACTGTCACAATGGGGGCATCTTGCGTACAGCCCAAGAATATGCTCATCCCTTCATTCTGAATGCGTTCTAGTCGATCATATTGTAGTGTGAGTATTATTTCACAGACATATATATACGAAGGACGGTCAAAAAGTAATGCCTCGTAATTTTTAATTTCATTCAATAGGCAAGAAAACAGATAAAATTCACATTCAAATGTAGCCCCAAGTCTGAACTTCAAAAATTTATTTCTCAATGTAGTCTCCGTTATTTGTTACTGTTTTTGTCTATCTTCTCACAAGGGCATGTATCCCCGCACGGTAAAAATGTGTGTCCTTTTCCTAAACCACTGGCGTATGGCGCGTTTAAGGGTCTCGGTGTCCTCAAAGTGCAGTTCTCTGATTTTTTAATGGGTAAAGTTGCCGTTTCAAAGTTTCAATGTAACGGTCTGCATTCACCGTGTTTCCCTGTTCCAAGAAGTCGAGAAGAATCACACCCTTCTCATCCCAAAACACGGAGGCCATAACTTTTCCTGCAGATGGTGAACTTTTGAACTTCTTTTCTGTCGGTGATGTTGTGTGATGCCATTCCATTGACTGCCTCTTGGATTCTGGATCAAAAAAATGAACCCAAGTCTCATCACCTGTCACAATATTCAATAAAAACTCTTCTCCTTCAGTTTCGTAACGGTGCAGGAGGTTGATGGCTATGGTTTTCCTTGTTTCTTTATGTCTGTCTGTCAACATTCTGGGTACCCACCGTGCACAAACTTTTGAATAACCCAGGTCTTTAATGATGTTCTGGACGCTGCCTTTACTAATGGACAACATGGAAGAAAGTTCATTCAGTGTTACCCGACGGTCACCACGAATGATGCCATTAACTCGATGAATGTTGTGTGGAGTCACTGCGGTAGACGGACGGCCAGTCCGCTTTGCGTCAGCCATTGAGGATTGACCTACTTCAGCTTCGTCACAACGATGTACCCAACGTCGGACAGTGCTAACATCCACTGTTGAATCTTAATAAACATTCTTCAACCGTTCGTGGATGCGAATTGGGGTCTCGCCTTCAGCATTGAGGAATTCTATGACATAACGTTGTTTTAACCGAACATCTTTGGCAGCCATTTTTAAACTGTTACAGTGGTGCCACCTGTTACTGAAACAGGCTAGTAATGTTATACAGTGCAGAAGAGTGTTTGAGGAATCCTGCTAAATTTACAAATTGCACACCGATGCAGTATTTACATACATAAAAAATAGGAGGCATTACTTTTTGACCTTCCCTCGTATATATATATATATATATATATATATATATATATATATATATATATATATATATCATTTCAAAAGCCCGGACGATTCTGGTTCTTGTGATATCCAGGTAACCGGTATATGCTCCTGCTTTTGTGATGATCGTACTCACTTTTCGCTAGAGAATCATCTCGTGTTCGAAATGGGTTGCTTTCTCCTCATGGTTTAAATGTCCAATATCATTTTGCTTAACTCTGTTATTCATTGGCTTTTATCTATTTCAGACTTACTTATTTCATATACCGCTTTTTACGATTTTTCTTTTATAAAATGTGTGTTCCGTTTCGTGTCGTATTTGGGTATTTTTATTACATCCGATTCATTTATTCTGCCTAATGTCTTTATATTCACCTGATCTCTTATCGAAGACTGTGATAGTTTTTTTTAAATTCCATTTTCCGATATTGATTTCTGTTGATTGCTGAATTCACTGTCTTGATATTTTTATCGGTTTTGTATATTTCTTGCTTTATAAATGTTCATCAAAATTATCAGTCTTTTAAATTTGCTTCAAATGTTGAAAGATTAAAACTGTTCTCTGAATTCTTTCCTTGTCAATTTTTGACGGCATATATGTCCGCTTGTTTAACAATAGTATAAATGATAAAACATGAATGTAATGTATTTAGTTCTGACTATTTATTTTGTATACAATTTTGCTTCTAGTCGGTTATATTAGGATGCATTTTCAAATATAAAATGACCTCTAGGCCAGATAAGTGATGCTCAGCTGAAGTCAAGAAATAAATACTATTTTGTTGTCTCCATAGCGTCGACGACGTTTCTGGAGGATATTAGAAAACAATACATTGAGTTGACTAAGTTTGGACAAAATATCTAATGGAACTAAAGACATGTTTTGTTTATGTACGTTGTGTTGAGTTGACTAGATGTCAAGTGGAACTACAGAAGTCATCAGTTTATATAAGTTGTCTTGTGTAGTTTAGATGTCTTGTGTAGGTAGAAAAGTCATCCGTTTATGTAAGTTGCGCTTTGTACGCTAGATATATAATTCATTCATAATCCTCCACTCCCAAAGGAGCATAGGCCTTCAACAAACACATGCCAAGTCCTCCTGTCACGTGCCATCATCTCAAGTTCTTTCCATGTTCTCCTCATCATTTTCATCTCTGTTTCCAACTCTCTTCTCCATGTACTTCTTGGTCTACCTCTGCCTCTCTTGCCCTGGGGGTTCCAGAACAAGGACTGCATTGTAATGCTATCAACAGGTTTCCTCAGTGTGTGTCCTATCCATCGCCATCGTCTTCTTCTCATTTCTTGTTCCACTGGCACTTGTCTAGTTCTTGTCATCAGTTCCACGTTGGTAACCTTGTCATACCATTTTAATCCCTCTATTCTACGCAAGCACCCATTTATGAAAGTCTGTAGCTTTTTGGTTGTTGTCTTTGTTGTTCTCCATGTCTCTGAGCCATACAATACGACTGACTTCACATTTGAGTTGAAGATTCTTATTTTCGTGTTGGATCCTATTTCTCTTGATCTCCATATATTTCCCAATGCAATGAAAGCTCCTCTTGCCTTTTGTATTCTTATTTTGATATCGCTGTCTGTCCCTCCAACTTTGTCTATATTACTGCCAAGATATGTGTACGATTCTACATCTTGTATTGGTGTTTCTTCAAGTTCAACCCTGTTATCATTACCTGCATTTATTCGCATTATTTTTGTCTTTTCCCTGTGTATTTTCAGACCCAATTGCTGTGACCTCTCATCGAGTGTTTTCAATTTGTCCTGCATCTGATTACGGCTATGGGACAGAAGAGCCAAGTCATCAGCAAAATCCAGATCATCCAACTGCTTAGTCAGAGTCCACTGGATTCCATTTCTGTTGTGTATTGCCGATGATCTCATAACCCAATCTATTGCCAGCAAGAAAAGAAATGGAGACAAGAGGCATCCCTGTCGCACTCCTGTTCTTATCCCAAACGGTTCTGTAAGCCGTCCTTCGTGAAGAACTCTGCATGTCATGTCTTCATATGTTTTCTTTATTAAATTAAGGATCTTCAGGGGAACTCCATAATGCCTCAACAATTTCCAAAGTGATTCTCTGTCTACACTGTCAAATGCCTTTTCGTAGTCCACAAATCCGATGTATAGTGGTGAATTCCATTCCAGACTTTGTTCAACTATTATTCTCAAAGTGGCTATCTGGTCTGTACATGATCTGTTTTGTCGAAAACCTGCTTGTTCATCTCTCAGTTTCTTCTCTATGGACTCTTTTAATCTCTCAAGGATAATCCTGTTTAATACTTTTCCTGGCACTGATAGTAACATTATTCCTCTATAATTTGTGCACTCTTGTAAATTTCCCTTCTTAGGCAACTTAACCAGATATCCTTCCTTCCATTCTGCTGGTATCTCTTCCTTTTCCCAGACTTTACCAAGTAATTTATATAACATCTCTGTAGCCGTGTCGATATCTGCTTTGATGGCCTCTGCTGGAATGCCATCAGGTCCAGACGCTTTTCCATCTCTTAGAAGCTTTATGGCTTTCTTTATTTCTTCCTTCGTTGGTCTTTCACCGTTAATTTGTAGCTCTTCTTCTGCTGGCTTGATGTCCGGCGGGTTTTGTGGAGCTGGTCTATTGAGAAGGTCCCCAAAATATTCTGTCCACCTCTTCATTTGCTCTTGTATATTGCTGAGCAGTTTCCCATTCTTGTCTTTTATGAGGCAACTTGTTTGCTTGTATTTCCCTGTTAGCTTCTTTGTGCTGCTATACAGTTCTCTCATATTTCCTTTGGCTGCAGCATCTTCTGCCTCTCTTGCCAACTCCTCAATATACTTCCTCTTGTCTCTTTTGATACTTCTTTTTTACTTCTTTGTTTGCTTCTGTGTACACTTCTTGAGCCTTGGCTTTGGAACTTCTGGTTTTGCTTGTGTTTAACTCTGCTTTCTTGTTTTTTCTATCTTTTATCTTATTGATGGTTTCTGTTGTTATCCATGCTTTTTGTTGTCTTTCCCTTTTCCCCAGTATTTCTTCACATGTCTCATTCCATACCGTTTTGACCTACTGCCAATAGTCTTCTGTATTCTCTACATCTTCCAGCTGTTGGAGCACTTGGAATTTGTTGGATACTGTGACCGCAAATTTGTCTCTTGTTTCTTGATTTCTTAGCTGTCCTACATTATACTGTTGTCTATAATTTTGCATTGTTGCATATCTCTTGAGTTTCATTTTTACTTTGGCTATCAGAAGATGGTGATCTGATGCCACATCTGCTCCTCTATATACCTTTACATCCTGCAATGATGATCTAAACTTCTTATTTATGCATATATGATCAGTCTGATTTTCTGTTCTATGGTCTGGTGATATCCATGTTGCCTTGTGTATTCTCTTATGTGGAAACATGCTTCCTCCTATAGCCAGTTGATTTGAAGCACAGAAGTTTGCGAATAGTTCTACATTTTCATTCATTACTCCTAGCCCATGTTTTCCCATGACTTCTTCAAATCCGGTGTTGACTGTACCTATCTTTGCATTCATGTCACCCATCAAAATTGTGACGTCTCTTCTTTTTACTTTATCCATAATTTCCTGTAGTTTAGTATAAAATGCTTCTTTCACAGACTCTTCTTTGTCATTAGTTGGTGCATAACATTGGATGACATTTACATGAATTTTCTTTTTAGCTGTTTTGAAAGTAGCTGTTATTATTCTGGGTCCAACAGCTTCACATTCAATGAGTGCTTTCTGTGCTTCTTTAGATAACATAAAAGCTACCCCTTCACTGTGGTGTGAACTTTCGTCTTCATGTCCTGAGGACAGCACCAATTCACCTGTGATGAGTTTCTTCCTGTCTACCCCCTTCCACTTTCTTTCGCACATTCCCAGAAGCTCGATTTTGTATTCCCTCATTTCTGCTGCTACTTGCGCCACTTTCCCTTGTTCGTTTAATGTTGTGTTGTGTAGATTCGATCTATAGTGCATCTATAATGTTTTATTGCCTCTTATATAATGTGTGTACAGTAGACTTAATTTTAAGTGTCTTAACATTCAATCCAGATCACGGTAACTGTATATAGTTGTCGTGTTGGTTAGTCAATTTTCTGAAGCAGTGTGTATGTGTAAATTGTGTACATCTTTTGCCTATTTCACAGTCTCGTTGTTCTGATGAGAGTTTGGATCCGTGTAAGACGAAGGTATCCCTATATAATGGGACATACGTCCAACGTACAACAATAACTACCATTTGCCGCTGTTCTGGAGGCGTAACCTGCGGCAGTGATTGGGAGAACACAGATAAGGTCCATAGTGTGTACTTGGAAACAGAAAGTAAGTCATAATACATTTCATTATTATTTAAATTACTGCAAAAATATTGCATATAAAAGTAGTAAAAGCTATTCAAGTCTCGCATAGGACAAGACAACTGAAATAAAACTCTACATGCAGACCTACGGAGCTAAGATGAGACCCAGTATATGTCACATTGTATAGTATCTTCGCTGTTTGGAGAGAATGATAAAACGTTATATATATATATATATATCCTTGACTGTGGTGAATCCACATTTCTCCACCCCCAATGAGTTAAATCTAGGGACATTTGGCGCTAAGTTTCTCGTTTGGCGCGCCTTTTTGCTTCATTACTTAGAGTCGCGCAGTTTGCTCAAACATTTTATCGCAAAAATAGTAATCTAACATGAACATTCGTAGTATAGTATGTACGCTACGGGTAGGATTGTGGTGGAGGCGCGGACATTTTATATAGCAAAATACTCCGATCGATTCAGGTGGAGGCGCTGACTTTTATATAAGGAAATACTCCGCTCGATGGTGGTGGAGACGATGACTTTTTATATAGCAATATATTAGTTCAATAATGGCGGGCGTATAGGTTGTTGTTGTGTCTTAGTCATGTTTACAGCATATTTTACAATATATATTTTACAATAGTTATGCGCGTTTTACAAACAATAGTTATACATACGTATACAAAATAGATAACAAAGAGTTTAGTTAATAAATATATTTTATTTTCAACAGTGTTTTGTTACAGCAGTAACAAAAACATATATGAACAGGAGCACATATTGGCAAGAGTCGTGTATAATATGTATGGTAACAAACATTATATGAACAGGATCACATATTGGCAAGACGGAGGTGTGTACTTTTTATATGGTAACAAAACATTATATGACTAGGAGCACAAATTGGTAAGAGGGGGTGTGTACAATTTGTTATTTATTGTGGTATTGTTTTGGTATGTGTGTTGTTTCTTCATACAATATATGTATATTTACAACATAGTTAACAAATGGTCTTTAATAAATATTTTAAATATCACAGTTTTTCTATTGTTACAGCTTCAGCGAAGAACAAATATATATAGAACTTGAGGGGAGAGGTCTTCGCATTGTCGGCGTGTATCTTCTGATGTTAAAATAGGATTGAGAGTTGTGGTGTTGGGTGTGTGTTGGGGTGTGTGGCTGGTATGACTTTTGGTAGGTCTGGTGTTGTGTACAGAGCTATTTTTTTAGATGTTGAGGGGGATGTGGTGACGTTGTCGGCGTGTACCTGTCTATTGATATAAAAATAGGACAAAGCATTTCTGTGTTGCTCGTACGTGTAGATGGCGGAGTTGTGTGTTCTGAAACATACATTTTTCCCACCCTGTGCTTGTTGCGTGTTGAGTAACTCTAAAAACGTGTTTATGTCTATGTTGTTGTGGTGTTTATTGAGGCTATTAATTGTGGTTTTGTCGTAATTTCCAAAACAGTGGTAAGTTTTGCTACTGATGGAAATCATCCCACTGCCCTCGTATTCTAACTTGAAAAGGCCCGGTGTCCGTTTGCCAAATAACTTTTGGTCGCGACATTTCTGACAAACCAGTCGCGTTTTACCTTCACTAGCTATGAAATCGGCTCTATGTTCGGGGCACACATCGGCGGGAAACCACTGGTCGTAGACACTATAAGATTCTTGTCGCATAGCGGGCTTAACGGCGTCCGCTTGGTTACTCGTGCTAAGGGCCATGTACAGACTATCGATATCAGTCTCGCATAACTGAAAGTCTGCTCTATCTACAAATCTATCTAGGCAGTCGTAATAAAATTCTAACATTCTCCATTTGACGTATTGGTAGACGAAAAAACCTATCTGCGCGGGTAGGTCCCAACTAATTTTCTTTTTAACCATTTCTTCCTCGAAAATGTCATCCGTCACTAAACTCATCTTTCTTAACCGGTGGCAGTTTATTAATTTAGACGTCCCCTCCCCCGTCGTATACGACACCTCTATGTGTTTTGCCTTATTGGTCAGGGTTTTGCCATTAGCAGCGTTCCCTAACAATTTCATAGTTTCACTAGTTATAGCGTAGACATCGTCTATATCCCCCTGCCGGCGGGCGTCGGAGACGGTATCCCCAAACTGCTTGAAACAAATCGCAGGCGTATACTCAATCACCTGGAAAATACGAGTGACTTCTAAGCCCTTGGACAGGTACCAGCGAAGCAGAGGTGTCGCCAACAGAATCTTTTCACCTACGTAACTACTTATCAATATCCGTCTAAGGGTAGTCAGGAGTTTATTTTTTTTTGCGTATTCACGAATGAAATCGCCAATATCATTTCTCGTGACGTCAACATTTTTGAAAATGGACGTCATTTCCAAAAAATGTTCCTTTAGGGAGTCGGGGACTGGAATGTCGCATTCGACTAACCCAAATAAGGTCTCGTCTGTAACAGGGGCTAGAATTTGTTGGTCTGTTAGAGGGTACCTAAATTTGGTACACGACGGTTTCAGGCTCGGGAATGTGTCGCTCAGAAAGCGACCGATTGCTCGATCGGTTCGTTTGCGGTGATGCCACTCGCATTCCCACATTTCTATCAAGTTGGTATCACACTCGTTCTTCAAATACTCGCCAATTTCCCGCCTCTTTTCGTACAACTCAGTCAAGGGTTTCTTATTGACTGGATTAATGTCACGACCGGTGATTAGTGGGCAGTAAGATGTCCATGGAAAAGACAGCCATGAACTTGGTAGACTGCGAGAATCTTTGTTCCAGCCATCTACCCTAATGCGCCTATGCCCCAAAGACATTTCACGGCCGTTGAACTGGGTTTTTAAAGAAACATTTGTGTGCGATACCCAAGTCAACCAGTCGTGACACTGCACGGTGTGTTTAATGACTTTGTGGTACCTGAAACCATCCTCCCTGTGTATTCGAACGGGAAAATCAGTGGGCATTTAGCGCCCACAAATAAAGAGCGTTGGCATTATAACCTTTAATGCATTGAACAACTTTGCCACCTTTAATGCGGGTTTTGTCTTTTTCATGAAACCTATGAAATATTATTGATGGACCCCCAACTATATTTTGTCTCAGAGTGTGGTATAAATCTTACTCCCGCTTCGAGCATAAAGAAAAAGATATATTTGACGGGAGAGTTTTGAATAAGTACTTTAAGGTTACCCCCGGAACCGAAATGGAGTCTTTAAACATATCTACCCCTAGACCCGCGTAAAAACTAACTTGTTGTTCTGAAGCGATTAAGAATGGGACTACGTCTTTGTTATTATACCACGTCAGAAAATCGCGCAACGTGACCACGTGGTTATCGACCCACACCCTCTGACATTCGACGTACTTGGCACTGGACATGTTACAATTTTTTAGGGAGGAGAAAAAGGCCGAGTGGGGTGGTAACGCCGTTTCTTTTAACTTGTCTAAATCGGTGATGTATTCGTAACATAAAAAACCTTTAGTTTCTGTCACCTTATAGGCCGCGCGATACTTGCTATAACTAAATCCGGGGGCTAGGTAATTGATTATATCTAAAAATTTTAACTGGGGGGTAGCGATACACATAAAGTTATTGGTCCTTTTTGCTAAATATTTAAAGTCTCGGTCTAGAAAATACTTTATAAGTTAGGGTTTTATAACGTTGACGTCGTATTTTCCCGAGTTGAAACCTAAAACGGGGAGCTCTCGCAAATTATCATCGAGTCTATCGATGTGGCCATCCAAATCAGCGAGGTGAGTGTACACCTCATCAAAACGCTCACTAGAGATGACATAAGACGCCCCGGCGAATCGGGTCAGATGGTCAAGCATCCTATTGACCAAGTCTTGAGGATCGCCTGTTGTGATAAAACAGACAGGCTCTTCCAACCCGATGACATTGGAAGCGACCGAACAAGATAGAGGCACGTGTTTGGCTGTATAGGTTGTCCCACTGGTCCACGTTCCTACAAAGGTATCGAAAAAACATTCATAGTCAAAGGTTGCCCGATACGGAAACACGAATTTTGTATTAACATCTATATCCTGCGCGGCGATCGATTCCCAAATGGTGTCCGGTGGGGTATAAACCCCACCCTTAAATATTTCTACCATCTTACCCCCGGTACACGTCTTCTCATGTCTTTCCATAAACCTAAAATCTTCCATAATTTCCCGCATTTAGGACACGAAAAAGAGTTTGCCTCCCTATCTATATCAGATATCTACATGAAATGATTTTTATACATTAAAAGGTGCAACGTTTCTCTATAGCAATCACGACCTCTGAGTTTGGGGAAAGGGTTTGTGTGTCGACAAACGCGAAGACGTCAATATTTATTTTAAAAGATGTTTCAAAGGAGGGAATGTCGGTTAAATTCACGCCGGGAAAACCGATGAGGGACTCGATACCCTGATGTAACTGCCACTGGTCTACGAGTGGTTTTTCTAATGTCCTTAACTGGAGCCCCCTAAAAACGGCCAGACATCTGAAAAAGCAAAAGTTATCAGTGTAAGGTTTTGAGCTCGAATCGTGTTGTAATGTGTTAATGTGTTTATTGTTGGTGGTGTATGTTGGTATATCTGCGAAACAACAACGGATTGGGTGTTCTTGGATGTGATAAATGTAAAAGGAGGTGGAAGGGATAGATTCGACTTAATATTTTGTATTTGGTCAGTTTACTTGTGCGTTTGTAAGAGTGTCGCTGTCGTGTAATTGTGAGACAAAAGAGTGGAAACCTGTTATGTTATTTACAAGATGAGGTTTTCTAAGACACACGCTTAATTGTGAGATGCGTGGTAGAAGCGGAGCTCGTTGGTTTCTCTATGGCGTAAAATGGTGTGGTGACTGTAATTAATTTTGAATCGTTTTGTTTGTTTATTAAAGATAGGTCGAAGAAGTGACACCCAATCTATGAGTTTTGTGTTTTCTGGTCTGCGAAAAAATGTGAAGATGGACCAGTATTTTTTGAGGTTGTTGTGTGTGTTGATGGCTGACCAGTTGTCTGTGTATATCTGTCTAACTTCAGACGGTATGTTACGTAAACTGTCTTGGTCAGAGGATGGGCGAGGAGTTTTATTTGGGCCGTGGTGACTAGGTCTTGGGCGTTTGTTTGAAAAGGTATCCTGGACTGCAGCTACTATGATGGGAATAATGTTGATGAAGACATCTGCTGAGGTATGGCGGCTTTCGTATTCTGATTACCCCCAGAGCTATCCAAGTGGGAGTTTTACTCCTGGAAGGGTCTACCAAGCTGGATAGGATTGCGCGGGCAGGGGTCAGACGAAATCAGACGTATGACTGCCAGTGATGAAAGCCTAAAGGAAGCCACTGACATGAAAAGGGACGTCCTGACCGCAAAACATGATACAAGAATAGGATTTTGGAATGTCAGGACAATGAATGAAATGGGTAAACTAAAACAGGTCACGGCAGAAATGAGAAACTATAGGTTACACATTCTAGGGATAAGCGAGAGCAGATGGACAGGGGCAGGAAAAGTTAAAACTGCAACAGGAGAAACAGTACTTTACTCTGGAAGAGAGGATGGAGAGCACATTGAAGGTGTAGCCATTATTCTACAGAAAGGAATAGAAAGGCCATTACTGAAATGGAAACCCATCAACAACAGACTGATAACATTAAGATTGAGAGGTAGATTCACCAATACTACTATAATACAATGCTACGCACCAACGAATGACACCGATGAAGAGGTCAAGGATGAATTCTATCAACAACTGCAGAAAGAAATTGAAGACACACCTAGATATGATCTTATTATAGTATGGGAGACATCAATGCGAAAGCTAGTACACACAATACATACGAGGGGCGTTCAGAAAGTAATGCACCACATCGTTTTTCTCAGCTAATAATGAAAATAGAAGCATGAAATTTTGCACACTTCAAATATGGCATGTGCCAATTGTGTGCACCAAATTGCACTGCAACCGGCTAAATAATATTGCTGCCCTAAATCGTTGAAATGAAGCGTGTAAGCAACTTGCGTTATAAGCAGCGAATTGTGATAGAATTTCTCGTTGCAGAGAAGGAAACTGTTGTGAACATTCACAAGCGTCTATGTGATGTGTATGGAAGTTTGCAGTCGATAGGAGTACAGTCAGTCACTGGGTTCAGAGAATCGAAGAATCAGGAAGTGGAGATACGGAGCTGCTTGATCGGCTGCACTGTGGACGTCCTGCCACAGCCACCAACGCAGAAATGTTGAAATGCGCTGAGGGCATTATTCTTCATCATCATCATCATCAGTTGCCATCTCCACAACGAAGGTTGGCTGTAATGGATCTCCAACGTCTTCTGTCTCTTGTCTTGATGGTGCACTCTGATAGACTCTTTCCTGTCCATCTCTTGATGTTGTCTTCCCACTTATAGCGCTGTCTTCCCCTTGCACGTTTGCCTTCAACTCTCCCTTCTGTTATGGTCTTCTGCAAGGTGTTATGCCTTTTTATGTGGCCAAAGTATTTTAGCTGTCGAACTTTGACCTCCCTCATTAGTTCTCTTTTCATACCTAGATTTTCTAGGACCTCCTTATTTGTTTTCATCTCTTTCCATGAGATACGCCCCATTCTTCTATATATCCACATTTCAAGAGCCTCAATTCTTTCTTCCAACTGCTTATTCATCGTCCATGTTTCTGCACCATACAGAAATGCAGAATATATATAACACTTTATGATTCTCAGTTTTAATTTGTGAGATAACTGTTTGGATGTCATTATTCTTACTGATAGGCGAATCTCTACTCAACAATTGTCCTTACAGCTATCAGTCAGTACTGGTCGTGCAAATGCAGTTATAAAAACTCTCGGATTTTCTAAGGTTTGCGCAAGATGGGTTCCTCGAAGTCTCACAAATGACCACCGATTGCAAAGGAAAGCAATTTCTTCTGAATTGTTGGAGCGTTTCAGAACTGATGGAGAGAACTTTTTGGCTAACATCGTTACAGGTGACGAAACCTGGGCACATCATTTTGAACCTGAAACAAAAAGACAGTCAATGGAGTGGTATCATCCGCAATCACCACGAAGACAGAAATTCAAGACAATTCCTTCAGCTGGAAAGGTCATGATCATTGTTTTTTGGGACAATGAAGGTGTGATTCTTGTGGACGTTATGCCAAGAGGAGAGACAATCAATTCGAAAGCTTACATTAAGACAATGAAAAAACTCAATCAACGTTTTCGCAGAGTTCGGCCGCACAAGAATCTAGCAGACCTGCTTTTCCTTCACGACAATGCGCGACCTTACACAAATCTGGCAACACGGGAAGCAATCACCAAAGTGGGTTGGACTGTACTACCCCATCCACCCTATAGTCCTGATTTGGCACCCTCTGATTTTCATCTATTTGGTCCACTTAAAGATGCACTCCATGGGACAAGGTTTGAAGATGATGAAGGGGTGATTCATGCAGCGAAGAAATGGCTACATGATCAAGACAAAATCTGGTACGGGCTAGGAAAACATGCACTTGTTTCGCGCTGGCATAAAACCGTACAAGTTGATGGGGATTATGTTGAATAATACCGATGTTTACATGACATATCCATGTATATTATGTATAAATTGCATGCTTTTTTAATAAACAGCTCCTGAGAAAAATGATGTGGTGCATTACTTTCTGAACGGACCTCGTATAATGAAAGAGTAATGAAAAAATGCGGCAGCGGAACAGCAAACGAAAATGGGGATAAATTAATAAGTTTCCGTAGTATTAACAACCTGGTCATTGGAGGAACACTTTTCCCACATAAAGAAATTCACAAATTAACATGGGAATCACCAAATGGTCGGGACAGAAACCAGATAGACCACATCATGATTAACGGTAGATGGAGACATGCATTACAAGATGTGAAGGTAAGAAGAGGTGCAGATGAGGAAAGTGATCACCATTTAGTAGTAGCAAAACTGAAAGTGAAACTAAGAAGAGATGGACCAACTGTAACTACACAGAAAAGGTTTGACATCAGCAAATTGAAGAACCCCTTACCAGTAAAGCTTTTGCGGCTGACATAAAGAAACGATATCAATTTGCCAAAAGTCAGGAAAAGACATTGACTGATGATATAGACCAGAAATTCAACACCATTTCATCAATATATAACGAAAGCAGCAAATCATGCTTGGGATTCCAGGAAAGGAAGAAGCAAGACTGGATAACACCAGAAACATTAAACACCATAACACTGAGAAAGGAAATGAAAAGAAAGAAAACAAAAGCGAAGTCCCTCAGGTTAAAGCAACTATATAGCGAACAGTACAGTCAGCTGGACAAGGACGTTAAACGCCAAACCCGAGCAAACAAAAGGAATTTCCTAGACGATCTTGCAAGACAGGTAGAAGAGGCAGCACTGAGAAATGAACAAAGCACAGTATACAAAATAACTAAATTCATCAGCGGAAAACGAGGTGCAAACAATATTACATTAGTAAGAGATAAGCAAGGAAATTTCATCACGACAGCAGAGGGACAGGAAACAAGATGGGCAGAGCACTTCAGAGAAACTCTGAACAAGGAACCACCAGAGACACAATTGAATGTTCCTGAGGCTGAAAACGATCTAGATGTAAATACAGACATTCCACAAAAAGAAGAAATCATCCCAGCAATCAAAGGGTTAAAGAATGGAAAAGCTCCGGGCCACGATAACTTAAATGCAGAGCTATTTAAGACAGACCCTGAGCTAGCAGCAGAACTATTAGAACCACTATTTGCACAAGTCTGGAAAACGGGGACAACCCCATCAGAGTGGAACAAAGGAATAATTGTCAAATTGCCCAAGAAGGGAGATCTTGCAGACTGCAATAATTGGAAAGGAATCACTCTTCTCTCAGTTCCCAGCAAAATACAAAGCAGGATAATTATACAGAGAATTTCAAAAGCAGTAGAACACAAACTGAGGAAAGAACAAGCAGGATTTAGAAAGAACAGAAGATGTGTAGATCATATATTCACTCTCAGGAACATTATAGAACAGTGCTCAGAATGGCAAAGACAGCTGTACATTAATTTAGTTGATTTTGAAAAGGCTTTTGACAGCATACATAGGGACAGTTTATGGAAAATACTGAGGGCTTATGGAATTCCAGCTGCATAGTGTCAATCATAAAAAGCCTCTATGCCAACTTTACGTGTAGCATTGGGCAGAGCAACCTAACCTTTGAGGTGAAGACAGGAGTACAACAGGGATGCCCCTTATCAAAAACTCTATTTTTAACAGTCATAGACTGGGTGATGCGCCGGACAACAGAGGGCAGTCCAAGAGGAATAAGATGGACTACATTTTCTACATTGGAAGATCTGGAATATGCAGATGACATTGCACTACTAGCACATTCACATCAACACATCCAGGAAAAAACGGATAGACCTAATAAGTTTAGCCAGAAAACGGGCTTGAACATCAATTTAAAGAAGTCAGAGGTCATGACGCTCAATGTGAGCAACCCTGAGCCCATATCAGTAAGGAATCAGCAACTGATAAAGACAGACTCCTTCACATACCTAGGATGCATAGTAACACCAGACGGGTGGGGGGGGGGGGGGGGGGGGGGGGTGGGGGGGCGGGGGGTGTGACAGGCAAAGACATCAACATCTGAAAGAATAAGGCAAGAACAGCCTTTTTTAGTCTAAACAACATCTGGAAGTCCTCTCGATACAGCACATGCACAAAATTAAGATTATATCAGAGCTGTGTGCTTTCTGTGCTTCTCTATGGTGCGGAATGCTGGAGAGTTACAGAGAAGGAAATGTCGAAATTGTCCTCTTTTCACACAACATGCCTAAGAAAAATTCACCGAATCTTTTGGCCGAATACCATCACCAACAAGATCTGCTTACTCGGAGCAAGCAAGAGGACATGCACACCATCATAGCTGGCAGACGCTGGAGCTGGGTTGGCCATGTCCTCAGAAGAGACCCCGATGCTATCACAAGAACAGCTATGTTTTGGAGCCCTGAAGGAAAACGAAAGAGAGGCCGACTAAAAACAACCTGGCGGAGGACTGTGTAGGCTGAGATGCAAAGAATAAACCAGAGTTGGGACACTGTACAAAGGTTGGCTACCGACCAATCAAAGTGGAATCAATTTGTTGTTGCCCTACAAGACGCCACTAGGCGTGATGGCCACTGACTGCTATGACGGTTGGCGGCTAAGGATCAAAGAAGAAGAAAGAAGAATGATGTCTGCTGATATGGTGCGCCGAGGTGTCCGGCGCTCCTTATGATAGTGTCAGTTGATAGTGGTGCGCCGGTGTGAGGGGGAATTATTGATGAGTGTGTCTGCTGGTGGTGGTGAGCCGAAGTGGGGCCAGGTGTTCTAGATGCTGGTGATGTTTTGGTACACGATGATGATGCTGGATTCTGTGTTACAAATGTTGTGCACGATGCTCCTGATGAGGATGATGATGAAGAGGTCGCTGGTGATGTTGGAGCTGATGATAGTCTTCCAACTGATGTGAAAGGTCTCGTTGTTGAAGTTGGTGATGAAAATGTTTTGGCGCCTGATAGTGATGCTGGATTCTGTGTTGTAGCTGGCGAGGGGCCAGCTGGAATCTTCATAGGTGCAGAGGGGTGTTGTAGTTGTAGGTGGACCCGCAACCTATCAGCGCGCGTAAAGTTTTTTTCCACAAATAGCACAGGTAAGCAGATTCAGAGAATGCACGGTGTTTATGTGACGTACTAGAGCATCACGCCTGGTGAAAGTCTTCCCACACCGTGTACATATCAGGCTGTTTTTTCACTGATGTGGTTTGTTGTGCTTGTTCCGTGGTTGAGACGACCCCATGCTTGATCTCTGTATGGCGTTGAAGGTTATCAGTTCTCGTGAACACCCGACCACACAGAGAGCACTCGTGGTGTTGGCAGTAGTATACAATGTTGGAAACAGGTAGTATTCAGGCGGCGGCGTGTGACTTTTATATAGCAAAAAACTCGATCGATTTCAGGCGGCGGCGTTTCAGGCGGTGGCACATGACTTTTTATATAGCGATATATTTTAGCGGCGGGGCTTCCTCTGACGATCAGACGTATGACTTTTTATATAGCAATAAATTTGTTCGGCAACGGCGTGTTTGTTTGTTTATACATGTATACATACAATATATACAAAAAATATAAAAAATCGATAATGATGGAAAATTTTAAAAATCGATAATGTTGGGTTACTAAGAAGTTTTTTGAAGTTCCTTTTTTGTGTTGGCGTGGGTGACGATGTATGTTGTAGGGGTAGCTGGCGGGGTGGGTTAGGGTGGATTTTTGTGTGAAGTATTGTGTTGGTAGTGTATTGGTGTGTTTGTTTATACATGTATACATACAATATATGTATAAAAAATATAAAAAATTGATAATGTTGGGTTACTAAGAGGTTTTTGAAATGCCTTTTTTGTGCTGGCGTGGGTGAAGATGTAGCTGGCGGGGTGGGTTAGGGTGGATTTTGTGTGTGATGTATTGTACCGGTAGAGTGTTTGGTTGTAGGTGTCTTAATTGTGTGTTGTAGTTTGAGGGGCTGTTGAATCGTGGGGTGTGTTGGGGTATGGGTTTTTGTGTGCGTGTATTGTGTTGGTAGTGTATTGGTGTGTTTGTTTATACATGTATACATACAATATATGTATTAAAAAAATATAAAAAATCGATAATGTTGGGTTACTAAGAGGGTTTTTGAAGTGCCTTTTTGTGCTGGCGTGGGTGAAGATGTAGCTGGCGGGTTGGGTTAGGGTGGATTTTGTGTGTGATGTATTGTACCGGTAGAGTGTTTGGTTGTAGGAGTCTTAATTGTGTGTTGTAGTTTGAGGGGCTGTTGAATCGTGGGGTGTGTTGGGGTATGGGTTTTTGTGTGCGTGTATTTTAATTGTTGTATATATATATATATATATATATATATATATATATGTATATATATAATTATATATATATATATATATATATATATATATATATGGGAGCGAAGTGTTAGAGACCTGTACTAGGTCTACCATCGAAAGTGCGTCACGGTATTGTTGTGTATTGTTTATTTTACATATAGACATATTTTACAACAGTTATACGAACAGTTAGACGATATATACATATAATAGGGAGATATATTTACATAACAAGAAGACGATAGTTAGACGATATATACATATAATAGGGAGATATATTTAGACAATAGGAAGACGCTATGTATACGTTATATTTAGACAAACAATTAGACGATATTTATACAGTTAGACATACAAACATTTAGACGAACAGTTATATATTTTACAACATTTATACGAACAATTAGACGATATTTATACAGTTAGACATACAAACATTTAGACGAACAGTTATATATATTTTACAACATTTATACGAACAATTAGACGTACATTTAGACAAACAGTTAGACGATATAGGTAACAAAAAAGCGTTTTAGTTAATATAGTTTTTATTTTATATTCAATAGTGTTTTTGAAGTAGCAAAAACATACATGGTAATATATAGTATTTTTTAACGTAATACATTTTCACAGATTTATTTACAAAATGTACATTATACAGTAATTTTTTATCAAATGAATATATAATTATATAGTGTACATGGTAACGTTATCAAACATTTTACAATTATCACATATTTATATTGGAAGACGTATGTTCAAAATATACAATAAAAATATCACAGTTGCAGGCCAGACCTTGAGGGGTGTCGTCACATTGTCGTCACGTCGTAAGAAATATTTTATGTGTATGTGGTATCTGTGTGTACAGACAGTTTAAATGTTGAGGGGTGATGTGGTGACGTTGTCGGGATGTACCTGTCGTTTTATGTAAAAGTAAGACAGGGCGTTGCGGTGTTGTTCGTATGTGTAGATGGAGGAATTGTGTGCCCGGAACCCGATATTTTTCCCACCCTGTGCCTGTTGTGTGTTGAGGACGTCTAGGAATGTGTGTTTGTCTACTTTGTTGTGGTGTTTGTTCAAGCGATTGAGTGGTCTTGAATATGATATAGATAGAAGGATGTGGACGGGATTGCTTCAACATAATATTTTGTATTGGGTCTGTTTAATTGTGCGTTTGTGATAATATCGCTGTCGTGTAAGTTTGAGACAAAAGATTTGAAATCTGTAAGATTTTTGACTAAGTGGGGTTGGTCTAACACACAACTATTATTATTTGAGGCATGAAATAAGCGTAATTCGTTTGTTTCTCTGTGTCTCAAAACTACGTGGTGACTGAAGTTAATCTTGAATCGTTTTGTCTGTTGTGTAAAGACAGGAAGCAAAAGACTTTCCCATTCAATTCTTTGGCTATTATGGAAAAAAGTGAAAGTCGATAAATATTTGTGGTTGTTTGTATGTGTTTTAATCGCACTCCAATTCTGTGTATATATTTCTTTAATGTCAGCTGGTAAGTCACCTAAACTGTCTTCTTCAGACGTCAAGCGGGGTTTTTTTATATGGGGTTGGGTATTGGTCATGGGGCGTTTCTTGGTCTGACCTGTTTTTGGTGGGTGAGATGGGGTGGGACTTGTTGAATAGAGGGCTCTTGGTAGTGTGGAAGTTGTTGTGGTGGTAGAGGGCGCCATAGATACTGAGTCTGTTATGGCACCGGTTGGTGGTGTCTGTTGGTACGTTGAGTCTGTTGTTACACCTGATGATAGGGCGCGGTCATTATGGTGCGGTGGTATTGGTGGGTTCTGCGGTGTTGCTGCGGTGTCTGCTGCTGTTGAAGAGGTGTGTTGGTGTTTTTTTGTGGATGCGCAAATTGTCAAGGCGGGTAAAGTTTTTATTGCAGACCTCACATACTAGTAGAGTCAGCGAGTGCCTGCTCTTGCTGTGTCGCAATAGGTCGGCACGGCGGGTGAAAGTCTCCCCACATCTGCTACATATTATGTTGGTTTGTGCCACTGATGTGTCTGTTTGTGCTGAGCCGGACCCGTGTTTATTCTCTATGTGACGTTTCAGCGTATCAGGTCTGGTAAATACTAAACCACAGAAAGCGCACTCATGATTGTGGCGGTCGTGTGCTGTAGCCATATGCCGAGTGAGATCATGACCTCGCTTGAAAACAGACTGGCAGTGTAAACAGGCATAGCCCCGTCGTTGAATTGACTCCATCTGTGAAAAGATGAACAAAAAGACGTTAGGCACACATAAATAAAATTAAATACATGTAATGAGAGAGAGAGAGAGAGAGAGAGAGAGAGCGAGAAAGAGAGAGAGAGAAAGAGAGAGAGAGGAAGAGAGAAAGAGAGAGAGAATAAACAGATAAATAAAACACAGACTTATAGGTATACACACGCCTACTCTTCCTTATAACTAGTCTTATTGTTTAGTCTGTTATTAAAGGAAATAATTTTGTTTAACATATCAGAATGGTCCACGCGCGCGCGCGCTGTGGAAGCAAAGATATGGATTTAAAACTCAGCCCGTTCGCGAGTACCGAGTTGACCTGTCCTTTTTTAAAATAACGAAAATATAAGTATTTATTAAAGTGTATGTTAGTTTCAATCATGGTTACACCAAGGTGACTTAATGTAATATGTTGATTGTATTATCTCTATCTTTTTCCGTGTGTAGTTCAGTATTGTTTTAAAAGCCAAAATACGCTATTTTCTAAACTATTAGGTTGTCTAATTTTCACTGGCTGGTTAGGTAGTTTGTAGTGACTCGGGTCCTTAGTTATTTTTAACGTAATATGTTTGTAGTTACTATGAGAAGTTCTTTATAGAAGCAGCTTGTGAGTACAGAAATACGACTCGAGCGCGTGTGGTGTGGAATCAAATCAATTTATCGATCTACCCAAACATCTTTGCGCTACATCCAAGCAAGTATTTGAAATAGACTATTAGTCTATACAAGTTTAGAGTGTTGTTATCAGAAAGTATTACAAGTTGTAAGTATCACGGATAATTTTTCAAAACCCAAATATAATTTGCTTTCGCACGAGTTTAACAATAGACGAGAAACGTAGATAAGGTTTAAACTAAGGAATTTTTCTCACTACTATACCCACCACATAAAAAAATAAGTCGGATAATTCTTAACTTAGCTAAACCATACACACATGTAAGAATTTAACAAACAACTATTATTAAAATACCTATTAGTCTAGACATATTAACTTTGAAACAGCCTTTACCAACACTGGCTAGCGAAAAAGCGAATACACACATATACATATACCGAGTTTACATTTAGAACTTTGCATAGGGTTTTCTTCCAGTCTCTGATTGTTAAGAAAATACCCCTAGGAAAAAAAAAAAATGAAAACACAAACACATACCCAGATATTTTTCCACAGAATACCATTAAAAAGACACAGACATATATCTCTTAAAGACCAGAGATATTTAACACAAAATACGAATAAAAACAGAATAACATACGTTTGGTGGTGAGCTGTTGCTTTTTCAGAAGTTTGATATGAGAAGGCTTTCACAACGTTTTTTCAGAGACGCTCACCGGTCCAGGTCTGGTTAAAGAATGAGACATGTCTAAAACAATTCGTGATTAAGACAATGACTTTCCAATAAAAGTAGTCCGAGCGTATGAATTTCGGGATGGAGCCAGATTGTTTGTTGTGTAGAGATACTGTTTCAGAAAATAGTTCCCGCCCAAGCGCTTCGTCATGGTTTGGTCGATAAAAACGTTACCATAACGTATGAACAGGAAAAAAGACCCCGACCTGGTTTGAAACCAGATCAATGACCCGCACAAAAAACATCACGCGTAAATTTCTGTTCACGTCACTCATACACAGTTATTAAATTGTATGTTTCAAACAACAAACATGCTAAAAACGTGAGAATCACTGTTTCAAGAACGTAAGATTCGTGCTAAAAACGTGAGAACCCAACCACCCAATTATGAGAACCTTTGGTGTAAAACATTGTGACAATAAAAAACAATGTGAGAAGTACTGTTCAAGAATTTGAGAATCACTGTGTTTAAAAAACATTTACAACAAATATAAGTGTCTGTTTGGTACATTTCTTTTATAGTTATCAGATATTTTAAAGCTTGCTTTTAAAGATATCATTTGTATTTTGAAACAATCTATATTTTTATATACAGAGGGACATTAGTGTTTCGAAAACATTGTGGGAATAAAAAAATGTTTTGTCCCCTCAAACAACTGATAGAGAGAGAGAGAGAGTTAGAGAGAAAGAAAGAGAGAGAAAGAGAAAAAGAGAGAAAGAAAGAGAAAGAGAGAGAGAGAGATGGAGAGAAAGAGAGAGAGAGAAAGAGAAAGAGAGAGAGAGAAAGAAAGAGAGAGAGAGACAGAGAGAAAGGGAATAAAATACATATATGTAACAATCAGTTAAATAGAGAGAGAGTGAGACAGAGAGACAGAGAGAAAGAAAGAGAGAAAAAGAAAGAGAGAGAGACAGAGAGAGAGGAGAGAGAGAGAGAGAGAGAGAATAAAACACAGTGTTATTTCTTATTCTAGGTGAAAAAAATTACCCCGCGCGCGCGCTGTGGCAAAGATATCGATTTAAAACAACGCGCTCCCGAAACAGGTGACAATTTTCCCTTTCAGTTAAAATAACGGAGATTTAAGTACTAACGTGTTTGATCGTTTGTAACAAGGAGTTTTTCTTTGTGTAGCTAATGGTATGTTCTAAATATTATTTTTAATGTGATAAAAGTGTTTATTAATTTTTGAGTTATCAGATTCTGTCTTTTTATATTTTTTTATGTTTACACAAATAAGCCTCACAAAAATGAACAAAAATATGTTATGTCCGGATTTAACATAAAACAATTTAGTATCTGAGTTAACATCTTAACAGATAAAAATAACAGAGATATTTATTTATATTTAACACCTTAACACAAAATACGAATTCACAACCAACTAAAAAAACTTATATATTCTCTAAATAGAGATATTTTAACAACCTAACACACGAATACACACACACACACACACACACAGACACACACACACACAGACACATACACACACACACATACACACACACACATTTAGACCTTTGTGTAGGTTATGTCTTCACAGTGTCTGTTAAGAAAAATATGCCTAGCGAACAACAACGGTCAGATATTTAAACAGAGAAATAACAGATATATATTTAACATTCTAACGTGTTTCTCACTTTTTTTTGTTAAGTTTTATTTCAAAAATACTTTTTTTTGTGTGTGTAAAACTTTTGTTTAAAATGATTGGTCGCAAAGAAAAAACTTATCTCTAATGGCTTTCTTTCCCCGTCAACAAGACACCCGCGTGTATTACAAATAAATTGTAACTGGGTTTACGCTGGAACGTGCCGAAACAGACATCAAATTATAAACATCTGTCACTAGGTAAATAACGGCTATCGATTTTTCGAAGGGCTCAAGTAGTAGTAGGGAATGGCGGAAACAGGTAGTATTCTACCCCTCCATCTTGCCCCGCCTCTTCTTGTTATCTCAAGTCCGCCATCTTGCCCCATATAACCTCCCCTTGTTAGCTCAAGTCCACCATCTTGTTATCTCCCCCTTGTTAGCTCAAGTCCGCCATCTTGTCCCTCCTCTTCTTGTTATCTCAAAATACCTCTAAAAATAACCTCCCCTTGTTAGCTCAAGTCCGCCATCTTGTCCCTCCTCTTCTTGTTAGCTCAAATCCGCCATCTTACCCCAAATAACCTCCCCTTGTTATCTCAAGTCCGCCATCTTGCGCCTGCAGATTGCGCTTATATAAAAGTCACGCGCCTGCAGCGCGCCTGCAGCGCGCCTGCAGAATTTAAGTACTAACGTGTTTGATCGTTTGTAACAAGGAGTTTTTCTTTGTGTAGCTAATGGTATGTTCTAAATATTACTTTTAATGTGATACAAGTGTTTATTAATTTTTGAGTTATCAGATTCTGTCTTTTTATATTTTTTTATGTTTACACAAATAAGCCTCACAAAAATGAACAAAAATATGTTATGTCCGGATTTAACATAAAACAATTTAGTATCTGAGTTAACATCTTAACAGATAAAAATAACAGAGATATTTATTTATATTTAACACCTTAACACTTAAAAAATAATAAATTCGACAAACAACCAAAAAAAAACCTATATATTCTCTAAATAGAGATATTTTAACAACCTAACACACGAATACACACACACACACACACACACACACACACACATACACACACACACACACTCACACACACACACACACACACACACACACACACACATTTAGACATTTGTGTAGGTTATGTCTTCGCAGTGTCTGTTAAGAAAAAAAATATGCCTAGCGAACAACAACGGNCAGATATTTAAAACAGAGAAATAACAGATATATATTTAACATTCTAACGTGTTTCNCACTTTTTTTTGTTAAGTTTTATTTCNAAAATACTTTGTTTTATACTCTAGTTTATCTTATTTTTGTAAAACTTTTGTCTAAAATGGTTGGTCGCAAAGAAAAAAGTTAGTTCTAATGGCTTTCATGGATTTTCCCCGTCAACAAGACACCCGCGTGTATTACAAATAAATTGTAACTGGGTTTACACTGGAACGAGCCGAAACAGACATCAAATTATAAACAGCTGTCACTAGGTAAATAACGGCTATCGATTTTTCGAAGGGCTCAAGTAGAAAGTAGTTGGCAATGTTAATGAAACAGGTAGTATCATTCTGCAGGGAGCGCTGCAGGGCGCGTGACTTTTACAAAATAAAAATCTGCAGGCGCAGGCGCAAGATGGCGGACTTGAGATAACAAGAGGAGGTTATTTGGGGTAAGATGGCGGATTTGAGCTAACAAGAAGAGGAGGGACAAGATGGCGGACTTGAGCTAACAAGGGGAGGTTATTTTTAGAGCTATTTTGAGATAACAAGAAGAGGAGGGACAAGATGGCGGACTTGAGCTAACAAGGGGGAGATAACAAGATGGCGGACTTGAGCTAACAAGGGGGAGATAACAAGAAGAGGCGGGGCAAGATGGAGGGGTAGAATACTACCTAAGTCCAACATACCCTACTACTACTTGAGCCCTTCGAAAAATCGATAGCCGTTATTTACCTAGTGACAGATGTTTATAATTTGATGTCTGTTTCGGCACGTTCCAGCGTAAACCCAGTTACAATTTATTTGTAATACACGCGGGTGTCTTGTTGACGGGGAAAGAAAGCCATTAGAGATAAGTTTTTTCTTTGCGACCAATCATTTTAAACAAAAGTTTTACACACACAAAAAAAAAGTATTTTTGAAATAAAACTTAACAAAAAAAAGTGAGAAACACGTTAGAATGTTAAATATATATCTGTTATTTCTCTGTTTAAATATCTGACCGTTGTTGTTCGCTAGGCATATTTTTCTTAACAGACACTGTGAAGACATAACCTACACAAAGGTCTAAATGTGTGTGTGTATGTGTGTGTGTGTATGTGTGTGTATGTGTGTGTGTGTGTGTGTGTATTCGTGTGTTAGGTTGTTAAAATATCTCTATTTAGAGAATATATAAGTTTTTTTAGTTGGTTGTGAATTCGTATTTTGTGTTAAGGTGTTAAATATAAATAAATATCTCTGTTATTTTTATCTGTTTAGATGTTAACTCAGATACTAAATTGTTTTATGTTAAATCCGGACATAACATATTTTTGTTCATTTTTGTGAGGCTTATTTGTGTAAACATAAAAAAATATAAAAAGACAGAATCTGATAACTCAAAAATTAATAAACACTTTTATCACATTAAAAATAATATTTAGAACATACCATTAGCTACACAAAGAAAAACTCCTTGTTACAAACGATCAAACACGTTAGTACTTAAATTCTGCAGGCGCGCTGCAGGCGCGCTGCAGGCGCGTGACTTTTATATAAGCGCAATCTGCAGGCGCAAGATGGCGGACTTGAGATAACAAGGGGAGGTTATTTGGGGTAAGATGGCGGATTTGAGCTAACAAGAAGAGGAGGGACAAGATGGCGGACTTGAGCTAACAAGGGGAGGTTATTTTTAGAGGTATTTTGAGATAACAAGAAGAGGAGGGACAAGATGGCGGACTTGAGCTAACAAGGGGGAGATAACAAGATGGCGGACTTGAGCTAACAAGGGGGAGATAACAAGAAGAGGCGGGGCAAGATGGAGGGGTAGAATACTACCTAAGTCCAACATACCCTACTACTACTTGAGCCCTTCGAAAAATCGATAGCCGTTATTTACCTAGTGACAGATGTTTATAATTTGATGTCTGTTTCGTTACGTTCCAGCGTAAACCCAGTTACAATTTATTTGTAATACACGCGGGTGTCTTGTTGACGGGGAAAGAAAGCCATTAGAGATAAGTTTTTTCTTTGCGACCAATCATTTTAAACAAAAGTTTTACACACACAAAAAAAAAAGTATTTTTGAAATAAAACTTAACAAAAAAAAGTGAGAAACACGTTAGAATGTTAAATATATATCTGTTATTTCTCTGTTTAAATATCTGACCGTTGTTGTTCGCTAGGCATATTTTTCTTAACAGACACTGTGAAGACATAACCTACACAAAGGTCTAAATGTGTGTGTGTGTATGTGTGTGTGTGTATGTGTGTGTGTGTGTGTGTGTGTGTGTGTGTGTGTATATTCGTGTGTTAGGTTGTTAAAATATCTCTATTTAGAGAATATATGTTTTTTTAGTTGGTTGTGAATTCGTATTTTGTGTTAAGGTGTTAAATATAAATAAATATCTCTGTTATTTTTATCTGTTAAGATGTTAACTCAGATACTAAATTGTTTTATGTTAAATCCGGACATAACATATTTTTGTTCATTTTTGTGAGGCTTATTTGTGTAAACATAAAAAAAATATAAAAAGACAGAATCTGATAACTCAAAAATTAATAAACACTTTTATCACATTAAAAATAATATTTAGAACATACCATTAGCTACACAAAGAAAAACTCCTTGTTACAAACGATCAAACACGTTAGTACTTAAATCTCCGTTATTTTAACTGAAAGGGAAAATTGTCACCTGTTTCGTGAGCGCGTGGTTTTAAATCGATATCTTTGCCACAGCGTGCGCGCGGGGTAATTTGTTTCACCTAGAATAAGAAATAACACTGTGTTTTATTCTCTCTCTTTCTCTCTCTCTCCTCTCTCTTCTCTCTCTGTCTCTCTCTCTTTCTTTTTCTCTCTCTCTTTCTCTCTGTCTCTCTGTCTCACTCTCTCTCTCTATTTAACTGATTGTTACATATATGTATTTTATTCCCTTTCTCTCTGTCTCTCTCTCTCTCTTTCTTTCTCTCTCTCTCTCTTTCTCTTTTTCTCTCTCTCTTTCTCTCCATCTCTCTCTCTTTCTCTTTCTTTCTCTCTTTTTCTCTTTCTCTCTCTTTCTTTCTCTCTAACTCTCTCTCTCTCTCTCTATCAGTTGTTTGAGGGGACAAAACATTTTTTTATTCCCACAATGTTTTCGAAACACTAATGTCCCTCTGTATATAAAAATATAGATTGTTTCAAAATACAAATGATATCTTTAAAAGCAAGCTTTAAAATATCTGATAACTATAAAAGAAATGTACCAAACAGACACTTATATTTGTTGTAAATGTTTTTTAAACACAGTGATTCTCAAATTCTTGAACAGTACTTCTCACATTGTTTTTTATTGTCACAATGTTTTACACCAAAGGTTCTCATAATTGGGTGGTTGGGTTCTCACGTTTTTAGCACGAATCTTACGTTCTTGAAACAGTGATTCTCACGTTTTTAGCATGTTTGTTGTTTGAAACATACAATTTAATAACTGTGTATGAGTGACGTGAACAGAAATTTACGCGTGATGTTTTTTGTGCGGGTCATTGATCTGGTTTCAAACCAGGTCGGGGTCTTTTTTCCTGTTCATACGTTATGGTAACGTTTTTATCGACCAAACAATGACGAAGCGCTTGCGCGGGAACTATTTTCTGAAACAGTATCTATACACAACAACCAATCTGGCTCCATCCCGAAATTCATACGCTCGGACTACTTTTATTGGAAAGTTATTGTCTTAATCACGAATTGTTTTAGACATGTCTCATTCTTTAACCAGACCTGGACCGGTGAGCGTCTCTGAAAAAACGTTGTGAAAGCCTTCTCATATCAAACTTCTGAAAAAGCAACAGCTCACCACCAAACGTATGTTATTCTGTTTTTATTCGTATTTTGTGTTAAATATCTCTGGTCTTTAAGAGATATATGTCTGTGTCTTTTTAATGGTATTCTGTGGAAAAATATCTGGGTATGTGTTTGTGTTTTCATTTTTTTTTTCCTAGGGGTATTTCTTAACAATCAGAGACTGGAAGAAAACCCTATGCAAAGTTCTAAATATAAACTCGGTATATGTATATGTGTGTATTTGCTTTTTTCGCTAGCCAGTGTTGGTAAAGGCTGTTTCAAAGTTAATATGTCTAGACTAATAGGTATTTTAATAATAGTTGTTTGTTAAATTCTTACATGTGTGTATGGTTTAGCTAAGTTAAGAATTATCCGACTTATTTTTTATGTGGTGGGTATAGTAGTGAGAAAAATTCCTTAGTTTAAACCTTATCTACGTTTCTCGTCTATTGTTAAACTCGTGCGAAAGCAAATTATATTTGGGTTTTGAAAAATTATCCGTGATACTTACAACTTGTAATACTTTCTGATAACAACACTCTAAACTTGTATAGATTAATAGTCTATTTCAAATACTTGCTTGGATGTAGCGCAAAGATGTTTGGGTAGATCGATAAATTGATTTGATTCCACAACACACGCGCTCGAGTCGTATTTCTGTACTCACAAGCTGCTTCTATAAAGAACTTCTCATAGTAACTACAAACATATTACGTTAAAAATAACTAAGGACCCGAGTCACTACAAACTACCTAACCAGCCAGTGAAAATTAGACAACCTAATAGTTTAGAAAATAGCGTATTTTGGCTTTTAAAACAATACTGAACTACACACGGGAAAAAGATAGAGATAATACAATCAACATATTACATTAAGTCACCTTGGTGTAACCATGATTGAAACTAACATACACTTTAATAAATACTTATATTTTCGTTATTTTAAAAAAGGACAGGTCAACTCGGTACTCGCGAACGGGCTGAGTTTTAAATCCATATCTTTGCTTCCACAGCGCGCGCGCGCGTGGACCATTCTGATATGTTAAACAAAATTATTTCCTTTAATAACAGACTAAACAATAAGACTAGTTATAAGGAAGAGTAGGCGTGTGTATACCTATAAGTCTGTGTTTTATTTATCTGTTTATTCTCTCTCTCTTTCTCTCTTCCTCTCTCTCTTTCTCTCTCTCTCTTTCTCGCTTTCTCTCTCTCTCTCTCTCTCTCTCTCTCTCTCTCATTACATGTATTTAATTTTATTTATGTGTGCCTAACGTCTTTTTGTTCATCTTTTCACAGATGGAGTCAATTCAACGACGGGGCTATGCCTGTTTACACTGCCAGTCTGTTTTCAAGCGAGGTCATGATCTCACTCGGCATATGGCTACAGCACACGACCGCCACAATCATGAGTGCGCTTTCTGTGGTTTAGTATTTACCAGACCTGATACGCTGAAACGTCACATAGAGAATAAACACGGGTCCGGCTCAGCACAAACAGACACATCAGTGGCACAAACCAACATAATATGTAGCAGATGTGGGGAGACTTTCACCCGCCGTGCCGACCTATTGCGACACAGCAAGAGCAGGCACTCGCTGACTCTACTAGTATGTGAGGTCTGCAATAAAAACTTTACCCGCCTTGACAATTTGCGCATCCACAAAAAAACACCAACACACCTCTTCAACAGCAGCAGACACCGCAGCAACACCGCAGAACCCACCAATACCACCGCACCATAATGACCGCGCCCTATCATCAGGTGTAACAACAGACTCAACGTACCAACAGACACCACCAACCGGTGCCATAACAGACTCAGTATCTATGGCGCCCTCTACCACCACAACAACTTCCACACTACCAAGAGCCCTCTATTCAACAAGTCCCACCCCATCTCACCCACCAAAAACAGGTCAGACCAAGAAACGCCCCATGACCAATACCCAACCCCATATAAAAAAACCCCGCTTGACGTCTGAAGAAGACAGTTTAGGTGACTTACCAGCTGACATTAAAGAAATATATACACAGAATTGGAGTGCGATTAAAACACATACAAACAACCACAAATATTTATCGACTTTCACTTTTTTCCATAATAGCCAAAGAATTGAATGGGAAAGTCTTTTGCTTCCTGTCTTTACACAACAGACAAAAAAGATTCAAGATTAACTTCAGTCACCACGTAGTTTTGAGACACAGAGAAACAAACGAATTACGCTTATTTCATGCCTCAAATAATAATAGTTGTGTGTTAGACCAACCCCACTTAGTCAAAAATCTTACAGATTTCAAATCTTTTGTCTCAAACTTACACGACAGCGATATTATCACAAACGCACAATTAAACAGACCCAATACAAAATATTATGTTGAAGCAATCCCGTCCACATCCTTCTATCTATATCATATTCAAGACCACTCAATCGCTTGAACAAACACCACAACAAAGTAGACAAACACACATTCCTAGACGTCCTCAACACACAACAGGCACAGGGTGGGAAAAATATCGGGTTCCGGGCACACAATTCCTCCATCTACACATACGAACAACACCGCAACGCCCTGTCTTACTTTTACATAAAACGACAGGTACATCCCGACAACGTCACCACATCACCCCTCAACATTTAAACTGTCTGTACACACAGATACCACATACACATAAAATATTTCTTACGACGTGACGACAATGTGACGACACCCCTCAAGGTCTGGCCTGCAACTGTGATATTTTTATTGTATATTTTGAACATACGTCTTCCAATATAAATATGTGATAATTGTAAAATGTTTGATAACGTTACCATGTACACTATATAATTATATATTCATTTGATAAAAAATTACTGTATAATGTACATTTTGTAAATAAATCTGTGAAAATGTATTACGTTAAAAAATACTATATATTACCATGTATGTTTTTGCTACTTCAAAAACACTATTGAATATAAAATAAAAACTATATTAACTAAAACGCTTTTTTGTTACCTATATCGTCTAACTGTTTGTCTAAATGTACGTCTAATTGTTCGTATAAATGTTGTAAAATATATATAACTGTTCGTCTAAATGTTTGTATGTCTAACTGTATAAATATCGTCTAATTGTTTGTCTAAATATAACGTATACATAGCGTCTTCCTATTGTCTAAATATATCTCCCTATTATATGTATATATCGTCTAACTATCGTCTTCTTGTTATGTAAATATATCTCCCTATTATATGTATATATCGTCTAACTGTTCGTATAACTGTTGTAAAATATGTCTATATGTAAAATAAACAATACACAACAATACCGTAACGCACTTTCGATGGTAGACCTAGTACAGGTCTCTAACACTTCGCTCCCATATATATATATATACAACAATTAAAATACACGCACACAAAAACCCATACCCCAACACACCCCACGATTTAACAGCCCCTCAAACTACAACACACAATTAAGACTCCTACAACCAAACACTCTACCGGTACAATACATCACACACAAAATCCACCCTAACCCAACCCGCCAGCTACATCTTCACCCACGCCAGCACAAAAAGGCACTTCAAAAACCCTCTTAGTAACCCAACATTATCGATTTTTTATATTTTTTTAATACATATATTGTATGTATACATGTATAAACAAACACACCAATACACTACCAACACAATACACGCACACAAAAACCCATACCCCAACACACCCCACGATTCAACAGCCCCTCAAACTACAACACACAATTAAGACACCTACAACCAAACACTCTACCGGTACAATACATCACACACAAAATCCACCCTAACCCACCCCGCCAGCTACATCTTCACCCACGCCAGCACAAAAAAGGCATTTCAAAAACCCTCTTAGTAACCCAACATTATCGATTTTTTATATTTTTTATACATATATTGTATGTATACATGTATAAACAAACACACCAATACACTACCAACACAATACTTCACACAAAAATCCACCCTAACCCACCCCGCCAGCTACCCCTACAACATACATCGTCACCCACGCCAACACAAAAAAGGCACTTCAAAAAACCTTTTAGTAACCCAACATTATCGATTTTTTAAATTTTCCATCATTATCGATTTTTTATATTTTTTATATATATTGTATGTTTACATGTATAAACAAACAAACCCGCCGTTGCCGAACAAATTTATTGCTATATAAAAAGTCATACGTCTGATCGTCAGAGGAAGCCCCGCCGCTAAAATATATCGCTATATAAAAAGTCATACGTCTGATCGTCAGAGGAAGCCCCGCCGCTAAAATATATCGCTATATAAAAAGTCATGTGCCGCCGCCTGAAACGCCGCCGCCTGAAATCGATCGAGTTTTTTGCTATATAAAAGTCACACGCCGCCGCCTGAATACTACCTGTTTCCAACATTGTATACTACTGTTGGCGCCAAGGCGTTCCCTGGTAAACACGCGCTCACAGTCCGAGCACGCATAGCGGCGTTTTTCGGGTTGAGGTGAAGACATCTGCGAAATAGAAAAAAAAAGAATTAAAGTAAAAATAAAACAAAATAAATAGTACATATAACAAACTAAGCAGTTAACCCAGAATTATAGACAGATAGGCAGACACACGCGCGCGCGCACACACACGCGCACACACAAACACACAGACACACTCACACAAACACACAGACGCACGCGCACACACACCCACGCACACAAACAAACGCACACACGCGAGCACACACACACATGCACAGACACACACGCGCACACACGCACACACTCACACACGCACGCAGTCACAGACACACACACGCACACACACGCACACACGCACACACGCTCACACACACGCACACACACGCACACACATATACCTAGGCAGGTGTATACAAGCGCGCACGCTTAGTTATAACAAGTGTACATCTCTTTCTGTTATCAAGTGAAAGACAGTTTTTTATTTATATTATCTCTAGTAGGGGTCTTTCAACAGTTTGTACTGGTTCGGATCCTTATTTTAGTGTTAGCTTTAGTTTTTGTAATAAAGTGTTTTATTAACCTTTGTAGTTACTTCCAGATTTTTCTACACTATTTGTGTTATCAGATAATTTCTGAGTACAGAAATGGCCCGCCCCACCACGGGTTGTATCGGTGTGGAAGCAATGTTATGATTTGTTACCCCCTCTGTCTTTTGTTATAATAAAAATGTCACGAAGTTGTCAGTACAATTATGTTTACGCGACAAAGTGATATTGATTTGGACCTCACGTCTTTATGTTTTCAAGTTGTAATTTTTTTCAAGTACCACGTTCAATTATGTTCGCGAGACCAAATGATATTGATCTACCCGCACGTCTTTCTTTTTCAACTAAATTTGCAAGTACCACGTCCCGACCAAACAGTAATCACACGTAATTTCAAAACCCCACCAATTATTTTAAACAGTGGAGATTGATTTTCTTTCTGTCACATACAAGTTTAGACTTGTTATTAAAAAGCTTTGTCTGTCGACGGTAGAAATTATGATTGCATCATCACCTGCAATCTCTATATCGATCCAAAGATGACTCATACTGTTGTCCAAGACAGCGCTCTCTCAGACAATTAACAACGCCAAGTCGCTTTATGTCTAAAATTCTAATAATAACATTTTACACTTGTTTTTATTAACAATATGCCAGAAACGCTTGTGGGGAAAATATTTTAGGGTGATAATTTTTTTATTTTATTTTTTTTTTTAGAATTACATTTTAACAACACTTCCTAGTGAAGAGAAAAAACACAAAAAACAAACACTGTCGAAGTATTTTAACACTTCCTAGTGAAAAACAGACAATAACAGCCATATACAAATATATATTATTTAAATAGAGAAATGGCATGTAGGGTAAAAATAATTTGGGCTATATATTTTAACTTTTAACTCCTTATCGAAAAAACACAAAACAAACAAACAAACAAACAGATAAATAAATATATATATATATATATATATATATATATATATATATATATATATATATATATATATATATATATATATATATTTTTTTTTGGTTAAAAATAAGTATGACAGGTAGATATTGCTAGTTTCTGCTTTGGATAAAAAAAAATTTTTTTGGCTATATATATTTTAAGTAACTGCCAGTTTTAGTGTATCTGGCTTGCGAAAAAAAAAAAATAGGGTATGTTTTGACTTTTAACTTCCTAACACAAAACACGAATACCGAAACAATAAAAAATAAACGAATACAAACACAATCACAAATATATAAAAGAATACACTTACCATATAGTTTTGGTTGTAAATTTGAAGTGGCTGGTCTTTCACAGAAGGCTGGTCTGTCTCAGAAGACTGGTCTTTGTTCCTCGAGGTCTTTCTCAGAAGACGTGTCTCTTTGTCTTCAACGGCTGGTCTTTGGTTCTCGAAGTCTGGTTAGTGAATGGAATCTAAAGAATTTTCTTAATATATAAAACAAAGAATTCTCTGTCAGAGACGTATTGTGCATGCTCACAATTGATAATTTCGTGCACAATCTGTCACGCGCGTTGTCACAATATTTGTCACTCTTCTTGGCTTTGTCACAAATGTTACGTTCGTGAGTCACGAAGGTAATATCGATTATGTAATTACGTTCACCTTTTGGCATTTTTCACAAAAAACTACGAAGTTTCATTACGATAATTATTTTGTCGATGTGTCTCAGGTGGAAAAAAGTTAATTGTGTGTTAAGATTGAAAGTTGAATAAAGGATGGACATTCACAAAACTAGATTTCAAACAGAACTATGGTTTTTAGTTACAATATAACTACGTGTCCCCAGTGCGAATTATATTTTGTGTATCCGTTTGTCAGTGTGTCAGTGTGACAGTGTTTGTTAGTGTGACAGCATATAAAAATATATATTCAGTGAAAAAAGGGTAACACTTTATTGTAAAAAAAAGATTTTGTATATTAAAAGCGCCTTTATATTAAACGCTATTTTTGCAAAGCAAAAATGGGATACTAAAAAAAAATTATTTTTTTTTGAGTAATGTTAGTGTCTGTTGCCTTTATCCAAAAAAATATGGAGACAGATTAATGTTGCAAACAAACGAGTATGAGTGATATTTGTTAAGAATGGCAAAAACTTCACTCAAGTAACGATTTTTAGAACGGAACAGTGCTTCTCGTGATGGTGAAAACAACCAGACTTTTGCTCGTGGTTGGGTTTACACCAATAGGGGGTTAAACCAAGAGGGATTCTCACATTGTTGAAAATAATATAATAACTGCATGTGAGTGTAATTTATCATTACTAGCCATGGATCCCAGGTGGCCACATCCCTTCACAGCCCTCATAGCTGAACCGACCGGTAGTGGGAAAACTGCCTTTGTACAACGGTTCATGCAACATATCCGGGATATAGTGATCCCTACCCCAGACGAAATTATATGGTGTTATGGAGAGTGGCAGTCAATGTACCAAACCATGGAGGGTATTCAGTTTATTGAAGGACTGTCAGACATGGACCAGTGGTCAGGTGATAAGGTCAGGTGATCGTTATAGATGATCTGATGAGTGAGGCGGATGATAGAATAACTAAACATTCACGAAACGCAGCCAACATCGCAATATTAGCGTGATTTACATTGTGCAAAATTTATTTGGCAAGAACAAAGAACAAAGAGCCATTAGCTTGAATTCTCATTATATAGTGCTTTTCAAAAATCCACGAGATGGGTCGCAGATTACGAATCTAGCCAAGCAGATGTATCCAAGTCGTACTGCCTATGTCCAAGAAAGTTTTAAAGACGCGACGGCGGCCCCACACGGTTATTTGCTAATCGACCTGCGCCAGGCAACACCGGATGCTTTGAGATTGCGCTGTCATATATTTCCACACGAACAACAAGTCGTTTATGTCGTCAAATAACGAGAGGGGGGAAAAGGTGAAACGCAACGCAAAAATGTTCAAATTTTTAGGCAGTGCTAAGCCCCAAATTATCAAGGCTGTTATGAAAACAGCGTCACCCGACCTCGTAGGAACACTCTGCGAATGTTGTCACAACGTATTAAAAGGTAACGTTACACTTACACCCCCTCCAGAAGAGGCGTATGCGTCGTTACAAAAACACCCTGAGAGCGCTCACCCAAAAAGAAATTGCCGCTTAAAAGACGGAAACAATTTTTACAAAACGGTGGTTTTTTGGGCGCTCTCCTCCGAACAATACTAGCTGTGTTAAAGGGTGTCTTAGATGTTTAAAAAAGATGGCCAAGAAAATGCTTTTGATGAACCCTCGTTTGTCAGAGGCTCAAAAACATTATAGAACCCCCGAAGCTCTAAGAGATAACCTAGCAGAATTGGATAGTCAGATGCAACTAGTCTTGAAGCGAGAAGATTAACCGGAGGGTGACAAAGCTAGATTATATCAGCGAACACTGCAGCGCTATTTGACTCGACTAGAACAGTACAGTCACGTGCCTCTAGGCCTCGTTGACATTAAACAACCAACACAATTACAATCTACCGACCAGCCAGGTTCACTAACTGTACTTAAAGACGAGGTCGTGGACAAAAACTCTTCAGTCCCGTCCGAACAAGGCACACCCGCTAATCGAAATAAGGCGGTTGACAGTAAATTGCGAGAAACATCGTAGTATTCGCTCAGAAAAAGGAAAAAGACTAAAAATCCAAAATGGGAAGCATGGCCAAAGAAGTGAAAAAGATTTTAAAACAACATTACTATGTGCCGAAGCTACCTGGTTCTTATGGGGGCGCGGCTGCCTTGCAACGTAGTTCCAAACTTACTCGTAAAAAAATTGAAGAGTGGTTAGGTCATCAGGATACGTACACATAACACGAGCCGGTGCGTAGAAAATTTAAAAGACGCGCGACCATCTCGGGTAGTATCGATCAACAGTTACAGGCTAATCTAATAGACTTGCGTGGTTAAGAACATTCAACGATGGGTTTTCCTATCTAGTGGCGTGTATCGATGTGTTTAGTAAATTTGCGTGGGCGGTTCCTCTGAAAAACAAAACTGGGAAAGCCTTAGTAGAAGTAGTGAAGTTAATTTTTAACAGTCGCAAACCGATAAAGTTTCAAACAGACAAAGGTAGTGAGTTCGCCAACAAAACATTCTTAAAGTTTCTTAAAGAAGAGGGTGTCCATTTCTTCACTACGGAGAATGAGGATACCAAGGCAGCTATAGTGAAGAAGTTTAATCGAACCCTCAAAGAGAAAACGTGGCTTTACTTTACCAAAATCAACAGTCTTCGCTACGTCGACGTGATAAAGCCACTGATCCACAACTACAATTATTCGTATAATCGGAGCATTAAGATGGCGTCGTCGGAAGTTAAACCGATCAATCAAGAAGAGGTGTAGCATACGTTGTATTCGACCCCTGAAGTCACAGGAAGAAAAGTCTATTTTAAAGCAGATGATCGCGTGCGGCTTGCATCCCTCCAAAGAATTGAAACAGAGAGAAGGATCGTTGAGGATATCCTTACAAAAACTAGAGAACAAAACAAAGAAACTAAAGACAAAATGAGAACCGAAATCGTACAGTAACTAATAAACAATCAAGAAAGAGCAAAAGCAGCCGTGACGGATCGCCTACCTAATATAATAAAGGCAGCCATAGACAAACAAACATCGAAACAGACAACAACGAGTAAGGACCAAACAGGCAGCTAGTGGTCCTTATCAGGACCAGTCATCTCCAGGGCAAGGAACGCGATACCAGCGAAGAAGTTAACACGCTTTATCCCCCAATATAAACCGTTTATAACCCGTAAGGCAGGAAACGAATACCATGAGCACGCCACGACACCATAACCTGACAAGCAACGAAGAGGTATCCAGACAGTCAGCTAGTGGTCCTTTTTAGGACCAGTCCTTTTCAGGACTAACAACAGGCTAGCACTGAAGAAAGTAAACACTCAATATACCCCAATTATAACCAACTTTTAGGTTGAACAGGGTATTACAGCAGCATAGTAGACGAAAACAACAACAACAACAACAGCGGCTCGCGCAAGCCAGACAAACTTTTAAAAAGGGTTATATGCCTGCGTGGACAGAAGAACTGTTTACGGTCAGCCGACTAAACCAGACAAGACCGGTCACGTATGTCCTTAAAGATGATTCGGTGAAGAATTGAAAGGGTCTTTTTACCAAGAAGAGCTGCAGCGGATCGGTGACAAAATAGTTTATCAAATCGGGTCCATTTTGCAAGAACGCGAGGTGTAAGAGGTGTTAAAAAGTATTTAGTCAAATGGTTAGGTTATAACTCGTCATTTAACAGCTGGATTTCCTCCAAACAACTAGCGAGATATCGAGACTGATGGAGATAGAAGTGAGCACCCCAGTTTTGCGGGCACCACCTCCCAAGACCACGAGAACCTCGTTCTGGTCTTTTTTTGGGAAGCTAATCCCGCGGCTAGAGATCTATTTCATCTGTCATATAATCGTTATATATGTCGTCATCGGGGTCTCGTTATTCAATCTGAGTTGGAACAACGCCGAGGGCCCTGACGGCAAGTTTTGGATCGCCTTAATGAGCAGTTGTCTGGGTTACATGTTACCTAACCCTAAGATAGGATGAGTTTTTACGTGACTTTACCAAGCAATGCGTCGACGAAAATATACCCGAACAATAACGCCGGTCACGTTTTGGTCAAATTGCCACAGACTATAGAATTGACTTCACTTTACGAGGTTGGCTTGGTTGAAATTCACTTCCTCAAAAGTTATTATAACGTGCTAGAGGACGAAGTATGGATACATTACTTCCCAAACAAAAACGAGGGAAAAACACCTATAATACTCACGTTGCCCGCCGGTCTATACACTTCACCCGACACGCTTAGTGATGAGTTGAATCGGTTGCTTTTAGGCACGGATATGAATGAAAAAGCCCGAGTTAGAATCCATTTTAACAATAATAAGGCCACCTTGAATCTGTATGAACCGGGGGTTGAAGTTAGAATTAGCGAGACGTTGAAACACATGTTAGGCATGCCCTCATCGACCGTAACAAACATCGACCCAATACTACGAGGAGAGATTGAAGTACAAATGGATAGCGACATGAAAAATGTATACCTGTACTGCGACCTCGTAGCGGCGAGACCGGTTCGGGATGCCTCTGTTCCTTTGTTACGGATTGTCCCTATTTTGGACAGGACTACCGCTTCAGTTTTTAGGATTTACGACAAACCGCACTACGTACCCCTGAGTCGTTTTTCATTTGAAACCGTGGAAGTACTTTTAACTAATGACCAGGGTAAGACAATCCCAATCACTAGCGAAGCTTCGGTGTTGACGCTACATTTCCGAACGCACAGACTTTTTGATTTTGAATAGAAGAAAAAATGGTTAGACACGTACCAATACGACGAAACCCCAAAATGCACGAGGAGTTTTACTGCAACCAAGCTGGACACGAGATGCCAGTGTTTATCGGATGCAGAAGTCAAAGACGGCATGGCTTTCGGAGCTTTTTCAGCGGGCTCGGTTGCATGATTCTCCCGTGGTTAAAAACTGGAGGTAAAGCTTTACTCAGTGAAGAGGTTGGCACCGGTCTACAGGTCGCGAGCGACGTGTTAGCCGGAAGAAATGTTGGAGAATCATTTCGTTAGCGAGCCAAAGAATCAGGTCAGCATTTATTACAGTGCGTGGTTGACCACCTCACCACTAACCAATCGGGTAGCGGTATTAGAAGAAAAAGAACGAGAGAAGGGAGAGTTGCCCCACCTGGCGAGCCGAAAAGAATAAAACGTACTATCCGAGCTCGCCCTTCTCATTCCCAGAAGAACAAGCGACGGTCATCTGATATATTTGCATGATGTCGCTTATTCACCCCAGCTCGTGCGAGTGTCTGTACAGTAATCTAGATTTGTTTAGCGTGCCACCAACGCAGACAGCCGTAGAAGAGGGTCAATTTGTGGAGATACATCCGTTGGCCGCCTTTGCGCCCGGAGCCCCGGTGGAATGTGTAATATCGGGGAACGGTGAAGAATATCTAGATTTGTTCAATACTTTTCTACACGTGCGCGCCAAAATCACGTTAGCCAATGGCGATAAATTACCCGCTGATGCAGATGTGGCACCGGTCAACTATTACCTGCACAGTTTATTCTCCCAAGTCGACGTTTCCTTGAACGACACGCTGATTACACCCAGCGAGAACACCTACCCTTAAAGAACTTACATGGAAGCCACGTTGAATTACAGGGAGGAAGCCAAGCGAGGACATATGACAGCGGCTCTGTTTTACAAAGACACGCCGAACTCTATTGCGGAAACTAATGGCGATAATAACAACGCACTAAGGCTGCGTCGAAACCTGGCGGCGGGTTCTCAGGACATTGATATGATGGGTCGGTTACATTCATATATTGTCGTCCAAGATCGCTTTATGTTAAACGGTGTGACCGTTAAAGTGAAACTCACGCCTGCTAAAGAGGCGTTCAACGTGCTGGGACACGACCACGCTGGTGGTTATAAATCGATTATAACTTATGCGGCCCTGGTTGTACGGAAAGCCAAATTAAACCCCGCCGTCTCTCTAGCCCACAAGAAAGCCTTGTTGCGAGGTAATGCCAAGTACCCCTTGAAACGAGTTGTGCTAAAATCTTTCTCTATCCAAAGGGGATGCTATCGCACATGCAGAATAATCTATTTCTCAGTCAAACCCCTACCCGCATAGTGATTGGCCTAGTCACTTCGACAGCTTTTAACAGGTCGTACACGTCTAATCCGTTCAATTTCGCTACTTTTGGTCTACTATATTTAAATGTCGGCGCGGATGGAAGAACAGTTAGTGGCAAGCCTTTGTTAATGGATTATGCTCACAACGTGTACGTGAGATCATTCTTCGGTATGAAGCTAGCCATGGGACTGATTGGCAAAGACACCGGCGCGATCTTGAATATAGACATTTTAAGATTGGGTACGCCTTATACACATTTGACCTCACCCCCAGTCTACTAGACGGTGACCAGTTCGAGATGGCCAAGTCGGGACCTCTCTCAATAGAACTTAAATTCTCCGAGATCACACCCGAACCATTACAGGTCATCGACTACGCCGAACAAGACTCGATCTTGGAGATCTCGAAATCGCGCCAAGTTTTGACAAACTACACCACTTAAACGATGAATACTGACGAGATACGGACCATACTCCTGTCGGATATATTTGCAAAACGAACTGGTGTCGTTAAAGTTTTAGCTCGCGATCAATTACCTCTACGTATCGATCCGAGCAAGACGGTTGATTTCATCATCAACACTGACCCTAGCTATCGATCCGGTGACCACTGGGTCGCTCTATATTATAATGGCCTTGGAATTTTTGACTATTTTGATTCTTTCGGCCTGCCACCTAGACACCCGGACCTGGTTAATTTTATAGCGAGAAATTCTAACAGACCTTTTAACTACAATGCTAGACATTTACAAGATGTAGTTACCAACGTTTGTGGCCTCTATGACATTTATTTCGTCTTGATCAAAGCTCGCGGTGGTACTATGCGGCGCGTCCTGTTGCCGTTTTCGTCTAGATAACATGCCAGCGATCGATTAGTTTTTCGACTAATCAGGCCTTGGCTAGCGCGCAACAAGTCTGGACACGTTTCAAAAACCATTTTAACCTAGTTTTCGTTCATAGACATTTGGGAGTCCAACAGATACTCACGCTCATGCTTAAGATGACTACTCTCGCTCCCACCAGTCACCAATAACATTATTATAGTTAAGGACTTGCCAAGTAATCCGAAACGACTGTGCTCGGACTCTGAGAGTTCCTAGTCGTATGACCGGCACGACTGTAGTAGTGAGGTTAGATGTCAGTAACCCTATCCTACATTCCATAGACAATCCCCCCGACCGCTAACGCCGTGTTTCTCTTTGTCAATAAAAATATAAAATGTATCTAGTGTTTTTTCTTTATTTTTTACATGTATATATATTGTATAAATATCATATATATGTATAACTATTGTTTGTAAAATAAATATTGTAACACCTGTTTTGTAAAGTACGTATAAATATATATCGTATAACTGTTGTAATATATGTTGTAACTTATGTTGTAACACATGTAAAAACAAACACACAACACGCCCGCCACTATTGAACTAATATATGGCTATATAAAAAATCAGCACCTCCACAACCATCGAGCGGAGTATTTCGTTATATAAAAGTCAGCGCCTCAACCTGAATCGATCGGAGTATTTTGCTATATAAAAAGTCCGCGCCTCCACCACAATCCTACCCGTAGCGTACATACTATACTACTTACATTAACCTCTAACATTCTGACTTCATAGGAATGTTCAGTTCAGACATTTAGACTTAACATGAACATTTACCTCCAACATACAGTCTTCAAAGGCATATTCAATTCAGACATTTAGACTTTACGTGAACATTGACCTCCAGCATATAGACCATAGCAATGTTCAATTCAGACACTTAGACTCAACATGAACATTGAACTCCAACATATGGAAGAGCTGCAGTAAAGTGCTATTTTCACCCCCCACAAAAACTGCTTGATTTGGATACAAAGGCGCATGTAAAAATTGCAACATGAATAGCTTTGCAACCCAGTGCAATTAATGGTATAATGCTTTTGGTTGTCATGGAAACAGCGGCCGTATTGATTTTGATTTTACATGTCATTACCCATACGGCTTTTTTATTTGTTGAGTTATACGGACTAAAGTTGAACTGGAAGCTTGTCATTATATTTGAAAACATTTCTGAGATTTGGTTTTTAATCATTTTAGTATATTCTGAGATAAATAACTTTCAAGATAGCATGATTAAATTGAACACTTTTTTCTAAGTTTAAAAACGTTATTTGCAATAAAACAAAATGTATGATAAGATATGAGAAATCAGATCTAACAAATTATTTCCTGTTTATCTAATGGAAAGTATCTGTCAAATTTTATGTTGATCGTCTCGGAAAAAAAAGCAGGTTACAAGAAAATTAACAACGTAAACCAAGTTTCTGAGTAATTCATGGTTTTCTTTCGGGAAATAGCACTAATTCTTAAGAAAATACAATTTGTCAACTTAACAATCCACCAACTCAGAATGTGTTGTGACAAATTATTTTGACATACTTTGATCCAAGATAAGAGAAATTGTCACAACATATACTAATCTCAGATTTTATTTTTGTCCTATTGTGACTTAAGTACACTACCGCCTATTCTCGTGGCATTTAATTCAAGCATTTACTTATAATAATCATTAAATTAAAACTCTTAAACTTATCCTAGTCATTGAACTCAAACATATAGACTTAAGATAACAATTCTATTCAAGCCATTAAACTTGAATGAACATTGAATTCAAACATATAGACGTAGCGTGAACTTTGACCATAACACTTTAGACGTAGCATGAACATTCATCTCAAATATTTAGACCACGTGATATACAGTAGATAGTTATCATAATGATTCTGTCTAAAAGCACGCGCAGTGGTTGGGTAGATTCTGACAGGAAGCGTGTGGACTTCAGTTATGGTCCGTGCTCCACTTGTTTTATTATGAGGGCAACTAGTGGTAACTTGTTACTCTGGGTAAAGTTATGAGATTTTAAAGCAGGTATTATAGCGCTCCAGTCTACACAGGTGTAAATTAGCTAATGTCTCTGCTCTTGAGTTAAGATAGGTAAAGACATGGAGGGCAGGAATTGTTTACCCCTTATTCAAAAAGCTTAGAGTGATTATCATGAATTTTCTAACACTTCTTGGCACTACGACTATTAGAACTTCTATACATGTATTTTTGTTTAAACAAACACATTTTCTTTCAGAACGTACCAATACTATCTACCATTACACCTCTTTCCATCTTCTCTTTCACATATTGATTCCTTCATTAAGTGTTGGAAAAGGCTGTTAAAATCATGTCACTTGGTTTTGTTTCCAGCAAACATACAAAAACATGAGTTGATGTTTTGTAGACAGAAGTTCGTACTACGGAACTGCAGTAATTCTGATGAGAAAGTAAGTTGGCCAAAAGCTTATCCCTGTCTTAATTCATCAACATCAGTCTTGATACTGTCTAAAAATTAACTTGTCTAAAATTTTGTCTATAATGATTTAAAACAAAAAACACTGATTATACCTTATTCCGGCCTAATGTCACCAAGGGCATAGAAATTGTGGATCACATTTACAAGTAGATCACTGTGGGCAGTTTGCAAGATCGCTGGTTACAGAGAACAATGAATTAATTTTAAGCTCGGGAAGGCTTGGAAAAACCCCATCACTCAAGAATGTGAAACTCCAGTGTCCTTTAAACTTAAAGTGCTCTTTCACATTCCCAATGAAATTCTTCAAGTGAACTTATTAACATGCAGTCCGTTAATGAACTGCATGATATAGGAGTGCAGATCTTCTCAGTTAAGTGGCGTTAACACTCGTAAATTATAATTTAGTCTGAATTCTCCGTATGTATATATATATATATATATATATATATATATATATATATATATATATATATAGACATATATATATATATATATATATATAGAGAGGAGATAGTATATATATATATATATACATATATAGACACACTCAAAGATATATGGCAGACACCATATATATATATATATATATATATATATTATATAATATATAATATATATTATATATATATATATATATATATATATATATATATATATATATATATATATATATATATATATATATATATATAATATATATATATATATATATATATATATATATATATATATATATTATATATATATTACATATATATATATATACCAACGGGCTGATCACCCGTTTGCCAGTCACTTCGATTACGGAAACAACAGCAAATGGATTGATTTGCCGTTAGAAGACCTTGAGAACATATATATATATATATATATATTATATATATATATATATATATATATATATATATATATATATATGTATATATAACTGCTCAAAAAAAGTTAAAGGCCACTTTCAATTTTTATTTCATTTCAACTAAGCTGTTTTTTTTTAAACCTGAACACTCAGTCAAAAATGTTTTGCTGCTTTTTGTTGCATGCTTGAATAATGTTTGTTAATCTGACAATAAATCAAATCTGTGTTACGTGTGTGTACCTCCAAGGTCAATCAAATGCACGTGGTCGAAAGGGAAATAATGCATGTTTGAAAATGCTTCCTATGGCAAAGCCTGTTGATAACATTGCTGAAATTTGCTTTTCACGTGCAAGTCGTGACTATAGTGAACACATGTCACCCACTTTTCGGAAGGAACGGGCAATGGGTATGTTTGTAACATTTACCATTTTAGCCATGGTTCAGCGTGTCTTGCCGTCTTGTGGTAGACCCTGGACGTCCTGACCTGCGTTGTTCTGCGACACTGCCGATTGCATTATAACGATCACGCAGAGTTTGTATGACAGAGTGGGCAACTCCTAATCTCCTAGCAACTTCTCGCAGCCCTACATCATCCTGCAGCCATGCCATCGCTCTCCATCTGTCAACATTGGTCAAGCGTCTTCGATGAGCCATGGCTAAAATGGTAAATGTTACAAACATACCCATTGCCCGTTCCTTCCGAAAAGTGCGTGACATGTGTTCACTAAAGTCACGACTTGCACGTGAAAAGCAAATTTCAGCAATGTTATCAACAGGCTTTGCCATAGGAAGCATTTTCAAACATGCATTATTTCCCTTTCCACTACATACATTTGATTGACCTTGGAGGTACACACACGTAACACAGATTTGATTTATTGTCAGATTAACAAACATTGTTTAAGCATGCAACAAAATGCAGCAAAACATTTTTGACTGAGTGTTCAGGTTTTTAAAAAAACAGCTTAGTTGAAATGACCTAAAAATTGAAAGTGGCCTTTAACTTTTTTTGAGCAGTATATATATATATATATATATATATATATATATATATATATATATATATATATATATATATATATATATATATATATATATATATCAGAGTGTATTTGCCGATATGACAATACTGTTGCAGTTTATATTGAGCAAACAAATAGTAAGTACGATATTATTTTCTTTCAACAGTCACTTCGGACACAGAACGATGTAGATACAGTTCCAAGTATCGTCTCCTATATTTGCAATTGCCCTATTACAGACACGGTCGTACCCACAAGGAGAGAATATGGCACAACTACATTGTTTTATGAGAATTATAAATGCAGCGAATATGAGGTAATACATCGTGTAGCAATGTTTATTTTGTAGACATTAACTATTGATGTTTCAAATAATGAAACTTTGAGGTAACACATCTTGTAGAAATTTACAGTAACCATTGTTGTCTAAAATGATGGAGATTTGAGGTAACACATCTTGTAGAAATGTTTATTTTGTAGACAGTAACTATGATGATCTAACATTATGTGGATTTAAGGTAACATATCTTGTAGCAATGTTTATTTTATAGACAATAACTATGATGATCTAAAGTGATGGAGATTTGAGGTAATATATTTTGTAGCGATGTTTATTTTGTAGACAGTAAACATGATGATCTAAAATGATGAATATTTGAGGTAACACATCTTGTAGCAATGTTTATTTTGTAGACAGTAACTATGATGATGATAGGAAACTCTTTACAGAGCGATACAACAATAAGCAGTCTGATCATCAGAAGAATTTCCCCCCTCCAACAAGTGTTTCGGCCCGATATACTCCTTTACACTCTAAGGGGGGCGGGCCCACTTGAGTCATGACTCCCAAGCGCCTCAGGCTCCTGTTGTCTTGTATCGAAAATGAACCCATTTCACTTATGGTAGCAACTTTAAAATCCACAACTCCAGCCGTTGAGGCAATTGTGAAAGTAACAAAGAAGACAAATTATTCCGTTCGTTCCGTCGCACATCAAAACTACAGACACACACTGAGTCACCTGCGCGAAGCCGAAGAGTCTAGCCACTGAAATTCTGTGCCTGATACCCCTATAATATACACCGCCTGTCGCCTCTCAGCCACAGCCCTTTCACTAGTACACCAAAAACCCAGCGTATTGTGGACTTAGAAAAATTCCTGGTGTTTCCTGTACCGCAGCGTTTATTGTCACGAATTCCATTGCCCATTGCGGTTGTTCCACAGCCAGCCTGATGCCTTTTCGGCAGTTTCACTAAGCCTCTTCAATACCTTTGTTCTCGACTGTCCCCTCAGCCCCAACAGTTTCAATAGATTATACACTGATGCAGCCACAAGCCCTCTTGCGCCCACCTCAACAGCCATGACCCTTGCAGTGAACCCATCGTCTCTCAGATCCGCGGCCAGATCACTATACTTGGCCGTTTTGAACGAATGTTGCTCGTCTAATCTGGATTCAAATGGCACGGTCAGTCCAATCAGTATGACCTGAAGCGTTGCTGAAGAATGAAGCACTATATCCGGCCGTCTCTTCGATTTTATGATACTCTCTGGATATGCCCCTCGTCCAGGTAGGTCTACCGCCATCTCCCAGTCGTTTGCACAGTCAAGAAGAGATGGTAAACTGCTACCAGGTTTACTCGGTTTGGGGTGTGCTGACTTTCCTGCCCTCAGAAAGTATGTATTTGCGGGGCTCGGCTTGGGTTTGCTATTCGCCTTCATCCTTGCCAGATCTATTGTCGCAGCAAGCTCATTTAGCACTTTGTTATGGCGCCAAGTGTATCGCCCTTGCCCTAATGACACCTTACACGCTGAGAGCACGTGTTCGAGTGTCTGCCTCCCCTGGCACAGGGGGCACTGCTCATCATCCGACTTTCCCCATTTCACGAGGTTGGTGACCGACGACAGCAGGTCATACATTGATCTAACAACGAAGCTGAGCCTAAGAGGTGCCATATGCCATATATCATTCCATGTCAAGGACCTCTGCAGGGCTCATTCTCATGTAGTCCATTGGCCTTTTTGGACCTGCTGCACTGCTTTTTGCAACCTCTTATCATTCTCAGCTCCTCGTATCTTTTGAACTACCTTGTCTCTGCGCTCCCTGCTTGATGCCTTGGACCACCAGCAAATGTCTCCATGACCAAATCCCCGTCTATTCGTTTGTGGTTATCCGATTACCTCCCTCAGTTTGAGTGACTCTTGGGCATCACCAACAGCTTCTTCCACTCTCCACTTCCTTCCCGTTTTCAGTGTGGGCTGAATGGACTTAACCACGTCATCAGGTGACTCGCGTAGCATCATTGCAAGCCTTGCCTTTCCAACTTTGTACTCTTCAACAACTGACTTGAAGGGAAGCAGAATTTTTGACTTTTTGCAGTACAGTGCTACATCTGACAGACCTGGTGGTACCCCTAGCCATTTTCACATGAACTTGTTGACCTTCTGCTCTACAGCTTCCACTGTACTTGTGCTTATTTCATATATAAGCAGTGGCCACAGCAACTTCTGTATCAACATGAACTTGGAGGCCCCACAGTTTGAACTTTCCCAGGAGTCTGCTTTGATCTATGATCTGTAGTCCTCTGTCTGCCATTTCTATTGTCTTTTGCACTGCCTTCGAGTCTTTTAATGAGGCATCGTACACCCTGCCAAGACTTTTAACAGGTTCCTCAATGACAGTAGGGATTCTTTGGTTTAGAACCATGAATATGACTTTTGCTATCTTCTCTTTCCTGACTGTTAGGCTTCTCGACTTCTTGGGTTTTAAGCTCACTCTGCACCAGCTGACTAGTTCATCCAGGCGTTCTAACATCCTCCGGGCCTGATGTTCATCTGATGTCAGAATTGTTGTGTCATCCATGAATGCTTTGAGCGGTGGCATGTGACACATTCCACCAAGCTTTGGACCTATAGCCATTCCTTCAGCCGCATTGAGGATTACCTGCATATGTAACCGTGTGCCCTGTTTTGTTGAAGACTGGTCCAAAAGGCACCAAATAGGATATTCTGTGACCGAGCCGGTGGTGGTGGTCCCTGCTGAATATTAACTATAACTAGGTGGCTGAGGCAGGCCTAGTTATCTATCATTCACTTCTTATTTTTTCTTCCTCCAAGTGAGACTATTTCTCTTACTGGCCCCCTTGTTCCGCCAGAGATAGTAGTTCTTGGATGAGATTTGGTTCGTCTTTTTGACTCCCAGTATCCGTTCTTCCCTCCTTGGTGGTGAGCAGCGAAGTACTAGTGGTTTTAAGGCTATATATGCTATATAGGTTTAACTCTTTCTCTCATACCCACTCCACATCCTTTTATTGATTAAACCAACTTGAGTGCTGAATTTCCAAACATAATGGCTTTTATTTACATAACATATTCCACAATCCTTTTTTTTCATAAAGGTACATTCCAATCTCCTTTTATATCCAGGCATCCAGACCTAGGCTCTACGTATTTTTCCCAAAGATATTATTATTTTCTCTACTGTAGACTCTAGTCTAAGACGCTCTAATCTGCTAGGCATAGTTCAATTACATGTATCAACATCAATTCATAGTTCACCTAAACAAAGTTATAAAATGGCAGGTGCAGCTGTGGTGGCGTCTTCATACTTACTCTTATATGAGAGAGCGCATGAGATGTTTCATGAATGTCAGTGCTGTAAACCCTTTATTCAATACATTCTCGTTTAATGGCAATGCCTCATCTTCTTTGTATGACAGCCCATCCTGGCTATCTGATAATAAAAGTTATCCACTTTTTAAGCTTTAATTAAGCCTTTGCTTCAATATTCTCTTCTGTAGCTCGCTCCCTTAAATATGAGCGTCATTAGCCTGTGACAATATGTTGAGCGTGTTTTCATAAAAAAACACATGTCTCTCTTCTTAAGTCAAGCATAATTAGAGTCAAAGACCTCTTACCGTAATATACAGAAGTCCGATACTTATCACTGACTTACTATCACCCCTATGAGCTAATCCTAGGTTTAGCAGCACAAATTATCAAACAATTCTAAGTGTTCTCCTGAATTCCTATTACTACCTTTCTATATCTAGCTATTTCTGTAGGCCTTCTGCAAACCGCAGGTTTCACATTTCTTGAGCTCCCAGCGAGGCTCGTCTTGCCCGGTCAACTTATCTGGTAGGACTCATCTCCTTTCGTCCTTCAATCTCCTATCTGATGGTCCAAAGTTGTTTTAGTTAATACGATTGGTCCATTGTTCAGTTCACTCACCTATCGCCACCTACACGCTTAATTCTATGCTGTCAATCCCGTGAACTGTGCTACATAACTGTTTATATTTCGCTCACTTTTCACGTGCGTTTATTCTGCTCTCTGTTCTCTTAACTGTAAAGGGCGCTAATAATATTGTTATCTCCCTTAGTGATTTTTACCTTAGTTTCATTAATCCTTTTATATCTTTACTAAAATTAATCTGATATGCAAATCTGGTAAACTCTAATGATGTATACTTAGATTTCTTTAAAGTCTAAAAAGGTTCCCTCCCTTACAAAAAAACACTACATTTTCATTCTTTTATCTCCCATGTTAGGAACAATTAACTTATTACTCAAATTATTCAAATTTCTAAAACCATAATCTCATACTTTGTTATTTTAACGACCCAAAATTATTGTTCATCTGACTTTAAATCAGTGTATTTTACACTGTACAACAACACGGTGACATATACGTCCCGGGGCCTTTCAAATGTATCCCGCAGGGAAACATTTGTGTTCTACCAAAAAACTATTATCTATTTACCCCACTAACATCTCTAATACTATTACCATGGATGCTCAACAATACCAAAAATAAATTAAATTATAATGGCAAGTATATCATGCATTTAACTTCAATGCTACCACCAAAAAAATATAATGGCTCTGCCTTACAATATATATATATATATATATATATATATATATATATATATATATATATATATATATATATATATATATATATACACACATTCCTATTTTCGACATGGTCACTGCCTCTGGACACAGAGGTTTGTCAGTACCTTTATATGTCTTGAAATATCTGCTGTCAATGTAATTTATCCGTTATACGAGACAGATAAAAAGAAATAACTAATTAGTGGTACATAAGTAAATATCCTAATGTGATAGTGAAAGATATGTCACTATGTCAGAGTTGATGTGCCCGACTGATTAAAGTCTTGGGTGTATCAATCAAATCCTTAACTCTGTCTAAAGCTATATATACATGCAGTAGTACGTCAGGGTAACAAAATATCTGACCTTAGAATATAGAAGTAATGTAGTCCTGACCCTATAAGTGTCATTACCATCATCTCTCAAACAAGTAGTACCCAATAATGCAACCAAGTTTTATCCCTTGTATCTGTATAACCAGTGCAATAAAAAATATAGGGACGTTCATCCTCAGTGCAATCTTTGCCTATGTCCATGAATAAGACTCCACTTGACTGAGTCTGGATTATTTCCCGTCTCTGTTTTTCTCTTTTTTTCTGGTCCTGAACACCTCTATGCCTGAGATAGGTACATTATACCAATTAACATGCACTTAAGGTACTATACATATTTTACCCAATGTCAGTGTTGATCATGTAGTATGCCGCATCTTGTACCTTGGGAAGAAGTCTATTAAATTTCCCAAGACTATGTGTAGTTATTGTAGTTTGTCACACTCTTAAGATTATATATGTCTATTCTAGCATCTCATTAACATCGTATTGGAAAAACAAGTAAACATTGTACTTAATACTTCTGAAACATTATAATTATATATTCTATTTATATAATATACAGGGGCGACATGGTACTGCCTCTGAAAACAGAGGTTTGTCAGTCCTTAATATGTCTATAGTATCTGCCGTCAATGTCAGTATTCATTGCAACGGTCAGATAGGCAGAGTAGTAGAAATATAATATATAGCGTCACCAAGCATGCACTAAACTAAACATCCCCAAAGTGACAGCAAGAAATATGTGTTACTACGTCAGGATGTGATGTGCTCGGCTGATGCTAGCCTTTGATGCACCAGTCGAATTACCAGTCATGTATGCAACTAATCACGCGAAATCCTACCATCTGTCTTGGGGCAATAGCGAAAGACTTATGTCGCTACGTCAGAACATGAAGTGCTCGGCTGATGCTAGCCTTTGATGCACCCGTCGAATCATTAACTTCGTATGAAATATGCACTGTACCCCAGTATGTCTGACTTAACCAAAATCTTCAGGCCTATTATGTTTCAAACCAATGTGGAGATGACTAAGTAAGGGTCATCTCTATTGTATATTAACTATACAGTGGCTATGGTATGCACTTTGCAACATCTCATCTTCAAGTCGCCCGTCTAACAATGCAACCTTAAGTAGGAACCATTTTTATCCACCATATAATGTGCACATCTCCAACTGTGAAGTAGGCTTCTCTTATGACATAACTTGGCTTGGACTGTGACATTTTTTTTTCGTGTTGCCATCTATGCCTGGTGGTGGAGAAGGTATATGTTGAAGGACTTTCGTGTGGGGTTACTGGTTGTGTTGCCTGAATTCTGATCGTGCTAATGTTCTTACGCGAATGGGGTGAACCTCACCTTCGGTTTGTCGTACTGCCTGAACTTGGCATCAAGATGTAAACAACTGTTCATCTTATTAACTCAGCAACTTGACATAAAATACGTAATTCATAAGGTTGAATGGTGTAACGTGATTCAACGAATAATGCCTCCGGTTCGAGTCCTTCACAATTTAATATGGATTACACACATACATAAACAGTTCAATTCACACATGAGGTACATGCATCAATCAATCAATAGCGTAGACTGCTGTTTTACGTGTCAATGTCCGTTTAAGGATACAATGCAGTAATTGTCGTCAGAACATCACAGCTATATGCACGCGCAGATAGAATGGCTACCTGCCGACAGTGAGACTGTGAGTCTAATTACTTCGTATAAAGTAGACGATTATCTTTCTCCTTCCAAGGATTTAGTTAATCACTAACCTCCATAAGTTTCCTCTCTCGTAGAGTTCTAGGACTGACCCTGGTCCTGCATAAATACACATATAAATGGCTATATCATGCCATTAATTTGGAAGGCTAGAAAAACGCAGCTATTCAGCTTGACGGTCAAGTAACAAAGGGTAGCGTCTCCTAGTTACCGACTGTGACCCAAACAACGCTAGACACGTCATAATCGATCGTGTATGGAGCGTTCAATAATTGAAACATCTATCGCAATATATTAAATGTCTTAACCTTTACAATTGCACGTCTGCTAACCTTTAGCAGACGGCGTTAATAACATATACCGTAACAATTCCCTGTACACCGGGGAAAAAAATCGATAGATTTTTTTTCAAGATCTATCCGACTTAACAATTTTTCAAAAAATTTAACACAATTGTGACATATGGCCGACGATGTTCTGAGTAGAACCGTGTCGCGGTCATGTCAACTAACTATTTGTCATAGTCATCTAACATTAATCATATTATATATCAATATTATGCATATTATTATATCAACTAAATAAAATGTGTAATGTCAATAGTGAATGATAGAATTAAATTAAAGTAAGGTCTGTCGTATTAGTATGTCATATAGGAATTAATTTGACTAATTAAAATTAAATTAATTAATTAAACTAAGAGTTAAATTATTAAGATTCTAATGTAACACGATGTTATGAGAGAAGAAAAGACAAATAAGTGAGAAGAAATAGAAAGAAATTCGAATATAAGTTTAACTTAATTGTGTGTGTTAAGTGTTAGTGAATAATAACTATCTAATTTAACTAACTAAATAACGTATAGGTACATTAAAAAAAATATTAATCTAATACTTGTGTGAGATTTTTTTTCTCTTTTCATAATTTCTTCTTTTTATATTTCGTTCTCTTTTGTTGTTTTTTTCATTTCATTTTTTTCTCACATTTCATTTTATTGATATTAATTCAATTAAGAAGTTAAGTTAACTAATTAATTAGTATAGGATATGATGATCCATCCGTAGTCCTGATCCTGATGAATTCTTTTAGACAAAGTGTTGAAGCATTTACGTCGGACAGAAATGTCAATTATCCTAGGATCCAAGAATTAAGTGCACATAGGATAATAAGTTCGACTTGTCGTCAGATATTGTTCCATGATTGTTGAACGAATATTCATATATTGTGTATGGACGTTAGACGAAGTTTCAATGTCAATATGTATACCTTGATTGTCTTTAGTTCAATTCTGTGATGCATATAGTGTTTATAATTATTAAATTGAAGTCAAGGTTAGTTCCCTTATAGTTGATACTTCGTTCTATCCAATGTAGTGATGATTGACGTAGTTTAGGAATGTCAATGTTGATTATTCGTCGTCAATAGGATTACGTGACAATGCATCCGCCACAATGTTTTCAGTGCCAGGAATATGTTCAATGGAGAATTCAAATGGCTGCAGGATGATCGCGTATCTGGCGAGTTTTGGGCTTTTGTGGTTTGATCTACGCAAAGATGCTACAGCACGCTGGTCAGTCTGAATGGTGAATGGAGCACCAAGCAAGAACTTTTCCAGTTTTGTGATTGCCCATATAACTGACAAAATTTCCTTGTCCACTGTGGAATACTTTGTTTCTGCCGGCTTTAGCTTTCTTGAAATATATAATGTAGGATGTAGAACGCCATCATGGTTCTGGAGCAGGCATGCACCGATGCCGTAGTTACTAGCATCTGTTCGTAAGAAAAATCTTTTGGAAGCATCGGGAAGTCTTAAAATTGGTTCATGCGAAAACAAATTTATAATTTTGTTGAAAGTTTCATTGCATATACCAGTCCATGTCACCTTCACCGGCATGTCTTTTTTTAACAATGAAGACAATACAGCCGTGATGGATGACAAGTTTGGTATGAATCTACTGTAATATTGAACAAGTCCTAACAAACTCCTGACCTGTTTCTTCGTCTGAGGAACTGCTATGTTTAGAATTTTGGAGACCGTACTAGGTAACGTTCGGATATATCCCGCTCCAATGATATGTCCCAAAAAGGTTATCTCATTACACGCGATCTGCACCTTTGTAGGTTTAGCAGTTAGATGATAATTCCTTAGAGTGTCGAAAACATATCTAAGTCCCGAAACATGTTCCTCAAACGACGAACTAAACAAGCATATGTCGTCAATATACGTAATAACGTCTAATCTACCTGATAAAATTTGTCGCATCAGGCGAATGAAGGTAGCTGGCGCATTAACAAGCCCAAAAGGCTTCACATTCCACTGGTATAGACCTTGTGGAGTGGAAAATGCGGTGTAGTACTTAGCCTTTTCGGTCAGTGGTATCTGCCAATAACCTTTAGTTAAGTCTATCTTACTAAATATAGTTGCGTTGGATAGACGTGGCAGTAAGTCGTCGATAAGTGGATGTGGTTCGCTGTCAACTATAGTCTTAGCATTTAATTTTCTATAGTCAACACATAGTCTGATGTTATTGTCCTTCTTCCGGACAATCACTAATGGAGAAGAGAATGGCGAATTACTAGTCTCAATGATTCCCAGAGACAACATCTGTTCAAGTTCCTTAGTAGTTTTAGCAAGGAAATGTAAAGGAACCGAATAGGGATGTACACGAATAGGTGTATCGTCATTGAGAGTAATGTCATGACTGATAGCCGATGTGCGACCCGGGACGTCGGTCAACACATCTGGATAAGATTGTAAGAGATTAGCAATCTGTAGACGCTGTTGCGGTGTAACCGTTGAAGAGATGGTTACATCCCGCCAAGATTCAGTAGGTTGAACTACTGGTACCGGTAACGGTAACTGTACCTCAGGAAAAGAAGATTCTTCTTCCTGGATGACGGATAAGTTAGAATAATAACAAGTAGATACTGTGTTGTCATCTAGTTCATGAAAAATTGACTGTAAGTGTTCAGGACGTGTATGAAATTGCTTGAGCATGTTAATATGAAATATCTTTTTGTGTCCCTTGATATCTAAGACGTAATCAACGTCGGAAATTTTATCAATGACTTTGTAAGGACCATTCCAAGATATCAATAATTTATTGTTGTTGTGAGGAAGTAACACATAAGCCTCATCGCCTGGGAATAATTGGCGTAATCGTCGAGACCTATTTTGTAGAGATCGAGCCTTAGCTTTTGCAGCCTCAGAAGAAGCTGTTGCCAACTGGCAAGACTCAATAATGTTCTTCCGAAGATTAATCACATACTCGTAAGATGACTGAGTGTCCTGAGTCATCTCCGCGTCAATTAATAAGTCTTTTATTAGTCCCATAGGACCTCTTGGGGGAGCACCAAAAACTAATTCAAAGGGAGAGAAGCCAGTTTGTTCATGCGTTCCTCCCGATAAGCAAATAGAACAGCTAGGAGTGCTCTGTCCCAGTCATGAGGGTGCTTAACAGTAACCTTATGTAGTAGTTGTTTAAGTGTACGGTTAAGTCTTTCAACTGCACCATTACTCATAGGATGATAAATACTACTTAAATTCCTATCAATGTTCCAGGTTTTCATGACTTCCTTCATGGTGTCAGATATGAACTGTGACCCATGGTCTGATAAAAGTTTTCTAGGAAACCCTATTCTAGAAAAGATGAGATGTAGTGCATCAGCTACATCTGTGGTAGTGGTGGTCTTTAATGGGATAGCTTCTGGCCATCGTGTGCACAAATCAATGCACGTAAGGACGAATCTATGTCCTCTGGCCGATGGTAGCAATGGACCAATAATATCTATGGCCATCTTGTCAAACGGTCTTACTGAGATATCGCAAGCCTGAATAGGCGCCGTGTGAAAAGCTCCACGTGCTTTCACTTCTTGGCATGTAGTACAGGAACGTACATACTGCGAAATATCTCTTGACACTCCTGGCCAAAAGAATGAAGACAGTACTCGAGATCGTGTTCGAGTATATCCCATATGTCCAGCACACTGGGAGTCATGCGCATGTTGAAGAATGTACCGTCTAAAAGTATACGGGACCATAACTTGTTGTTTCATTTGTGATTTGTCATTAAAACATCTAATCAATATGTCATTTTTAATAACAAACCAATGTTTGTTATTATTACCTGAGGATAGATTGTCAACTTTATCAACCAGCTTAAAATTTTTTTTTAAAGATTTATCCTCTTTTTGTTTGGTTGCAAATGTTTCCCTGTCAATAGGTGAATTGACTACAAATTCCTCTTGGTTGTCTGCATCCATTTTATTATCACCAACTTTCTCCATGAATTGAGTCTGCGCTCTAGTCGTCACGGCGTTTCCAGTGCATAGGTTATGTTTCTCCCATTCTATGATCTCATCTGGAGTACAATCTTTACTGCCGTGTATACGACCAACCATCAGATCAGCAATAGGCTTTTTTAGCATACATACTTTTACATTCCCTGTGAAAAAGGGTGTTCTAATATGAACAATAGCTGTGGGGTAAAACTCAATAGTTCCACCAAATGTCATGCAGCGGACGTATTCTCCTGTCGCACAGCTAGGATGTACCAGCGACTGACGTACACCAATCGTCGTGGATCCTGAATCTCTCAGCACTGAGACGACGGATCCATTAACGATTCCCCTGTTAAAAATTAGTAAGCCTGTTCCATCGTTGACTGCGAGACCTACCTCTGGTGTAATATGTCCGCAGTTAAGCACTGTTTCTTTCGCCTTCTGAAAAATAAGATTGCATTGTTGGCAACTATTTGCCACATTATAATTAATAGCAAAACATGCAGCAGAAGACTGTGTTGTATTATTGTCAAGTGGGACCTGAGCTATAGGGGTAGTATTATTTGTAACTGCCGCCCCTGTATTATGGTTGTAATGAGATGATTCCCGAGAATGAGATCGATTCCGAGTATAATTGTTAGAATTATCTTGTCGTCCTCTATAGTAACTATTATCTCGATGTCTCGAGCCATGATTATTACCATTCCAGTTATTGTTATTTTTCGGGGTATGTGATCGATTATAATTAGTGTTATGTTGACTATTGTGGTAGTTTGTTTGAGGTGAATAATTTCTATCTCGTGATCTACCTCTGTTGAACTCATTTTTATTGTTGAAATCATTATTATGTCCCTTCTGAAAGTTAACATTGTGATTTCTTTGGAACCTACTTCTGTCTACACTGTGATGTCTTTGTTTGTTATTATGATTGTAGGCCATATTAGACGCCACAGGTAGAGGTTCTCTTAATGAGGAGTTAGAAATGGTTGCATTCGGATGTGCGGAACAGTAGTTTAAAGAAATTTTTTCCAACTCGTCAATAGTACCTGGTTTACGCTCCTGCAAATATGCAAAGAATGGCTGGCTAACCGAAGATAATACCTTATCCCGTAGTAGCAAATCAACTAATTTGTCGTACGATTTGTTGACTTCTGCCAGTTCAACCCATCTATTAAATGTATTGCGTATGTTCGCAATGAATCCTGCAAAATCTTTTGGAGATTCAGGTAAAATTCCCTTAAATTTCAACCTACAGTGTTCCTCGTCCAGGTGAAACCTTCGTAAAAGCAAGGACTTAATAGCACCGTAGTTATTTGCTATTGATGGGTCAGCATTTTGAGAAGCCGTCAATGGTTCTCCAACCAAGAATTCATTTAACTTGAGTACCCATGACTCTTCGGGCAAATGATTTGTTTTGCAAGTCTGTTCAAAACGTGACAGGAACGATGAAAGGTCGTCCACGTTTAAGTTGAAAGTGGGTAATTTAAAGTTGTAGAAATGTTTAGTTTGGCTGGATGACGATCCATTTTGTGCGTTATTATTCTGGTTTGCATCAGCACTTTGTGCTTGTAATCTTGCTGTCTCCAATTTAATACGCGCCAATTCCATTTCTTGTTGTAAAATAATTTCCTCTCGTTTCAATTTATTCTCTTCTTCCTGTTGAGCAATTTCTCTTAATCTATTTTCCTTGGCAATTTGCTTCATCTCACGTTCTGCTTCCTCTTTCTTTAATGCAGCCTTTTGTTCCTCCATTTCTGCTTTATGTTTTTCCAGTTCTGCCTCAGCAAACTGACGAAGTTCTTGGGATTTATAACCATATTCTTTACCAATTTTAACGAAATGGTCTATAGTAAGCATTTTGACTTTTATCTGTAAGTAATTATTGATAATTACTGATTAAAATAGTCAATAGTAGCTTCAGAGTAATTATTATACTTACTCAACTTAGGAATATTCAATATAAATAATCACAATAGTACTGAACTCTTATATCTAAGTTCAACTAATAGACAATATTTTGTAACAATATTGTATCTAAGTACTAACTATATCATAAATAGTTATGATATCTGTTAACTATAATGTAATTACATCACACAATTAATCTTATTATCCAATAATGTTGGGTATGATTCCTAGTAATTATATTGTTCAATGTACTAAGTCACTCTCTTAGTACCAGAAAAGTATATTAAATAATATACAATGGGTCTGTCACCTCAAAGGTAGACTATAAGATTATTTTATTTGGTCAATATATATATATTATATTATTATTATTATTATTATGCCCTGGGCATCTCTTATAAATTGTAGTGCTAATTTCTTGGACTATCACTGCATAATTATGCAATGTCCCATATTAACCTTAAATGTCAGAAAAAAAATTAATTAAATTAAATTACAAGTGTATTATTGAATATAATGTCATATTATTAATGTAGTATTTAATATATATCATGAGTACAAACAAAACAATGATGCAACTAAAGGGTACAAACAATGTCAAGACGCAAACAAGACATTTTCACAATTAAAAATGAATTTATGAACTAAATAAAACAAGCGGAAGTGTCACACGGAAAACGAAGGGTCAAAGATTGACCCGAGGTCAACTGAATATGCAAAGTACACAAAAAAAATGACTGCAAAAAATGATGACATCACAGGACTCATAACGGACGAACATTTAACAATCATCAAATAAATGATAGTAAGAGTAGACTGGACGAAATAGTTAACGAACATGATACAAAACTGAATAAAAATGTGAACTTAGTACAAATAAAATACACCAGTTATCTACGGAACGGTACAGCTAACACAATCGTCAAACGACGGCAGATTTGGACAGGCAGTCCATTCGGCAGAATCTTCGATGGAGCTCCCAAAAAGTGCGATCGTTTAACTGCCCTAAGAAACGACCGAAATCAATTCAGGCATCGTGAGAGCCACATAATCTAATTTCGGTTCATCCTCCCTACCGCCCACTAGTTAACAACACCTTAAAACAACAAAAAGTACATTAAACATAGGTAAAAACATGCCTATGTAGGCAGAAGGCATGGACTCAGTTAGCACTGTCACGTTAACGACAATAGTTATTGAGCTAAACTTATCTTTATTTGCTGCTTCACTTGATGCTCGTTGTCGTCGACGACTAGGCCTGTGCCTTTGACTGTCTGCTCCTGATGGGCAGGCAACGGTAGTCCATCTTGTGCATCTTGATAAATTTGAAGCGAACTAGAAAGGCGTTGAAAAGATGTCTTCTTCACGGCGACAATGCAACAGTGACGTCATGTTGCTATTCATGATCACGTGCGTCACGTCAGCTTCGTAATGGTCATGTGATTTTCATTCAAACGTAAATGTCGTGGAGGCGTGTGGAACACAGAAAATTTTTTTTCTCTTCTGTCGATCTCCGCAATCGGCCGCCAGTTTTGTTGAAGGACTTTCGTGTGGGGTTACTGGTTGTGTTGCCTGAATTCTGATCGTGCTAATGTTCTTACGCGAATGGGGTGAACCTCACCTTCGGTTTGTCGTACTGTCTGAACTTGGCATCAAGATGTAAACAACTGTTCATCTTATTAACTCAGCAACTTGACATAAAATACGTAATTCATAAGGTTGAATGGTGTAACGTGATTCAACGAATAATGCCTCCGGTTCGAGTCCTTCACAATTTAATATGGATTACACACATACATAAACAGTTCAATTCACACATGAGGTACATGCATCAATCAATCAATAGCGTAGACTGCTGTTTTACGTGTCAATGTCCGTTTAAGGATACAATGCAGTAATTGTCGTCAGAACATCACAGCTATATGCACGCGCAGATAGAATGGCTACCTGCCGACAGTGAGACTGTGAGTCTAATTACTTCGTATAAAGTAGACGATTATCTTTCTCCTTCCAAGGATTTAGTTAATCACTAACCTCCATAAGTTTCCTCTCTCGTAGAGTTCTAGGACTGACCCTGTTCCTGCATAAATACACATATAAATGGCTATATCATGCCATTAATTTGGAAGGCTAGAAAAACGCAGCTATTCAGCTTGACGGTCAAGTAACAAAGGGTAGCGTCTCCTAGTTACCGACTGTGACCCAAACAACGCTAGACACGTCATAATCGATCGTGTATGGAGCGTTCAATAATCGAAACATCTATCGCAATATATTAAATGTCTTAACCTTTACAATTGCACGTCTGCTAACCTTTAGCAGACGGCGTTAATAACATATACCGTAACAGTATACCTCTGAAAAACATGGACATTATAAGTTAACATGAAAACTTTTACCTAAGTCTTGATAAGTCTCATCTTGTGAAGAAGCTTGTTATTGTCTCTCTAGAAATCTGTATCTTTTTTGAAATATTGTTCAATTGTTTTGTGAAATAATTCATTGTTCAATCTAACTTCAGTTACGTTGGTCTCTTGTATAAACTATTTCACTATCAGTCTGCATATCGTGAGAGTACAGTAGTTATCACTCATGTATATGTGATCAAAGTCTTATCACTACATATAATGTTTCCTGTTTATGTGATGAATGTGCTTTCATAAGTTAATGCACTACACAGTTAAGTTTCTTTGCAAAGTTCTACACTTCTGTTCACAAGGCTAGTGTGTAGTGTAAAATTGTAAGTGTATCTCGAACTATCACTAACAACTATGTTAACCACTACCAAATATTATTAGCTAACTAATCGTTGGGTACCGTTGATTTGGGGTACCTTGATTAAGCACTATAGCTGGGGAAGTGCTGTGAATTAGTACTATTTGCTGGGGAAGTACTTTACGGCGATTACACTGTTTGTATGAGTTTGGAGATCTCTTTTGCAAGCTCCATCAGTGTAACTTTCTCTACTGTAGAGACGACTGTCGTACTGATGAAGTTGGTATCAGTTGTGATGTTATTTATAGTCACTCTGCAGGAGGATGAGGACGAACGAATTAATATGTTGTTGTTGTCAGTATGACAATAGCTTGTTTACTTGATGTTTACATTCTGAGTCTGGTGTTAGTAAAGTCGTCCATTCTTTCAATATCATCTTCTTTGCTCTGTGTTGACAAGTTCTGATTGTATAAGTAGTACCATCTCGTCAGCAATATTGTTGTTAAAGTTTATAAGCTGTGCTGTAGGTCTTCGATGATGATAATAAGTTTTGTTGTTTCTCTGTGGTTGTAAGGATATCTTATCTTCATCATCCCAACTGTAGTATATAAGCTGGGGTTAGCTTGTGGCTAGTGGTTGTGGTTGTTGACTCCTGTTTCTTCTGTACGGCGTCGTTTCTGCTGAATAGTTCCATCTAGTTGCTTGTATGTCCCTTGTCATCACCTGTTCGCTTCACATGATCACTGGGGATGCGACAGGTGTCACATGGAATATGTTGGGCTTGACGTAGGGATGAGGAATGATGGTTGTGACCACGTAAATAGCATTGCGAACACTGATGTGTTGTCTTCATAGTGCATCTAGTTTCTCATGTGATTCTTGTCTCCTTATTTCCTCTGTAGGGCTTCGACTGTGCTGTACTGTTACTTCTCGTTGCTTATAAAGGTATCTCATTTTTAACGTCCCGACTTGATCGTCTAGGCTGATGTCAACTTGTGGCTGGTAATTGTAGTTGTCACTTTATTTTGTTCCCTTATTACTGTCCTCTGCTGCCTCATCAAAATTCTTAAGTGTCTAGTATTTCTGCCGTCGTCACCACGACTTACTATTTCCGTCGTCACCACGACTTTTCATCAAAAATTTTCTCGCCGTACTACCACGGCCTCAAATGTATGTCTTACATCTCCTTTACTCTTCTCCTCTACTGTAGTAACCTATTAGTCAGGTGTACTCAGTCCTCTCTTATGTGCGGTATAGACCAATTATACTAAGTCTTCTCAAGACTGAGCTGCCGCCGCCATTTTTTTATGTATATATGCTATGTCGTTGCTCACATAGCCTCCTGCTACTCTCTATTTGCTTATAAGCTTCATCAACTTCAACATACGAGCCTCTCTGGTTCTTGGATCGATAATCCCGTCGATCCATATCTCTTCTTCTATTATCATCTCTATGTCTCAGCCTATCTCGGCTCTTAGATCGGAAATCCTCTCGATCTGTATCTGTTCTATCTTTATACTCCTCTTGTATCTCATCAATCAGAAGCTGTATTCCTCTACGGCTTCACCAAAAAATTTCAGTATTAACTTCTTCATCATGGCCTCTCTTCTTTGAAGCGCCTCTAACGTTATCTGTTTATCTATATCTGGAGTCCCCTCTACTATTCTGACTTTATTAACGGTTTTCGTCCTCTCTACCTTATCTCTTGTATCTCCTGAATTTCTCTTAGATCGGTACTCCCGTCGATCTGTACTTCTACTTGCTTCGTGTCTCTTCACTTCTTCTTCTTCGTTGCTCCACTTCTTTTCTATCTCTTCAAACTTCCTCTGTAAATCTGCGCAAAGTGTAGATATGTCTCCTACTTCTGCTGAGTTCTCTCCGCGGCGAGTCAGGCGTCTTACAGCATCTGGCAGTTGATTCGGAAATCGACAGTAATAATCACTGATTATTTTTTCTCGAAACGCTTGAAGGGCTGGATTGATATAATTATCTTCTTGATTCATTGATGCTTCAGATGATTCTTGTGTGGCAGATATGGGAACAGATGATATTTTCAGGTCTTGAACTGAAGACGTGTCTAATGAGCTTTTATGATCTGCAACTGATTGAAGAAGGGAGGGTTTTCCATCTACTTCGACTGCCTCATTTAAGTACTCTGAATTGTCATTAGCAGATGTGCATGGTTTTACTTCCTGAATTGGCGGAGTCTTTCTTTCTTTTTTCTTCTTTTTCTTTTGTTTGTTTTTATTCTCCACCTGTGCTGATACTGTTACTTGCTTCAACTGTTCCTGATTCTTTTCTGGACCAAGGCTATCATCTCTTGAATATTCATTAACTAAGGGAACATCGCTCAACTCTGGAGCCGGTACAAGACTTTGCTCATTCAGGTCAGTTGTTTCTGGATCTTTGCATGTGACAGCTTCTTGTTTCTCATCTTGCACTTGATCTTGAATGTTACTGTGTTCTGCGTTATCGATAAAATTCTTGTTACTTTGACTTGACTGTCCTTTCTGAAGAAGTAATGTCTTTATGTCTTCTAGAACACCTATTCCTTTTGACACTAGACTGTTCAGCATCTCATCAGCAGTCTCTATCTCTGAAATATTAGCAATTGTTTGGACTTTTCTGAACCGTTTATCTTTCTTCATCTGTGCTTGACTCCATATCATCGACAAGATTGTACTTGGCTTCATGATGTCACTGTCGCTCTTCATATCTCTTTCTTCGGATGTCAGCTTTTCTAACTTATCAACCATTTCAGTACTGTATAAATCAGGTAAGTCATCTGTTTGTACTGCGACATTCTCTGTCTGAGGCTCTATTCTAGTAACTGTTGGTTCGCTTCGTCTTTTCATATTTAATCTTGGTCTTCTTTCTTTCACTTTCCATGGTTGTAACTTGATTTCAACAATCTCCTTTATTTCAATTTTATATACTTTTGCAACCAATCCATCCACTATTCTTATGCAAGGAAAATCGATCGCATAATTCCTGCAACGTTTTAGCTCTGAAGCGAAGTCTCTAAACGCTATTCTCTTTTTTCTGTTATGTATGGTTCTTGCACAACTCTCCATGTTTGAATATCTGTTCAAGTCAACTATTTATCCTTCTCTGTCTATGATTCTTGTTCTGTTGGTATTCTCATATAGGCTGTTGTTGTTGTTGTTGCTGGTATTCTATCTTTCCTTGTGATGTGGCCATGTCGCTGTAGGAGGACTGGTCACGGCGCCAAATAGGATATTCTGTAACCGTGTGCCCTGTTTCGTTGAAGACTGGTCCAAAAGGCACCAAATAGGATATTCTGTGACCGAGCTGGTGGTGGTGGTCCCTGCTGAATATTAACTATAACTAGGTGGCTGAGGCAGGCCTAGTTATCTATCATTCACTTCTTATTTTTTCTTCCTCCAAGTGAGACTATTTCTCTTACTGGCCCCCTTGTTCCGCCAGAGATAGTAGTTCTTGGATGAGATTTGGTTCGTCTTTTTGACTCCCAGTATCCGTTCTTCCCTCCTTGGTGGTGAGCAGCGAAGTACTAGTGGTTTTAAGGCTATATATGCTATATAGGTTTAACTCTTTCTCTCATACCTACTCCACATCCTTTTATTGATTAAACCAACTTGAGTGCTGAATTTCCAAACATAATGGCTTTTATTTACATAACATATTCCACAATCCTTTTTTTCATAAAGGTACATTCCAATCTCCATTTTATATCCAGGCATCCAGACCTAGGCTCTATGTATTTTTCCCAAAGATATTATTATTTTCTCTACTGTAGACTCTAGTCTAAGACGCTCTAATCTGCTAGGCATAGTTCAATTACATGTATCAACATCAATTCATAGTTCACCTAAACAAAGTTATAAAATGGCAGGTGCAGCTGTGGTGGCGTCTTCATACTTACTCTTATATGAGAGAGCGCATGAGATGTTTCATGAATGTCAGATACAACTGTGGTGGCGTCTTCATACTTACTCTTATATGAGAGAGCGCATGAGATGTTTCATGAATGCCATTGCTGTAAACCCTTTATTCAATACATTCTCGTTTAATGGCAATGCCTCATCGTTTTTGTATAACAGCCCATCCTGGCTATCTGATAATAAAAGTTATCCACTTTTAAAGCTTTAATTATGCCTTTGCTTCAATATTCTCTTCTGTAGCTCGCTCCCTTAAATATGAGCGTCATTAGCCTGTGACAATATGTTGAGCGTGTTTTCATAAAAAAAACATGTCTCTCTTCTTAAGTCAAGCATAATTAGAGTCAAAGACCTCTTACCGTAATATACAGAAGTCCGATACTTATCACTGACTTACTATCACCCCTATGAGCTAATCCTAGGTTTAGCAGCACAAATTATCAAACAATTCTAAGTGTTCTCCTGAATTCCTATTACTACCTTTCTATATCTAGCTATTTCTGTAGGCCTTCTGCAAACCGCAGGTTTCACATTTCTTGAGCTCCCAGCGAGGCTCGTCTTGCCCGGTCAACTTTTCTGGTAGGACTCATCTCCTTTCGTCCTTCAATCTCCTATCTGATGGTCCAAAGTTGTTTTAGTTAATACGATTGGTCCATTGTTCAGTTCACTCACCTATCGCCACCTACACGCTTAATTCTATGCTGTCAATCCCGTGAACTGTGCTACATAACTGTTTATATTTCGCTCACTTTTCACGTGCGTTTATTCTGCTCTCTGTTCTCTTAACTGTAAAGGGCGCTAATAATATTGTTATCTCCCTTAGTGATTTTTACCTTAGTTTCATTAATCCTTTTATATCTTTACTAAAATTAATCTGATATGCAAATCTGGTAAACTCTAATGATGTATACTTAGATTTCTTTAAAGTCTAAAAAGGTTCCCTCCCTTACAAAAAAACACTACATTTTCATTCTTTTATCTCCCATGTTAGGAACAATTAACTTATTACTCAAATTATTCAAATTTCTAAAACCATAATCTCATACTTTGTTATTTTAACGACCCAAAATTATTGTTCATCTGACTTTAAATCAGTGTATTTTACACTGTACAACCACACGGTGACATATCCCTTTATTTCTTGTACAGAGACAGGTGTCACTCGCCATTCAGGCAAATACTCGCCGATTTCGGAGGTACCCATTGCAGCTGGGTCGGCTCGGGAGCCGCCGGTCCCTGGTCGACGACACACCTTCAGATGTTCTCGCCGGGTCTCGAGTTGGTCCAGTCCGAATCCCGGTCGACGAAAAATCCTCAAATGCCGTCGCCCGGGTTTGGTCCTGTATCACCCGGTCCCCAGAGCGGTCTTGTAACCACTACGCTAGCGCGGCTCCCCAACCAACCAATAAAATCGAACATGTCTTTGGCTGGAAACCACAGGAAAAGAGAACAATGAGGAGGTCAAAAAGAAAATGGAGAAGAGCAGGAACAGGAAACCAAAGCAGCCAGAACCTCAGGTGCAGAGGTGAAGAAAAATGACTCAAAATTTTAACTGGGTGCAAGCAATAATTGCATCCTTATGTTCCATAAGAAATGATGCTGATGTAATCAAAGAAGCCAAACTTACTTATTGAATAAATAAAGAAGAAAAAAAAAATAGCCATCACGAATAGTATCGGAGAGATGGTACATCCCATCGCAATTCCAACTGCAAGGCCAATCCACTTCGTTGTGTACTCTCTGGTTGAAAATTTGACAGAAAACCCTGCGAAATACAGCTTCAGCATTGCTGCAATCTCTTGTGGAACATGATACATTTCTAGGGCCTGCCACAAAATCTGGTGTGGAACGGATCCATAAGCATTCGCTAGATCCAACCAGATTACATGGAGGTTTGTTCTGTCAGACTTTGCCTTTTGGATTGCTTCCCAGATCATTGTGGCATGCTCTAGACATCCTGGTGTACCTGGGATACCTCCTTTCTGAATGATATTGTCAATGTACCCATTTGCCAGGAGGTATGTAGTGAATCTTTTCGAGATCATTGAGAAGAATATCTTCCCTTTCACATTGAGTAGTGAGATTGGTCTGAACTGAATGATGTCTGTAGAATTTTGTTCCTTCGGGATGTAGACTCCGTTCGCCTTTCTCCATTCTGTACAATTTTGTTCTTCAGTAAACGGGATCGTTTAGACTCCTCTTTCGCCTAACTTCTCCATTCCTTGCTTACAAGCTGGTGTTTTCCCACTGCATTTCTGCCAGTAAACGGAGCAGTCGTTTGAGCACCATTCAGGTGCAGGTCTTCTTTCTGATATTTAGCTATACCCACCACATATGGAACACCATTAGGACCTGGAGCTAACTTGCACCGAGCTTTCTGGACAATGCTTTCTACCTCTTGCACCGTTGGGGGCTTGGTGTTAAATTCAGCTCCTGGCTTACTCGGCCATTTAAGGCCTGCCATGCTGCTGAGCGGCTCATCTTTGCCACCATCTGAATATGTCATTCTAAGGTGTTCTTCCAGGTCTTCTTTCCTGATATTTAGCGTACCCAACCGTGCCTGCTCAAACAGTTCTTTGGCAAACTTGAAGGGCTCCCTGAAGAATCTTTCCCTATCCCTTCGAGTCTTCCTTTTCTTCCTGCACAACCTTTCTGCTTTACAAAGGGCATTATGTTGGCCTTTCAGGTGCTCCCAAATCTTTCGTAACCCTTCCTTCTCTCTGGCAACTGCGTTCTTGAACAGTTTTCGGGCATGCTTCTTATGTTTCCTGATTTCTTCTATTTTAATTTGTCTTCTACTTTTTCGCAGTGGGTTACTTTCCCTTGCTTCCCTCACTCCGAACATTTTGCTACAGTGTCAGATTATGCCCATTATGTCCACAGCCGCCGATGCCTTTTCGAGAGTTTCACTAAGCCTCAGCCCTTGTTCTTGACTGTCCCCTCAGCCCCAACAGTTTCAATATCAAAATGATGGAGATTTGTTTCAGGCTTGTGTTATCCTATGATGATCTCTTTTGTAACACAAGCGGCTTCGTCTATGATGATCTAAAATGATGAAGATTTGAGGTAACCCAAGCGATGCCCTTTTGCAGTAACTATGATGGCAGATGATGAAGATTTGAAATCTTGTAGCATGTTTATTTTGTTAAAATGATCCTTTGAAGTAACCATCTTGTAAGCCGATGTTTGATTTTTAGACATAATGATTCTTAAAAATGAGAAGATTTTTACGGTTCTAGCGATGTGTAATAGACAGTTCACAGTGAATCAAAAAAAATAAGACACAATGTAAAATATGATGATCGCTGGGTTGTGATGGTGACAAGATGGTTACATTATTTTACGTAAATGGAGACCCTAGCTGTAAGCAATAAATGGCTTTGAAGTGCCACAGTGGTGGCCAAGTGATCCATTATAAGACCGGGAAGGTAAGACGAAGGGGAAGCTCTTTTTTATTTAAAAATGTACACATTAAAATATCCTTTAGAACCCCCTAAGCCAATGATTATATTTCTTTTGAGCAACGGTTCTAGCGAAATGCTTCACAGTGAACAAAAAAAAAAGAATATGATGATGGTTGTGATGGTGACGATGGTGACATTTTTTACGATGGAGATGGTAGCTATAGTAGTGACGGTGGTGATATAAGAGAAGGTGGTGATATTCGTGATGAAGGTGATATAAGTTATGGTAGTGACTGTGTTGATAAAGGAGATGGTGGTAATATTGGTGATGGTGGTGATGATAGCTATGGTTGTGACGGTGGTGATATAGTGTGATGACACGGATCGACAGCTTTTTTCTTTTCTCTTCTCATCGCCGGTATTATCTTTTATTTTTCGGCCTATTTAACGCACACAATTGCGTGCCCATCTTATACTCAGTAACTGTTACTTTTCTCACTCTCATTTTCACATATTACGCTTTGACATCTTTTCCAGGGTAGACGCTTGCCGATCCCTGATATATTAATTCTATCACTAAACGTAATAATTACCACATTGACTCCAGGTGAACGAGCGCGTAAATGTTTATTCAAGATTGGAGTAATCCCTTTCGAGTCGATGGAACAGAGGACTTGCAATTTTGGATTTACAGTAAAGACCGCGATATGTCTAGACAGACCGTCGGATTGCGTTTAGTCAGTCTGACAAAGACTTCCAAATACTTAGTACAGATAAACGCAATCTTTGAAGACATTTTGAAGAGTGAGAGCAGGGAGGGTGAGATAAGTAAACTTCTGTAACAAATTACCAAGAATAGTTGAATATCTCCAGTCCATATTTGGAAATTAATGGTTTGAAATTTTGCAAAACAGATGAGTCATGCAAAATACTTCATCAAGAAAGTTGCTTTAACAAAACTTTCAAATAATATTGGCGGGCATTTTGACGCGCGAATAACAATCGAGTTGATTGGGAGTTTGTTCCAAACGTTAAGTGAAATCGGGCAGAGAATCTACAATATAATGTAAAACATTTGACACGTGGGACTGCATTTTCTCGAATCGTCAAGTAGACAGCGGACAGAAGCCAGGAAACAATAGAAATAAAGATTCTGACTTTAGATAGGACTGGAATTAGTGGAATACTTCTGAACACTACAGCAAGGAAAGTATAAGCTACTTACATAGAAAACGGACTATTCAGAACTTATGCAAAGAGGGATTGTCAAAAGAATATTAACCCCATACGTGTGTTCAAGGCATCTATATCAAGTGCCAAGACTATTTACCTGAGCCACAAATGGTGCTGATGATAGATATGGTTGTGATGGTGATGATATTGGTGATGGTGTTGTTCAGTGGTGATACTGGTGATGGTGATGATTAGTGGTAATGATAGCTAATGTGATAAAGGTGGTGATATTGGTGATGCTTGTGATATTGGTGAATGTGGTGATGGTGTTGATGACAGCAATGATGGTGACGGTGGTGATATTGCTGATGGTGTGGGTTAGCGGTGATATTGGTGATGATGGCGATAGTGATGATATTGATGATAGTGGTGATGATAGCTATTGGGATGACGATGGTGATATAGGAGATGGTTGTGATATTGGTGATGGTTATGATGATATATATAGTGGTGACAGTATTGGTATAGAAGATGGTGGTGATATTGGTGATCGTAGTGATAATAGCTATAGTTGTGATTGTAGTTATTTTGGTAATGGTTTTGATTAGCAGTGATATTGGTGATGGTGGTGATAGTTATGAAAATGGTGACGGTGGTGATGACAGATATAGTTATATCTCCAAGGGTAGTTTTCTATGAATATTATTACTGAAAGTATTCTGATATTAGCTGTTAACGACGGTCATCTAAAGTGATCCTTAGCGATGCCTGTAGTTTGATTATATGAAGTAACTGCGAGATGTACTACAGTTGGTAGTGGCTGGATTAATTCTGGCCAGAGTGATGTCAGCAGTTTGATTATATGAAGTAACTGCGAGATGTAATACTTTTGGTAGTGGCTGGGTTAATTCTGGCCAGAGTGATGTCAGTAGTTTGATTATATGAAGTAACCACACACAGCAGTAACCACACAGACGATTTTTATATAAATAAACTTAGCATAAACTTGTAAAAGGTCAGATGAGAAAAACTCAATAGTTTATCTTGATTGTCTTTCCCCTAGACTATTTGTGGACGTGCAGATGCTTGCCAGACCTACATCCCAGACTTAGAGACCATTCTCTGCAAATGCCCTAGTAATAGCCCTACCGGTTGTATTGATACCTCACGCGCCCCATCATTGATATATTGCGATGTATAGAGAGAGTGAATTTTGTTTTTGCAGAGACGAAAATCTATGTTTAGTCACAGTTGACCACAGATATGCTAATTAGTTGTTTTGTGTGAGTGTTACACTCTACCACATACACCGTAGACATAATAATCAGTTTTTGTTGCACTTGACTGAATATGATAATCAGTTTTTGGTTACACTTGACTGTTGCAATGATAGTTAGTGTTTACTTTCATTTATTTAAGAAATGATAAATAGTTTTTGTTTGTTACATTTGACTGTAAACGTAACAATACGTTTTCATTATCCTTGGTTGTTGACATGATAATTAATTGAGATTCTTGTTACACTTGACTGTAGAAATCATAATTAGGTTTTTTGTTTTATGTGACTATAGACATGACAACATCTGTTATTTTCACTTGACTGTAGACATAATAATCAGTTTTTATTATACCTGACTGTAGAAAGTTAAAGGTATTTAATTACACTTGGCTGTTGGCATAATAATACGAAATTGTTTACACTTGACTGCAGAAAATATAAAGGGTTTTAGTTACACTTGACTGTAAACATAAAGATCAGTTTTTTGTTACACTTGACTGTAGATACAAAAATCAGTTTTGTGTTTTACTTGATAGTAGACATAAAAATCAGGTTCTGGTATGTTACAGTAGCAACACAAATGTGCAATAAAAAAATATAGAACTAACAAAACAAGCGGCGTTTGAGTAGTAAATAAATGTATTCATTCATTCATTCTCCCATTCATTCATTCACTGACTCATTTACTCACTCACTTACTCTTTCACTTATTCACTCACGCACTTATTCATTCACTTATTTTGCTAGCTCAACGGATAAGAAGGCAACTACCAGCAGCGCGGAGTGGAACGCAAAGAGCATGGCAAGACACTTAGAACGCCCTGGTCATCCACTTCATCCTGTGTTGTCTCCAGTCGTCTCGATAATATCTTGCCACTAGACGTGATAATTCAGGACGAGAGAGTGAGGATGACTATTGGCGCAAGTCTTCCTCATTTAAATCCAATTACAGCGCACGTCACAGCTTCAAACAGAAACAAACAGACACTACACTCAAAGACCTGTGGCGATGGGGGGGGGGGGGGGGGGGGGGCGGGGGGGGGGGGGGGGGGGGGGGGGGGGGGGGGGGGGGGGGGGGGGGGGGGGGGGTCGCGAACCAGAAAGTGTGGATACACTCAAGCTGCAGCCAGAATCCTGCACACAGGTGGCTCAGGCCGTAGGGTCGTTTCTCACTGGAACTTTAAAACAGCGGCAAGATCCGGCAGCCCCCTGAGCGACTAAGCAGCCCTCTTTGTGATTACTCTGCTTACCTCCATGGAAGGAGGAAGGGGCTAGAAAAGGTGCCATGAGCATAGCCTGCTTCAGCCTGCTCTGACCAGCTTGACGCGGCTGGAGGGTATCCCAATCATGCGTTCGAACAAAAAATAAGAAAAAAATGATGGTGCTTACATTCGGCACGTGGAACGTGTGAACACTACTCGACAATACACTGGCCGACAGACCTGAGAGACGGATTGCATGTGTGACCAAAGAACTGGCGCGCTATAATGTCGATATAGCAGCCCTAAGCGAGACGCGACTACCAGAAGAAGGTCAGATTACTGAAACTGGAGATGGTTACATTTTACTGGCTAGGGTTAGGGTTAGGGCGGGACAGCAAAGAACGCGTGAAGCTGGCGTTGTATTCGCCATTAAATCTCATATACTACGTAAACTTGTCAAATCTCCTAAGGGCATTAACGATCGCCTAATGACCTTTCATGTCCTACTAGGAAACAACAGAAGTGTCACACTGGTCAGTGCATATGCCCCAACAATGAAAAACCCCGAGGAAACAAAAGAAACGTTCTACGACGAACTTAACTCAATCATCTCATCAGTTCCTAAATCTGAGAAACTTATTATTCTCGGCGACTACAATGCCAGAGTAGGCACTGACCACAACTCCTGGGATGGAATACTGGGAAAACATGGCATATGTAAATGTAATAGTAATGGGCTCCTATTACTCAGCCTGCGTGCCACACATCATTTGTTCATCATGAACACCATGTTTCGCCTACCCACTCGTAATAATACACCATGGATGAACCCTCGCTCAAAACATTGGCATCTCATTGATTATGTCGTCACAAGAAGTATCGAAAACGTGACGTGAGAGTGACCAAGGCCATGTGTGGTGCCGAATGCTGGACCGACCACAGGCTGACTGTATCAAATCTTAACCTTAACATGCAGCCCAAGCGAAGACACCAGAGTCAGAAACCCATGAAGAGGCTCAACGTTACAAAGCTTAAAAGCGAAGCAACCACAGAGAGCTTCTCAAGGGACTTGGACAGCCGTCTAAGGGACATTGAGCTCGGTCAAACCACTACAGAGGAAAAATGGGCCATTCTGAAGAACATTGTGTACTCTGCAGCCTCTGAGAGCCTAGGATATACAACACGCAAGAAACCTGACTGGCTTGATGAGAATGATGAACATATTAAAACACTGCTAGCTGAAAAATATCGCTTGCACAAAGACTATCAAAGCAACCCTTCCTCAAAAGCTAAAAATGCAGCCTTTACCAATATACGCAGAGTTGTCCAAGATAAGCTCAGGGAGATGCATGATGCATGGCTCAGCAATAAAGCAGAAGAGACACAGAGTTATGCAAACAGAAATGACTCTAATCGCTTTTACGATGCCTTGAAAGCAATTTTTGGCACTCAATCGAATCAATCATCACCGGTTGTAAATGCTGATGGCATAGCATTGCTCACTTATAAAACGCAGATTTTGGAACGCTGGGCAAAACAGTTCAATGCCATCTTAAATTATCCATCAACCGTCAACGACCAGGCCATTGTAAGCGTACCGTAAGTTACAGTCAATGTCAGACTTGACCTTCCACCCAGCGTGGAAGAGGTCAAGAAAGCAGCCACACCACTAACCTATATCTGGTTAGAAGAAACAAAGGAAGAGAGACGGTGCAAGAAATAACAAATTTAAGCATGCCAAATGCATACTTACGTGACAAACTGTCCAGTGGCAAAGCTCCTGGATCAGATGCCATTCCTGCTGAGATTTATAAAGTGCTGCTGCAGAGACTAACAGACCTCTTCCACTCAGTCAGGGGTGAAGAACAGATACCACAGGAATTGAAAGATGCCACCATCGTTCACATATACAAGCGAAAGGGAAATCATCAATCATGTGATAACCATAGGGGAATCTCCCTACTATCTATTGCGGGCAAAATCATGGCTCGAGTCCTGCTCAACAGCTTGACTGTTCATCTCGAATCGCAGGACTTACTCTCAGAGAGTCAGTGTGATTTCCGAGCAGGCCGCGGGACAGTGGATATGACATTTGCCGCACGCCAACTTCAGGAGAAATGCCAGGAACAGTACAATGACCTGTAAATAACATTTATTAACTTGACCACGGCCTTTGACACTGTCAACAAGGACGGACTATGGAACATTATGGCGAAAATCGGTTGTCCCTATAAGTTCTTCTCAATTGTCTGTCAGTTTCACGAAGGTACGATGGCCCGCATATTGAATGATGGAGAACCTTTTGAACCCTTTCCTGTCACAAACTGTGTCAAACAGGGATGTGTGCTCGCCCCGACCCTATCCAGTATATTTGCTGCCATGCTCTCAAACATTACGTATGGCAGTAGTGACGGTGTACACATGATATGCAGGACAGATGGGAAGCTTGTCAATTTAAGACGATTACAATCCTTTACAAAGGTGAATGAAACAATGATCTGTGACCTCGTCTTTGCGGACGACTGCGCCCTCAACACCTACACATAATTGGACATGCAGAACAATATGAGGAGGCTTTCTGTAGCGTGTGATGACTTTGGTCTTACCATCAATACGAAGAAATCTGAAGTAATGTTGCAACCTGCTCCTGGGAAACCTTACTGTAAACCAAATATCACAGTAAAGAACCAACGTCTTCAAGTGATGGTCAGCTTCGCCTATCTTGGCAGTACCCTAACCAGTGATGTGAATGTCAACTTCGAGGTCAAGAACAAAATTGCCTAGGCAAGTGCGGCTTTTGAAAGACCAAGAGTAAATGTCTGGGATAGACAAGGAATTAGTGCCGCCATCAAGATAAAAGTATATCATGCAATAGTGCTCACTATCTTCCTGTATGCCTGTGAAACATGGACAGTTTATAGCAGACATGCCAAGAAGCTTAATCATTTCCACATGAGCTGTCTTTGCAGGATTCTCAGGATCAAGTGGCATGAAAGAGTATCTAATTGAGGTCCCCAACAGAGCACATATCTCACGCATTGCTGCAGAGGGCCCAAATTAGATGGGCCGGACATGTTGTTCGCATGCCGAAAAACGCATCCCAAAGCAGCTGATGTACAGCGAACTCTTCATGGGTAAGCGAACAGTAGGGGGACAATAGAAACGCTTCAAAGACACACTGAAAGCATCGTTGAGCAGCATCAAAATTGATGTCTCCTCCTGGGAGACTATTGCACAGGATCGCTTTGCCGGGCGGACAAACATTATTCTAGGCGCTCGCATTGCAGAACAGAATTTAGCTGATAAGGCAGAAGGCAAGCGTGCTGCAAGAAAGATTAGAATACACAGAAACACTACTATCGACTCTAACCATGTGTTCCCTGTATGTGGCAGGGCCTGTAGGGCCAAAATAGGACTAATTAGCCACATGAGATCACGGCACAGTAGTGCTACAACTCAAGTCTGACGCTGTCGCCTTCTTCGCTTGCGATGGGCAATTATTATAATTAGGTTTTGTTGTTCGTCCATCACGGTTGATGAAGACCACTCTGTTCATCAAATTATTAGGAATATGTTTTGTCAATGGGTACGAAGATGATTGATGGGCCCGGTGCAGGCCTGGGAAGATCTTGGACAGTATGGGCAGGGAATGTTCGCTTAAGGTGAAGGTTTTATTTTGCGGGCTATTCTAGCCTGTCTCTGCTGTTCCTCTGCTGCTTTTCTGGATGCCTCGCATGCCGCTGCCAGTTATGAAGAGATGTACGCCAAGCGGTTCAGTCTTGCGCAGCAGCTTCCCAAGTGTCAAGATTTATGCCGAAGGTTTTTAATAAATCTTGAGCGTGCCTTTGAAGCGCTTCTGTTGGCCACCATGGAAGCTTTTACCCTTTTGCAACTCACCATTAGAGTATTTTTTTGTAGCCGATGATCTGGCATGCGCACTACGTGACCTGCCCAACGAATCTGTGACTGCATCAGAATAGTATCGATGCCAGGGAAAGCAGCTCTGTTAAGAACAACGGAATCCGGAATCTTGTCTGGCCATTTGATGTTCATCACCTTTCTGAGACAGACTGTATGGGAGTGGTTAAGCTTCTTTACGTAGTGCCTGTATAAAATCCATGTTTCACATGCAAACGGCAGAATTGGAAGCACCGCAGTTGTGTACACCAACAGCTTTGTAGACTAATGCCACTTTGATGCCAAACGTTGGTGTATAGTCTGCCAAATGTGCTGCTGGCTTTGGAGATGCTGGTGTTCATCTCATCATCAATGGCGATGTTCTGGGATAGTGTGCTACCAAGGTATGTGAATCTGTTCACAACTTTCAGTTTCTCACCATTTACCGTGATGATTGGCTCAGTAAAAATTGTGCCCAGAGCTGGTTGGTACATGATTTCTGTTTTCTGGTGTTGATGGTAAGCCCAAAGTTGGAACAGGCTTCAGAGAATCTATCCACGCTATGCTGCAGATGAGCCTCTAAGCTAGCATTAAAGACACAATCGTCAGTAAACAGAAGATCTCTGATGGTGTGTGATTTGACCTTGGTATTTCTTGAAGCCTCCTAAGGTTAAACAATTTTCCATAAATACGATCTGAGGTCAATTCATAGTTCCCCGTCTCTGAAAGCATCAGTCAGCATAGCAGAGAACAATGATACTGAACAGAGTCGGTGCAAGTACATACCCTTGTTAAACTCCATTTGAGATGGGGAAGGGCTCCGATAGCTCACCTTTTTCCTGAACTCTAGCCTGCATTCCATCATGCAGTTGCTGCACTATTGTGATAAATTTCTTTGGGCAGCAGTATTTTGCCATGATCTTCCATAGACCCTCTCTACTGACCGTGTCAAACGCCTTTGTCAAGACGATGACAGCTGTTTAGTGGTCACAGTGCTGTTCCTGTCATTTTTCTTGTAGCTGTCTTGCAGCGAACACCATATCGATGGTTCCACGTTCTTTCCGGAATCCACATTGACTTTTAGGCAGAAGACCATCGTCAAGATGAGCCGTAATGTGATTCAGAAGGATTCTGGCGAATATCTTCCCTGCGATTGATAGTAGAGGGATGCTTCGATAGCTATTACAGGTTCGGCGATTACCTTTACGTTTATATTTATGTATAATTGACGCTTCTTTGAGATCTTGTGGGATGGTTTCACTCTGTCACATTTGTTGAAAGATCATGTGAAGTTTCTCTATTAGAACTGCACCGCCATCTTTATAGACCTCAACAGGAATTGAATCGGAGCCGGGGGCTTTTCTATTAGAAAGCTGACGAATTGATTTTTGAGTTTTCCCCAGAGTTGGTGAATCATCTAGTGCTTCATTTATAGAAAATTGGGGCTGACGATTGATGGCTCCGTCGTAAATAGATGATGGCTGGTTCAGAATATTGTTAAAATGTTCGACCCAGCGTTGGAGAATGTTTTCCTTGTCTGTGATAAGTGTTTTTCCATCTGCACTACGGAGAGTGAATGATCTGATGATGTTGGACCATAGACCGCTTTGAGTGCATGGTAAAAGTTTTTTGCGTCATGGCTGTCAGCAAAGCCTTGGAGCTCATCTGCTTTATTACTCGGCCATGAGTCCCGGATCGGGCGTAGTTTAGGTTGGACGATTCTACGCATGTTGTTGAAAGTGTCTTTATTGGATGTAGATTTTGGATCATTTAAATAGGCTTTATGGAGATCGTGTTTGTCAGCCAACATCTTAAGTCATCTGAGTTCATCAAACCAGTCATTTTGTTTTTCTGTGTCGCAGTATTGTAGATCTGCTCATTTAAAGCTGCCCAATTTGTTTCCACACTTTGGCTGTCTAACGAAGTAGATTGGAGACGGTCCTTTAGGGTGTCAGCAAATGACTGTTTGATTTTTATTTTCTTTAGTTTGGTGACATCTAGCCTTTTTTTGTTTTCTTCTCCTGGGGCACCTGGCTGGTTGGATAGAATTTTAAGTTTAGACACAATGAGGCTATGGTCGGTCCAGCAGTCGGCACCACATGGACTTGCTCACCCGGACATTTTGCCTGTCCTTCTTCCTAACAATTACATAGTCAATGAGGTGCCACCACTTTGAGCGAGGGTGCATCCAAGAAATCCTGTTGCTGGTAGGAAGTCGAAAAATGGTGGTAGTGACAAGGAGGTAATGTTCTGCGCAAGCCTGGAGGAGAAGAAATACATTGCTGTTATATCGACCCACGCAGCTACTTTCCCAAAGTGCCATTCCAGAAGATGTTATCTGAGCCTACTTTTGCATTATAGTCACCAAAATTTATGAGCTTATCTTCTTTAGGAACTGATGAACTGCATGTAGTTCTTTGTAAAACTTATCGTTGACGTCATCCTGTTTTGTCACAGTTAGTGCATACGCGCTAATGATGGTTGCATGTTTCCTTCCATAAAGCAGGGGGATCTTGACTGTCATGAGTCAGTTATTTATTCCCTTTTTGGACCCAGCTAACTTACCGACAATTGCTGTTTTGATAGTAAAACCAAACCCTGCTTCTCGTCTTTCTTCAGTTCCTCTTCCGCTCCAATAGAATGTATAACCTGTACCCTATTCGCAAAGGTGGCCCTCGCCTGCAAGTCAAGTTTCACTCAGTGCTGCTATGTCAATGTTGTATCTGGCCAGTTCTCTCCAAATCAGGGCAGTTCGTCTCATGTCTATTTGTGTTAGAGTCTTTGTCAAGGAGAGGGCGCACATTCCATACACCTAGAATGAGGGGGAACAATCTTTCCTTTCATTTTCTTTTTCTTATGTGACGCCCGCTGAAGTAGGGTATCCACCAACCACGGTAACCTGGTTAGGTAATGGTGGAGCAGGCAATGTTTAGGACACCTTTCCTAGCTCCTTGCTCATGCGAGCAGTGCTTTCCTGAAGAGGGCTGCTCAGTCACTCAGGGGCTACTGAATCCCACTGCTTCTCCGATCATTGGAAGATGACCAAATGGCCTGAGCCGCTTGTGTGTAGGTCTGCTACTACGACTGCCAGCGTAGACATCCCTGCCGCTTTGCCGTTCGCCATCGCCCATCGCCAAAGAACTTGTTGTGAGGGGATGGATGAGTGGATGAAAGAGTGACTTTCGCGGTGATTTGGTTTAAAGTGAAGAGGAGTTGCACAATTTGTCAACATTACTCTCTCGCCTGGGTCCATCAGAGTCCAGTGGCAAGACAAGTCAAGACGACTGGAGATGAAGTCAGGTGCAGTGGATGACCAGGACTTTCTACGTGCCTCGTCGTGCTCATTACGCTCCACAGCGCGTTGCTGGTAATCGCTGTCATGCCCGTTGAACTACAAGAGGTTTCTTTCGCGCATTCTATCGAATCCAGTCTTCGCATGCATGGGTAGGCAGACCCTAACTTACCGAAGGTTTATAACCAGTCGGCTACCCTCACCTGGCTTAGCCGGCCTGTCAAAGCCGTTACCCGGGGGCTGACCACTGTCGCTTGCTGACAGCTACGAGGAGCCACCGGTGAGAGCTGGATACCAGATTTGGACCAAAGGTGGCCGAGCTGCTCTGAAAAGGGCAACTCATTTACGTACTCACTCACTAATTCACTGACTCATTAATTCACTGACTCATTAATTCACTGACTCATTCATGCGCTCAGATATGCATTGAGGCACTTAATCATACACTCACTAACTCATTCATTCACTCCCACAGTCACTCATTCCCTCACTGACTCATTCATTCACTCCCACAGTCACTCATTCCTTCACTGACTCATTCATTCACCCCCACAGTCACTCATTCCCTCACTGACTCAATCATTCACCTGGTTACATATTGATTCCCTTACTACGTTATTCATTCATTCATACACTTACTCATTCCCCCAATCACACCATTACTCAAACCCTCACTCAGTTATTCATTCACTCTTTCACTCACATACTTATTTACTCTCTAGTTCATTCACTCATTCATTAATTTTCTTACTCATTTTTTAATTTATTTATTCACTCATTCATTTTTGTAACTCACTTCTTCCACACATTCATTCATTATTTACTCACTCTGAATTATTTCCTGACTAACTCATTCATTCACTCATTCACGCATTCAATTATTCACTCCTTTACTTTTTCTTTTACTCACGCACTTTTTCACTTCTTCAATCACTTATTACCCATAAATTCGCTCATTCAACTACTCACGTAACATATTCATTTACTCACTCATTCACTCCCTCGCTTATTTACTCATTCAATCAATCATTATTTTACTTACTCTCGCACTAGTTCAGAATTCACCCATTGGCTTTTCATTCACTTCTTCACACATTTCGTTCTTTCACAATCATTCACTAACTCAATCCATCAATCTTTAAGTCACACTCATTCATTTGTTCATTAACTCGTTTGTTCATTCATTCTGCCAATTACTCATACAATCATTCACTTCTTCTGACAATCATTCCTGTATTTGTTGACTGTTTCATTCACTTGCTCTTCTTGCATTAACTCATTCATTCGCTCATCCACTCACTTATTCACTCACTCACTCATTCATTCATTTATTAACTCAATGACTCCTTCAATCATTGACTCACCCTTTTATTGTCTCATGCACTTGTTCTTTCAACCCTTCTAACATTTCCTCACTCATCCATTTACTCACGGCCGTGCTCTTTTACTCCTTACTTCATTCCATCACTAAGTCACTAACGCATTTATTTATTCACTCACTCTTTCACACATTCACTCATTCCTTCAATGTCACTCACCTGCTAACTCTATCTCACTCATTTGTTCATCACTCATTTCATTCACTTATATTATTTATTCAATCTTCGATTCATTCTAGTCACTTGTTCACTCGCTTCCTTACTCTCTAACTTACTCACTCACTCATTATTATTTCATTCATTCACCCACACTTTCAGTTACTAACTCAGTTATTATGTAACTCCTTCCCTCATCCATTCACACACTAGTTCGCTAACTCATGCGTTCACACCTTCATTCATTCACACACTAGTTCATTCACTCACTTACTCATTACTCATTTATTCAGTCACTCATTCATTCTATCACTCACTTTTTACTTCATTCAATCATTCACCCATTAACTCACTTACATACTTACTCACGCCGTTACTCATTGATTCACTGAAACGTTCAATCACTCACTGATTCACTCACTGATTCACATTCACTCATTCAATCTCTCACTCATTTACTCTCAAAAATTCACTCATTCACAAATTTACTCCTTCACTAATTCAATCTGTCTCTTATTCACTCTCTTTTCATTGATTGGAAAAATTCATACAGTCACAAAATGCCTTATTTACTAACTCACTTATTCTCACCCTCACTCATTCCACTCACTCTTTCATTCAGTTACTTATTCATTTTTCACTCACACATTCATTGCCTCGCCCACACAATAACGAAATCATTCACTCACACATTCATTGCCTCGCCCACACAATAACAAAATCATTCACTCACACATTCATTGCCTCGCCCACACAATAACGAAATCATTCACTCACACATTCATTGCCTCGCCCACACAATAACGAAATCATTCACTCACACATTCATTGTCTCGCCCACACAATAACGAAATTATTCACTCACACATTCATTGCCTCGCCCACACAATAACGAAATCATTCACTCACACATTCATTGCCTCGCCCACACAATAACGAAATCATTCACTCACACATTCATTGCCTCGCCCACACAATAACAAAATCATTCACTCACATATTCATTGCCTTGCCCACACAATAACAAAATCATTCACTCACACATTCATTGCCTCGCCCACACAATAAGAAAATCATTCACTCACACATTCATTGCCTCGCCCACACAATAACGAAATCATTCACTCACACATTCATTGCCTCGCCCACACAATAACAAAATCATTCACTCACACATTCATTGCCTCGCCCACACAATAACAAAATCATTCACTCACACATTCATTGCCTCGCCCACACAATAACGAAATCATTCACTCACACATTCATTGCCTCGCCCACACAATAACAAAATCATTCACTCACACATTCATTGCCTCGCCCACACAATAACAAAATCATTCACTCACACATTCATTGCCTCGCCCACACAATAACAAAATCATTCACTCACACATTCATTGCCTCGCCCACACAATGACAAAATCATTCACTCACACATTCATTGCCTCGCCAACACAATAACAAAATCATTCACTCACACATTCATTGCCTCGCCCACACAATAACGAAATCATTCACTCACACATTCATTGCCTCGCCCACACAATAACGAAATCATTCACTCACACATTCATACATTCACTTACTTATTTACCTACTCTTTCATTCACTCAGTCATTCATTTACACATTCACACCGTCACTCAATCAATTTTTTATTAATGCATTCCCCCACTCAGTTACGCACACTAAATCATTATTACACTCTCCCACTGTCTCACCCAATTACTCTCTCACCCCTTACTTACTCACTCATTCGCGTATTCATGTACTCACACAACCTCTAACTCACCTACCCACTCACTCCCTCAGCTATTTTCTCACTCATTGACTAAACTACTCATTAACTAACCTATTCACTCACTTAATAACTCATTGGCTAACTCACACATTTATTTGCTGAATTATTAACCCATTCGCTTACTACTTCACACTGCCACTAAAAAGGGCGATCATCCTCGATCTTTGTTTCACTTCGGCTGTAACGTTACATTTGTGGTACAGATTTTATTGTTTTATTTCATGTGTCGTTCTTTCTTTCTTTCGTTTTCAGCAATGTGTAGCAGATATTATGTATTTTCCTTCCTACACCCTTCTCAGGGATAAGTAGACATTTCTGGTTGTTATCCATTTCTCCCTGCGTTACAAGGAGTGGCAGTGACCTAACCATGTTGGCTATCGTGGGCGCAGGGATATCAGTATAGAGATTAACACGTAAATCGCCTCAGCGCAGTGCTTAATTACTGATAAGACGCGAGTACGCGCATCATCAAAGCTTGAAATACGGGGAGACAACTGATGGGCAGACAAGAGATTACTTTCTGATAAAAGTAATGATTGTTACATTGGGACCACGTTGTTATATGAGGTAACCGATATGCTCGGAAGTTTGTAACAAAGGGCAAGCGGATGTTTACAATCCATTTTCAGAAAAGTAATGTTTAAAATTTTACACTAGCTGAGTCATGTAACATATTCAAATCAGATTAGCTGATCCTATGAGGCGCGCATAATAAAGGCGTGGGAAGGCAGTGAATATAATCAGACCATTTTCTCAAGCAAGTTCTCTTGAGAAATCGCTCGCCAAGATACCAGACCTTGCTACAGTGAAGAATTAGAATTCAGAATTCCTTCTCAAAATACCGGACACCTTTTACTGGAGAATTTTGGACGGACTTGCATAGCCTAGGAAATCTCTTTCATTTTAAATAAGGAAACCGAGACTGGGGAAACTGAAGGTCCACATACGACGCCAGAAAGGGAAATTAACGACACCCCAGACGCGTGTAAGAGGCCCATTCAAGTCTCTTTATTTCATCTGAGCAAAAATGGCTGTGAAAAAAAAATGACTTTGAAGCCCATATTAGACAGTCTTGATTTTTGGCCATTATTGGAACACTATTGCAAAGCAGGGGAGGCAATACCGTCACACACACTCAATCAATATCTCACTGGCACATTCAGTCGCTCAAGTAGTCACTCCCTCAGGTATTCACTCTCTCATTCACTCATTCATTTACTCACTCACTCACCAACTTACTCATTCATTCACACAATCAATCTCTTACTCATTCAATCCCTCGCGAATTTACTAAGATGTTTACTCACGTTTTCGCTCATTCACTCATCCATTCACGAATCCATTTACTTACACACTAAGTCACTCACTAATTAATTTACTCACGCATACACTCAAAAATTCACTCTTTAATGTTTTTTACTCACTCACTCACCCACACACCAGTAGTATATAATGTACGCTACGGGTCGCATTGTGGCGGCGCGCTGTGGCGGCGCGTGACTTTTATATAAGGAAAAATGTGGTGGCGCTGTGGTGGCGCGTGACTTTTATATAAGGAAAATGTGGCGCCACGCTGTGGTGTCGCTTGACTTTTATATAGAGATATATTAGTTCGATAATGGTGTTGTTTACAGACAATATTTAGACAACAGTTAGACGATATATCTTTACAACAGCTAGACGATATATTTAGACAATAGGAAGACGATATATTTAGACATATATTACAACAGTTAGACATGTATTACGACAGTTATATAGACATGGGTAACAAAGAATTTAGTTAATATATTTTATTCTTTTAAAATAACAATCTTTATATATTGGTAAGATTCGTATACAATAACAGTATCATACATTTACAGTGTATAAGATATCGAGAAATAACACATATGAATATATATTGTGCAGTATATTTTTATATTATATATAGGAATATATATTGGAAGACGGGAGGTGTGTATATGGTAACACATAGGATCACAGAGTGGTGTAGTTTTTAATGGTATTCAACATAGATAACAAAGGGATTTTTAATAAATATAGCACCGGAGTACAGCTGCAGACTAGACCTAGAGGGGTGTCGTCACTGTCGTCGTAAGAAAGCACAGAGAGGTGCGTGTTGTATTGTGTGTATTGTGTTGTATTGTGGAAGATATTTTCGGACAGGGAGTTTATGTGTTATGTTGTGTATACCTGTAGGTATCTGTGGGTGTGTGTGTGTGTATACATAGAGTTTAGATGTTGAGGGGTCATGTGGTGAGCTGGCGTGGATGACGATGCATGGGTGTAATGTAGCGGGCGGGGTTAGGTTAGGGGGATTTTTGTGTGATGTTGGGTGTGTTATTTAGACATATATACATACATATATATATATATATATATATATATATATATATATATATATATATATATATATATATATATATATATATATATATATATATATATATATATATATATATATATATATATATATATATATATATATATATATATATAAAAATCGATAATGACGGAAAATATAAAAAATCAATAATGTTAAGTTAGTAGGTTATTAAGGGCTTTTATATAGAGATATATTAGTTCGATAATGGTGTTGTTTACAGACAATATTTAGACAACAGTTAGACGATATATCTTTACAACAGCTAGACGATATATTTAGACAATAGGAAGACGATATATTTAGACATATATTACAACAGTTAGACACGTATTACGACAGTTATATAGACATGGGTAACAAAGAATTTAGTTAATATATTTTATTCTTTTAAAATAACAATCTTTATATATTGGTAAGATTCGTATACAATAACAGTATCATACATTTACAGTGTATAAGATATTGAGAAATAACACAAATGAATAAACATTGTGCAGTATATTTTTATATTATATATAGGAATATATATTGGAAGACGGGAGGTGTGTATATGGTAACACATAGGATCACAGAGTGGTGTAGTTTTTAATGGTATTCAACATAGATAACAAAGGGATTTTTAATAAATATAGCACCGGAGTACAGCTGCAGACCAGACCTAGAGGGGTGTCGTCACTGTCGTCGTAAGAAAGGACAGAGAGGTGCGTGTTGTATTGTGTGTATTGTGTTGTATTGTGGAAGAGATTTTCGGACAGGGAGTTTATGTGTTATGTTGTGTATACCTGTAGGTATCTGTGGGTGTGTGTGTGTATACAGAGAGTTTAGATGTTGAGGGGTCATGTGGTGAGCTGGCGTGGGTGACGATGCATGGGTGTAATGTAGCGGGCGGAGTTAGGTTAGGGGGATTTTATGTGATGTTGGGTGTGTTATATATATATATATATATATATATATATATATATATATATATATATATATATATATATATATATATATATATATAATATTTAAAAATCGATACTGACGGAAAATATAAAAAATCAATAATGTTAAGTTAGTAGGTTATTAAGAGGTTTTTAAGCGAGCGGAGAATGTTTGTGCTGGCGTGGGGGACGATGTATGGATGTGTTGGGGTGTAGTGAAGTGTTATAGAGCTGACTATACTAGGACCAGCGACTAGAGGTGGGAGTGAAGTGTTAGAGATCTGACTATACTAGGGCTAACATCTAGATGTGGGAGTGAAGATGGGTTTTAGAGACTTGACTAGGTCTAGCATCGAGTAATAAAATGTACTCACCCCAATGTGAATCTAGTGTTATGTAAATGACCCGTCCACAGTCTAGGTTTCCAACTAAAAAAAAATATCAAAGGGCAGGTTGGACAAGGCCAAATAGACAGTTTTATTGAACACAACCGTAGAGATATATGTCACAGGCAGACTAGATTGTGGCGCCAACTAGAGACTCCTTAGTGTTACAGGTTGCAAGCGGGACAATGTCGAGGCCAGTTTCAACCATTTTAAGAAAAACCAACACGCACGTGCTTTTTACCACTCGTTGTTAAACTCGATCGATGGTCTGCGCTCGCGAAGAAAATATTATCAAATGTAATCGAGGAATGTGTCATACTATCAGGTCTCACTGCCATATAGAAGTAAGCTGATAATACAGGCGTTATATATTGCAGATTTGGACATCGTTGCGAATTTGGAGTTTCCCCAAAAGCGTGATGTGAGACAGGCAAAGGTAGCTGCAGCTTTGTTAATAAGATGGATGTGTTGGGGTGTAGTGAAGTGTTAGAGACCTGACTATACTAGGACCAGCGACTAGAGGTGGGAGTGAAGTGTTAGAGATTTTACTATACTAAGGCTAACAGCTAGAGGTGGGAGTGAAGATAGGTGTGCGTGTGTGTGTGTGCGTGAGCGAGTGTGTGTGTGCGCGCATGTGGTTGTGTGTGTGTGTTAAGGGTGTAGCAGGTGGGTGTCCCACCATCGAGAGGTGGGAGTGAAGTGCTAGAGACCTGACTATACTAGGACCAGCGACTAGAGGTGGGAGTGAAGTGTTAGAGATCTGACTATACTAGGGCTCACATTTAGAGGTGGGAGTGAAGATGGGTGTGTGTGTGTGGTTGTGTGATTGTGTTGACGCGCGTCTGTGGTGGTGTGCGCGCGTCTGTGGTTGTGTGTGTGTGTGTGCGTGTGCGTGATTGTGTGTGCGCGTGTGCTGGTGTGGTTGTCTTGTGTGTTGGGGTGTGTGTTGGGGTGTAGCAGGCGGGTGTACCACCATCGAGAGGTGGGAGTGAAGTGTTAGAGACTTGCCTATTTTGAAACGTATCCAGACTTGTACTAATTAGATCTTGATTACTCGAAAAACTAATGGATAGTTGACGCGTTGTCGATGTGACCAGACTTGTGTTAGCCAGGGCTTGATTAGGCGAAAAATTTAATCGATAGTTGACGCGTTGTCGATGTGAAAATTTGTGTGTGTGTGCTGGAATTGAAAGTGTATGGCTCATAAACGAATTGGGGTGAGGAAAAAATAACAGCAAATATCCGATAAAATGGCGGGCAAGTTTTTAACACAACCCTCACACTTCCATTTCTTACTTTTGGTATCAGTTTTTATATTGCCACTTCATAATTTTTGTATCGGTTTTCATATTTCCATTTCCGCAGTCAGCGACTCATAGCTTGACTGCCTGCGTCAGGACCAGCAAACCAGAGCTGGTCAAGACCGCACTCCACCTCCAAGTGGTGGTCCTGGAAACAGTCTGCAGCTGTGCAGTCTGGCTAACCGAGTGTGGATCGAAATGGGAAGGCAAACCCTGTCCTAAAAAATGCCGTGCAGAAGTCGGATGTGTCGACCGAAAGGTGCAGATATCACAGCTTAGGCGTAAACAGACACAACGCAACCACCGTCCTTTTCAGGACGAACGAGGAAGAAGAAGATATTTCCATTTCATAATTTTTGGTATCAGTTTTCATATTTCCATCTCTTACTTTTGGTATCAGTTTTCATATTTCATTATTTTTACACCACAACATTCACACTCCCATATCTTAATTTTGGCACCACTGTTGTCATATTTCCACTGCATACTTAACATCATAATTTTCATATAGACATTTCATACTTCTGTACTATAATTGTCATATCTCGCAATGTTCTTATCATAATTTTGAATCACACTTTTGTTGTATTACATTTTTCCATTTTACAAATGCATAATTTTTACCTATGGAATTACAGAAATAACAATAAAAAAAATAAAACATTACTGATACGGGACAAAGTCGGTTTCCAACTTGTTAAGTTCATAGTTGTGTCATTACTAGATGGCGAGTTTCCACATATTTACTCGCTACCCAGACGCAAGCTAATCCTACGAAGTCTAAGGCTTTGTCTTTGGTCTCTTTCTACCTTTATATATCTAACTAAAATATCACCCATCTCTTATACAATATTACTGATACCTTCTATCTACCGTGTCTGCGCCACCTCCTCGGTCTTTCGTCGAAAAATAAAGTTCAAAATGTTCCACCTCTCGATGCTAGACCTAGTAATGTCTCTAACACTTCACTCCCACCTCTCGATGCTAGACCTAGTATAGTTTCTAACACTCCCCTTCCACCTCTAGATGTTATAACTGTTTGTAAAATATATATTGTAATATGTACGTATAACTGGTTTTTACCGAGACCAGCCTTTGTTACACGTGCGAAAATACTTTGGTGAGTCATATCTAAAGTTTCCTACCAAAACCGGTGTTCACATTTCTATCACCTCACGGGCACATTTCTATCACCCGACGTGTACATTTCTATCAAATCACAAGCACATTTCTATCACCTCACGGGTACATTTCGATCACCTCACAGGCACATTTCTATCACCTCCTGGGTATATTTTACCACCTCATGGGCACATTTCTATCACTTCACGAGCGCATATCTATCACCTCACGGGCACATTTCTACTTTCACAAGCATATTTCTATCACCTCATGGGTACATTTCTATCACCTCACGAGCGGATTTCTATCATCTCGCGGGCACATTTCTAGCACCTCATGTGTATATTTCTATCACCTCATGGGTACATTTCTATCACATCATGGGCACATTTCTATCAACGCACACACACACACACACACACACACACACACACACACACACACACACACACACACACACACACACACACACCCAATGGAAATATGAAAACTGATACCAAAAATTATGAAATGGAAATATGAAAACCGATACAAAAATTATGAAGTGAAAATATGAAATTTCATACCAAAAGTAAGAAATGGAAAATGTGAAGGTTGTATTGCAAAAAGTATGAAATAGAAATATGAAAACCGATACCAAAATTAAGAAAATGGAAGTGTGAGTGTTGTGTTGTAAAATTAGGAAATGGGAATATGAAAACCGAGACAAAAATTATGAAGTGGAAATTTGAAAAAACTGATATCAAATGTATCCACATAGATAACAACGTTCTGGTGAGCTCACGTTTGAATAGTGTACCTATACCTAAACTTCCACGACATACACAAAAATCTCTTGTTATTGCTTAAGAATACACTACCTCTACAATAATTGGTCAATCTACACAAGTCTGCGGTGTGACCTCTTTAAAAGTGACAGTGACACATCATCATACACAACCCCAGACAAACCAAAATCAATACCACACACACACACACACACACACACACACACACACACACACACACACTTACACGGGCACACACACCCAACACACGCAAGATTCGTCACCCCGCCAGCCAATAAAAAGGGTAGTACGGGGCAGTGATTCTCGCACTGTTGTGTTTACACTGAGTGAGTAATGAGAAAAGTGGCTCTCACGTTGTTAAAAACAGGGGTTCTCACGTTGAATAAAATAACTGTATGAGTGTAATTTAATAAAACAGACAATATTATTCTCTCTGTTTGTCACAAAACGAACCGCGCTCACGTCTGCGCAATATATGTATATTAAGAACTTAACTGCGTGCTGCTTTATTGTAAAAATGATCAGTAATATTGTATAAGAGATGGGTGATATTTTTGTTAGATATATAAAGGTAGAAAGAACGAACGAACGAACGAACAAACAAACTTTATTTTCAAAGGGTTAAGAATTGGGCACGCAGGCCCGTCTGACATTCTGCCCTTCCTCTCTCTCTCATCATGTATACTGTATCCTTCCATCCTCACATTTACTTTAAGCATTATTAAGGCATTTATCATTATAAAAGTAATATAACATCAAACATTTGCAGTAATAATCATAATTAAAGTATGTTTTTTAAAATAAATAAAGATAGATAGATAGACAGACAGACAGACATACAGACAGAAAGAAAGAACGAACGAACGAACGTACGAACTTTATTTTCAAAGGGTTAAGAATTGGGCACGCAGGCCCGTCTTACATTCTGCCCTTCTCTCTGTCATCTTGCATACCTTATCCATTCAATCGCACATGTATTTTGAACACTATTTAAGCATACAACATTATCAAGGTAAAATAATAACATACATTTGTAACATCCAGTCATAATCAAATTTAAGTATGTAAAAAAAAAAAAAATAAATAAATAAATAAATAAATAAATAAATAAATTTAAAATAAAATAATAAAAAAAAAAAATAAATAAAAGTAATTTAAAAAAAAATTAATTTAAAAATTTAAATTGAAAAAAAAACACACACACAATTTAAACCATTCATACGGTAAATTAGACATAATTTGAAACGTAATCAGATTATGGTGGTATATAATAAGAACTCGTGACATATTGGAAATCTGCTGCTGAATGACCTGGGACTTAGTGTGTTGTCAGCGCATGCGGAAAATGTTCCCACAGGTGAGCAGCTTTGAGTCCCAAGCAGATACTGCCACAGGGAGTGAATTGTTGAGGCCTCCACTATACGAGATCCAGCTTTATTACCTATGCTCCTTAGGGAGGTAAAGGGTATTGACTGATAGATGAGAATCGTGCATATAGGCCTTCTTGCATTTTGCCCTTCCTCTTACTCATCTTTTATTGCTAGTTATCCAGACATTCTCCAACATACTTAAGGTATTAGTTTAATGGCGATGCAACATTATAAGTAGTATAAAGGCATACATTTACAGTATTTGATTACAATTAAGAAATAAGGTATATTAAAATGAAAAAACTAGATCATCAGACCCTCCATACAGTATATTAGATAATAATTCGAAATGAAATCCCTTAGGGCGGCATATAATTGGCACTCATAATGTATTTGAACAGTCTACGATTATATGAGTAGGGACTGTGCATGTTTTTTAGATCATGTGGAAGATTGTTCCAAAGATGAGCAGCTGAGTAAGCCAAGCTCTTCTTGAACAAATCTAGCCTGGGCTTGGGTACCTGTAAACTGGTTTAAGCGGTTACTACGTTTTTCATTGAATTTAAAAAAGTGGCCACAAATACGTTGGAGCATTCTGTGACAAGATTTTGTGAGCGAATTTAGCTTTGTTAAATAGAAAGCGCTTTCTAAGGGGTAATATTTTAAGATACTTATATAGATCTATACAATGTGTTTGGTGTTTATCAGCAACTAGGCGCACTGCACGTTTTTGAAGTGAATGAAGCCTTTTTGTGTTGGATATGGAACAACCATCCCAGATTGTGGAACAATAGTCTAGGTATGTTTGTATGTGAGATGTGTAGAACATTTTCCTTGCCCCCTCATCCAGGAAGTGTTTGATTTTGGCTAATTGGTAAACTTTTTGTGCCGTTAGCTTTGTGAGTGCACTTACATGTGAGTTCCAACTTAGGTGCTGGTCAACAGTTAGACCTAGAGTTTTATGTTCATTTACGTTTTCAATTAGTGATGTTCCAATGTAGAGCTGAAGTGTTGTTTTCTGCGAGTTTTGTAGTTTAGGTCTGGTTGATATTAACATACATTTCGTTTTGCTAATATTTATTTGCATTCGATTCTCGTTGCTCCACTTAATAATATTATGTGTGTCAGTTTGTAAAGATAGTTCTAGTGCAGTGCAACTTTTGTCACTAGTGTAAACAGTACAGTCATCGGCAAACAGGTCACAGGATGAATGTTTGATGTACAGAGGAAGATCATTGATGTATACGGCAAAGAGAAGAGGGCCGAGAATAGAGCCCTGAGGAACACCGATATCGACAACAGTTGGGTTGGACAAAGAATTATTGTAAGACACCACTTGTTGTCTGTCTGTCAGACAGAGACCAAAGACAAAGCCTTAGACTTCGTAGGATTAGCTTGCGTCTGGGTAGCGAGTAAATATGTGGAAACTCGCCATCTAGTAATGACAAAACTATGAACTTAACAAGTTGGAAACCGACTTTGTCCCGTATCAGTAATGTTTTATTATTTTTTATTGTTATTTCTATAATTCCATAGGTAAAAATTATGCATTTGTAAAATGGAAAAATATAAAACAACAAAAATGTGATTCAAAATTATGCTAAGAACATTGCGAGATATGACAATTATAGTACAGAAGTATGAAATGTCTATATGAAAATTATGATGTTAAGTATGCAGTGGAAATATGACAACAGTGGTGCCAAAATTAAGATATGGGAGTGTGTGAATGTTGTGGGGTAAAAAAAATGAAATGCGAAAACCGATACCAAGAGTAAGAGATGGAAATATAAAACTGATACCAAAAAATTATGAAATGGAAATATGAAAACCGATACAAAAATTATGAAGCGGCAATATGATGAAAACCGATACCAAAAGTAAGAAATGGAAGTGTGAGTGTTGTGTTAAAAACTTGCCCGCCATTTTATCGGATATTTGCTGTTATTTTTTCCTCACCCCAATACGTTCATGAGTCATACACTTTCAATGCCAGCACACACACACAAAATCTCACATCGACAACGCGTCAACTATCGATTAGTTTTTTTTCGTCTAATCAAGCCCTGGCTAACACAAGTCTGGTCACATCGACAACGCGTCTACTAGCGATTAGTTTTTCGAGTAATCAAGATCTGACTAGTACAAGTCTGGATACGTTTCAAAATAGGCAAATCTCTAACACTTCACTCCCACCTCTCGATGGCGGTACACCCGCCTGCTACATCCCAACACACACACACAACCACACCAGCACACGCACACACACACACTCAAGCACACACGCACACACACACGCGCGCACACACACATACACAACCACAGACGCCCGCACACACCACCACAGACGCGCGCCAACACAACCACACACACACACACCTATCTTTACTCCCACCTCTAGATGTTAGCCCTAGTATAGTCAGGTCTCTAACACTTCACTCCCACCTCTCGATGTTGGCACACCCGCGTGCTACACCCCCAATACACACACACAACCACACGCGCACACACGCGCGCGCACGCACACACGCACACACACACACGCGCACACTTATCTTCACTTCCACCTCTAGCTGTTAGCCATAGTATAGTCAGATCTCTAACACTTCACTCCCACCTCTAGTCGCTGGTCCTAGTATAGTCAGGTCTCTAACACTTCACTACATCCCTACACATCCATCTCATTAACAAAGCTGCAGCTACTTTTGCTTGCCTCACATCACGCTTTTGGGGAAACTCCAAATTCGCAACTATGACCAAAGCTGCAATATATAACGCCTGTATTATCAGCTTACTTCTATATGGCAGTGAGACCTGATAGTATGACGCATTCCTCGATTACATTTGATAATGTTTTCCTTGCGAGTGCAGACCATCGATCGAGTTTAACAACGAGTGGTAAAAAGCACGTGCGTGTTGGTTTTTCTTAAAATGGTTGAAACTGGCCTCGACATTGTCCCGCTTGCAACCTGTAACACTAAGGAGTCTCTAGTTGGCGCCATAATCTAGTCTGCCTGTGACATATATCTCTACGGTTGTGTTCAATAAAACTGTCTATTTGGCCTTGTCCAACCTGCCCTTTGATATTATTTTTTATGTTGGAAACCTCGACTGTGGACGGGTCATTTACATAACACTAGATGGACATTGGGGTGAGTAGATTTTATTACTCGATGCTAGACCTAGTCAAGTCTCTAAAACCCATCTTCACTCCCATCTCTAGATGTTAGCCCTAGTATAGTCAGATCTCTAACACTTCACTCCAACCTCTAGTCGCTGGTCCTAGTATAGTCAGCTCTCTAACACTTTACTACACCCCAACACATCCATACATCGTCCCCCATGCCAGCACAAGCATACTCCGCTCACTTAAAATCTCTTATTAGGTAACCTACTAACCCCAACATTATTGATTTTTTTATATTTTCCGTCAGTATCGATTTTTTTTATATTTTTATGTATATATGTATGTATATATGTCTAAATAACACACCACCCAACATCACACAAAAAATCCCCCCTCTAACCTAACCCCGCCGGCTACATTACACCCATGCATCGTCAAACACGCCAGCACAAAAAGGCTTCACTCGCTTCAAGAAACCCCTACTAATCCAACATTATTGATTTTTTATATTTTCCGTCGTTATCGATTTTTAAATATTTTGTATATATATGTATGTATATATGTCTAAATAACACACCCAACATCACACAAAAATCCCCCTAACCTAACCCCGCCCGCTACATTACACCCATGCATCGTCACCCACGCCAGCTCACCACATGACCCCTCAACATCTAAACTCTCTGTATACACACACACACCCACAGATACCTACAGGTATACACAACATAAACTCCCTGTCCAAAAATCTCTTCCACAATACAACACAATACACACAATACAACACGCACCTCTCTGTCCTTTCTTACGACGACAGTGACGACACCCCTCTAGGTCTGGTCTGCAGCTGTACCCCAGTGCTATATTTATTTAAAAACGATCCCTTGTTATCTATGTTGAATACCATTAAAAACTACACCACTCTGTGATCCTATGTGTTTACCATATACACAACCTACACCGTCTTCCAAATATATATTCCTTTATATAATATAAAAATACACTGCACAATTTTATATTCATCATATGTTGATTTTCTCGATATCTTATTCACTGTAAATGTATGATACTGTTATTGTATACGAATCTTACCAATATATAATTTTATTTGAACAATAAAATATATTAACTAAATTTTTTGTTACCCATGTCTATATAACTGTCATAATATATAGTCTGACTGTTGTAAATATATGTCTTCTAAATATTTCGTCTTCCCATTGTCTAAATATATCGTCTAACTTTTTTGTAAATATATATCGTCTAACTGTGTTGTCTAAATATTGTCTGTAAAACAACACCATTATCGAACTAATATTATCTCTATATAAAAGTCACAAGCCAACCACACATTTTTTCAGAATATATATAAAAAGTATCGCGCTGACACCTTTTTCCTTATGTAAAAAGTCACGTGCCGACACAGCACGCCGCCCCACATTTTCCTTATATAAAAGTCACGTGCCACCACAATGCGACCCGTAGCATACATTATTAATATGTACTCACACCTCAATCATATCTCTTTCACTGATTTAATAAATTCATATACTAATCCAATCACTTATTTACTTATCCATTTATTTTACTCACTCTAATACTTTTTCCCCCACTCACTTATTTACTTACTCATTCATTCACTCAATAATTACATCACTCGATCACTCATTCATTTTACTCATTAACTCCTTCTTTTTTCTTTTAATCACTCATTTATTCACTCCCCCATTATCTCACATCACTCATTCACTCAACCGTTAATTCAATCATTTTACTAATATACACATTTCAATCATTTATTTATTAAATTATTCACTCACTCGTCAATTGACTCACTGATTTATTTATTCATTAACTCATCCATTCGCACAATCATTAACTCATTTATTCTCTCAGTCATATATTCATTATCTCACCCCATTCACTCACTAACTTACTCTACTCTTTCATTAAATCATTAACTAAACGCACACATTCTTTCTTTTTTTTACTTCTTAATTTACTTTCTCATTCACTCACTAAATCGCTCATTCACACTTCTTCACTCCTTCACTGACTCATTACCTCATTTCACTCAACCATTCACCATTTTTCATTCACTCTCAAATTTCTCATTCAATTTTCTCATTCACTTCTTTTAGATAATTCAGTCATTCACTCACCCATTTCAATTTGTGTCATTCAGTTTTTCTTTCAATCAGTCATTCATTCACTCATTCATTCATTCGTTTACTCACTTATTCAATCTCTCATTCACTTCTTCACTCATTCAGTCATTCACTCATTCTTTCACTCCTTACCTCAATCAGACGTTCACTCATTCTTTTACTCCTCCACTCACTCAGTCATTCACTCACTCATTATCTCTGTCACTTATTCACTCTTTTATTCACTCATTCACTTCTTCCCTGACTCAGTCATTCACTCACTCAGTCACGCTGTTACTCACTCAGTCATTCACTCACTCATTCCCTCCTTCATTTGCTCATCCTGTCCTTCACTCATCCATTTATTGACTTAATCAATCAGTCCTTCATTCACTAGCTCATTCACTCAGTCAATCCTTTCTTCCCTCTCTCATTCCCTCTTTCATTTACTCTCCACTCATTCACTCACTCAATCAGTTCTTGAGTCTTGACTCACTCAGTCATTCATTAACGCACACATTTAATCATTCACTCAATCAATCACTCCTTCATTCAGTCACTCATTCACTTACTCATTCATACCTTCACTAACTCATTCACTCCTGCACTCACTCAGTCATTCACTCACATATTCACGCCTTCACTGTTATTCATTCACTACTTCAGTCACTCACTTATTTGCTCTCTCCCCCACTTTCTCTGTCATTCACTTAATCATTTAATTCTTTGCCAGTGTACCCACATTCTTTCCCAATCTGAATGAAAGCCTGTAGGTCCATGATGCACACTCAGAATACACACTCTTATCTCTTGCTATAAATTTTCTATACCACTATTCAGTCGTATATATTTCTCTTATATCACTAGATAACTCTCTTGTTACAAAATATGCAGTAATAATGGTAACTATTGATATCACTTCTCCAATATACACATATATATTTATGTACAAGAGGATTGACATAAGTCCTGGGCCTGACCATGAAAAACATGTCACAGAGAGCTGAAATTGTGTATAGTGTTTATTCATTTTTAATATTGCCACCGTCGGAATTGACACACTTCTGCCATCTCTGCTTGACCTTGAAAAAACCTTGGGAGTAGAACACCCTATTTTCAAAACTAAACCAGTCATCACATGCCAGTATAACCTCTTCATCGCTGTCAAAATGATTTCCTTTTAGCTGTTTTTTAAGATTTGGGAATAGAAAAAAGTCTGATGGAACCAAATCTGGAGAATATGGTGGGTGTGGAAGAATTTCAATATTCAAATCGTTGGCTGTTAGCTGCACCAGCCGTGCTTTGTGAGAGGGCGCATTTTCTTGAAGCAAAGGTAGATTTTGAGTGCGTGTTATCCCTCATTTCCTGGTCACAACCTTTCTTAGTTTTGTGAGAAGATCTGCATAGTACTGTCCATTAACTGTGTTGCCATGAGGCAGATAATCTTTCAAAAGGACACCTTTGCCGTCCAAAAAACAGTCAGCATCACTTTTCCTGCAGATTTCTGCGCCCTCGGCTTGACAGGTGTTGGGGAGCCCGGGGTTTTCCATTGCATGCTGGCAATTTTGGATTCGGGGTCGTGATGGTGTACCCGTCTCATCTACTGTCACCATGGTCTCCCAAAAAATTTTTGACTGACACTTTTTGAGCAACTGTTGACAGCAATTTACCCTCGTTTGCTTCTGTTCACGTGTCAACAGTCGCGGAACCCAGCGTGCACACACTTTTCTCATGTTCAATCTGTTGTGTAAAATTCTATAAACTGTTCTTTCATTTAGTTTTACTCTACTAGCTATCTCCACATTTGTCATTTTTCGATCCTGGTCAATGATTTTCTTCCCTCTTGTTGCATTTTCATCGTTGCACTCTGAGGCTGGTCTACCAGATCTTGGCAGATCAGCAACATTTGAGCGGTCGCACTTAAACTGTTGACACCAGTTTTTTACCGAAGTATATGAATGACACGAATCACGAAACACTGGTTCCATCTCCCTGTGTATTTATGTAGGTGTTTTTCCCTGAAACATCAGAAATTTTATCACAGCTCTGGCCTCCTTCTGTTCCATTGTTTTGTCAAATCTTTGGAGAAGCGGATCCGGTCAATAGGGTACATTGCGCCGTGCACCGTAGCGGGAAAACCCATTGAAGAAACAAACGCGTACTTTATACATTCAGTGCAAATATGATGAGCTTTAAATGTGCCAAGTTTCATCTTCCTCCCTGTGACTCCTTCTTGGTCAGGCCCCAGACTTATGTCAAAAAGTAAGTAAGTATATAACACATAACCTCTCACTGAGCACACAACATCAACCTTTGCCTCTTATAGTATAAAGTTTTACTTTGCAACTTGGCTACTGTCTCATCACTGTGAAAATTTGGTCTAACCGACCACTTAGTCTCTGAGATACACTCCAACAAACTTGCAATAGTCGATAGTTGTATAATAACAACTGATGAAACTTTCTGGTTCTATGACACCACTATATCAACTTAGTCACAAATCAGGTTTTTTTACTTCAAAGTATGTTGCTGGCACCCACACTGGTGCTATACTCAGATAGTACTTTAATTATAATTAATCTTAATACTCCGTGCTATGCAAGTAGGTTCTATGGCAAAATGAGCACTACACTGATGAAAGAAACACACACATCACATTACGAACACAAAATTCTAGTCACGAGGAAGAAGATGATAGACCAAGAAGAGAAGAGGTAGATTAATATATACAATGCGTGACTGCACACGAACGAAAACAAGGGATACCTGTAAACGTATTTACAAGATAGAAAGATGGAACAAGAGAATACACCATTTACACACAACAAAAGAGTTACTGAATGTACACGACAATGTAAATACAAACTACACAAATACGTCTAACACCAACAGGGCATGGAATGTTAAGCAGGGCAATCGCAGGAAATCCGTCTGCCTAACTCCACCACAAAACAAACACAGCCGTCCCCTATAAAGAATCGGTCTAATCCAATCTTTTCCCACAAGTAGGCCAAGAATGGATTAGGATCACAACCTTTCCTCCCTTAAATAAACAAATATAAAATTACACACTAAACTAAACAACAACTACACTCAACAATGAAATGCTGAAAGCTATCTCTCTCACTGGGTACCACCAAACCACTCCAGTCAAAATAAACTAAATTGCATATAACTAATAATATCACAATATCATCTCAACACTTTACACTTCAGATAATACCAAAAACCCCACAAAATTAAAAAAAAATAGAGTGTAAGATCCCACCTAACTAACTACTGCAATCTAAACATTACAACTAAGTTCTACAAGGAAAGTAGGGAGAAAAAGAATAAAACAAAAGGAAAGGAAACAACAACAAATCAAGAAGCAAGATTCAAGAAGCAAATAAAGAAACAAGACTAACCTACTCTAAAAGATCAGATTCATAGACAGAACAGAAAATTCAGAATTTATAGAAAATAAAATAGGAAATATCAATATAGAACATCATACACAAATACAAACACAAGACTTAACTTGAAGGTCCAACGGCGCTTGATCAAGAAGACATCTCAGCACTGATGATGAATGATGAAAACGGCACAAACAAGACTTCACACTAGTACATCCAAGCGAAAAAATATAGTTCCAAGAAATCAGACTTCTCTGTCAGTCCGTATGCCAGTTGATACCACTAATGTTCTTTTGGCACAATAGTCTATAAATGACCACGTAAAGCTCACTTTACAGCAACAGTCCAGAAGTAACAGCACAGTACAGTATCCTCCAGAAATCGTAACAATCTTCAGCACAGTATATTCTCCAAATCGTAACAGTCTTCAGCACAGTCTACTCTAGAAATCGTAACAGTCTTCAAGGTAACGTATTATGTCTCTTCACTGGTCAGCAGGCTTCACTGCACATAAGCATTCACCCTGGTTGGGCACATCAGCGTAAACAGGTTACATAAGAGGCATTGGCTTTCATCCCTGGTTGGGCACATTGGTATGGTAAGGTCACATCAAAGACGAAGGAAGGCACTCCCTGGAAGGGCCCCTCAGGGAAGAACAGTATAGACAAACAAGATGTCCAACCAGATGACCTGAGGTACCATACACCCTATCAACCTCCTATCATCTATAACTTCCTAACATCAATCTCCTTCTACCTATACCGAGGTTGACCAAACTATCTCTAATATGACATTCCACTTGCATCTGGGCCAATCTAACTAGATGGTACCAACACCCCAAACTCCGCTGCTCCACCTGGACCACCATCAACAAACGACCAAATAAACCTTGAAACCACTCAAACTGCACCACCCGAAGCAAGCTGTAATCTTACGCTACTACATTGAAACATTTCCAATCACACTTGGAAACTCTAGAGTAAACAATTATAAAATAACTTGAGCACCACAGAATTGACAACAAGATTGCAACATTTTTAACGATTGAAAAAAACCAACTTACACTGCGACGCTGAAACTAGGTCAGTTACCGCAATCGAGGTCAACTGACCGTAAACAGTTCACTCCACAGACTGGCAAACACACTGACTTGCTACTGGACGACCTAAAAATAACTTACTACCGTGGCTAAGCAGTAAATATGAAGGGGCCAACACACTGTTTCCTACAGCCTTCTAACATAATGTGTGCTTACTAGTTCTGGCCTTAATATAGAAAATCTAGACACTGCGGCCTATACACAATGAACAACACCACAGGCCCTACGGCCTTCAAAATAGACGAGTCCTCCAGATGTCAAACTAACTGGGAATTAAATATTACAAAATACAGGCCCCACGGCCAAAGAATAGACGAGCCCAAAGCTGTCAGGCTAGTTAATATTGTGGATTTATCACCATCAGCACATGGATCATAATACTAACAATCTCAAGACTCGTTATTTAGGAGTATGACCACAACAAAGACTAGCTGACATAAACTCACCATAACACCTGTAACAGGTTAAGTTCCCTTTAATATTATGCACACAACGAAGCCATACACGGCTCGAAATACAAATGAAAACAATGCAACAGGAATGCCAAATATCACTTGCAATAATTAACACCTCAATCTATCATTAGCAAAAACTCGCAGGGTATGTCATACAGAATAAACGACACCATGACTTTCGCTCACCGGCTAAGTCCTGTACTCTGATAACGCCATATTTAACTATCAAATGACTTCTCATCAATGAGTTATAAAAATAATACTGATATAAATTACACCACTGTCCTAGACAGATATAGCCAAAATTAACCACATGAATAAATGACACGCATCCTGAATGAACAACTATGGTATCCAAAATATCCCAGCAAAATGCTGAAAGGAAACGACACAGCGACCACTCCGGTCGGAAGCCAGAAACTCAACTGCCTTTCCCTGCCAGAATTCGGGCACACTTCCTTCCAGGTCACATGATCTCATAAAACGCGTTTTTAAATTAGTACCAAGGTTGTCACTCTACAGCATGATCAACTTAATATTTGATAATATTTATACTGTGACTATATATATATATTATATATATATATATATATATATATATATATATATATATATATATATATATATATATATATATATATTGAAATCACTCGAAAGCTGATAACCAGAACCACTATAAGAAAGACTTATGGACTGTGTACATTTCTCATTAGTGCTAACACTTAATATATCCAATGGTGAGCCGCGCCAGCGTAGTGGTTACCACAGGATGACGCAGGATCAAACCCGGGCGAGGACATTTGAAGATTTTCATCGACTGGGATTTGAACTGGATTAACTAGAGCCCTGGCGAGTACATTTGAATGAGTATCGTCGACCAAGGAGAGGTGGCTCCTGAGCCGACGCAGCTCTAATGGGTACCTCCGAAATCCGCGAGTATCTGCCTGAATGGCGAGGGACACCTGTCTCTGTGCAAGAAAAAAGGGATACTCACGTAAAATCAGTCTCAGGTTAGACCTAATAACCTGAGATTTCGCCTGGAGTATTAGCGGGCGTACGAAAAAAAAAAACTATTTATCTAGTTTCATTATCATTTTAAATTAACTGCATTTTTACATTTCATCTGTGAACTGTCTTTTACAATTATTCTTTTACTTTCTACTAACACTATATGTGTATATATTTAACTAATAAACTGTGTAGCTGCGATGATCGTTACATAGTTATTTAGTGTATTACTCGTGCTGTTTGTGAAGTATTTACTTATAGGCAACATCCTTCCTGTAGGATGTTGGAGATCTGTGTTTATCGAGAGTTCAAGGAAAGAAGCTGATGATGTAGGGGAAACTAAGACTGTTCATGATTTATTAGAGGAAACTATCTATTGGAGAGATTCGCTGTCTCTTATTCTTGTCCTTATCTGGAATAGATCTCTTTCTGTCTTAAAGAGTGAATATCATGAGACTTTTTTGACATTACTCCAAACGCTAATCCCATAATACTGTAGCGGTGCGACAACTGGTGCATCTCCCAGAATAACTGTACGTCAGGGAAACATAAACTAGAAAATACAATTGTATTAATACTTATGAAACATAGTAATACCAAATGGCAGAATAAGAAACGTCATCAGTAGACGAATTAAAAAAAAAAAAACAAACATACCCAGAATAGATGGATAATTCTTCTAATTTTCTGGTCAAACACCACCACCAGAGCTTGATGAATCGCATGAACAGACTTTGGCCTCACATTAAATTAAAATAAAACAAATGTGCTGCGTCAGGACGTGGGTGTTGCACAAGTTAGAACTAGCGATAACTATGAATTAGCAGCAGTGCAAATCTCACATACCTGGGGTCTACCATCAATGACACATAAATTAGAAGCGGTGCACATCTCACATACCTGGGGTCTACCATCAGTGACACATACATTAGCAGCGGTGCACATCTCACATACCTGGGGTCTACCATCAGTGACACATACATTAGCAGCGGTGCACATCTCCCATACCTGGGGTCTACCATCAGTGACACATACATTAGCAGCGGTGCACATCTCACATACCTGGGGTCTACCATCATTGACACATACATTAGTAAATCCTAAAAACCGAAGCGGTAGTCCTGTCCAAAATAGGGACAATCCGTAACAAAGGGACAGAGACATCCCCAACCGGTCTCGCCGGTACGAGGTCGCAGTACACGTATACATTTTTCATGTCGCTATTGTGGCAGCCCTGGTTGTATTATGAATCATCTATGGCAATGTCTGTCCAGGTTCGCTTACCTCTGTGGTTAGCTATGATATGCTGTATACAACTCAGTCACACACACACAGCACGTGATGCGATAACGCCATAGTAATTTGAATAGTGTTTATTTACATATGAAAGGATCATTGCTGTCTGCTCTGACCTCCACATTTGGTCCATCATAGAATATATAATGTAAGTTCTTTCTTTCCTCACTCTCTCTCGCTCAGTATCGAATCTACACCTTCTGACCTTTTAACCATCAGTGATCATGCAGGTGTTATAGTCTCTAGTTCTGTTCTTTCTTCCTTATAGTTTCTTATGTCTATTGTTATTTATCATCTCAGTGTTCAGGTTATCTATTGGTAGACCGGGCCTCTCCGGGGATGTTGTTTTCCCTTTTAACACTGAAGAACATGACTACTGTCTATATGAAATAAAGTTCACCCTACGTACCTTTTCCTTTCTGAATAATAACTAACTCACACCGTTTCTCCTTCTAGACAAGAATTCTCACTGTTCAATAATTCGGGTTAATCATTACCCAACTACTTCTTGTCCATGAAAAAATTATCATCTAAACTACTTGAATACGCCATTAACATGGCTATCCGCGTATATCCGGCTTCCCTCTCTGCCTCACGCTTCTGGACTGCCCGCTGAGAAAAGCGTGCATTCACTGGATTACCCTTCACCTCTTTCATGCGCAACATTGCTCGCGCATCTCCTTTTTATACTCTATCTGAACCTTCACATTCTAGTTCTCTTTATTCCTTCCCTTTGACTGTACATCGTTCCCTAACTGCCACATTATCTCCCTTTCTCCCCTAAAAATAAATTATTTATCCGTAGGAGAAAAAATTTATTTTAATGACTGTAACAGCCATTATTGTACTTAACTATGTATCAAAACAAAAACAATATCCTTAGCAATGTGCTCTTACAACCCTAGCTCAGCACATTACCAATTACTATCTGTGTCAAAGGACAATTTCCCTTTACATAACACAATTAAATTATACTGAGAACGTACATTCATCGACATCTCGTTCCCATTTATGACCACTCATCTTTGCTTTTTCTCCTATCTGCTCATATTACATGATTTCAAAAACATACATTTGACATGTTATACATTCCACTTCCTTAGTGGTCTTCATTTTTTTTTCATATCACTTAACATGTCATTATTTTCTTACATTACAACATATTATCATAGAAAAATTGAGGAATAACTCTTTTCCCGTCACTTTTCTTAAGTGACCTTTCCACTTCACATTTATGACTGTTCTTAACCCTTGTCTTTCTCACTCACATTCTGCCAACTGTGTACTTCACCATACAAAGTTTATTATCTTTTACACATCCAGTCACTCCTGTTGTCATACACGTAAACTCCTCATATAGTATTATCTTCTGTCACCACACACCTGGTGTGAACTGTTTGGCCTTCCTCTTCTCTCGTATAAAGCAAAACATGTCTTCTGTCATGTCTCCCTATATACATAGTTCATGATGGCGTGAGCCATTTACTATCATGGCAACACTGAATTGCTATCCTCCTATCCACCCTTTTTTTAAACTAGACCTCTGTCTATAGTCTACTACGCAGAAATATCTTCAACTTCTTAGGTCTACCTATCTTAAACCGCGATGTCGCTTTGACCTACTTGCGTATTTTTCTGCTGCTGACCTGTCACTTGACTTCTTTTCCCACAACACTGTCTCCCAGTGTCTGAATTTCTGTTGTATATGTTCGGTGAGGGTTATCATCAATAGACTCACATTTGTAGTCTGATAAACACCGCACTTAACGTTTTTATGTGTTTTTCGTTCCCTCCCTGGAACTTCTCTTTGTGCTCTCTCCTTTTTCCTTCTCCACAACACTGTCTCCCCATGTCTAAATTTCTACTGTATATGTTCGGTGAGGGTTACCCTCCATAGACTCACATTTGTAGTCTGGCAAACGCCGCACTTAACGTTTTTTAATATGTTTTTCGTTCCCTCCCTGGAACGGTCTCAACACAATTCTCTTCTCTTCGTGTGTTACAGAGAAAAAAAAAGATTTCTCCCCAAGGCCTTCATAAGACTCGGTCACTACCGCAAAAATCTCTCTTTTCCATTTTCTCCATGGCTTCTCACTTCTACATAAGTTCCTTCTAGAACTATCTCTTCTATATGTCCGTGCCATCCTTCCTGTGGCTTCTCAATACTCCGTCACTTCTCCATGACTCTCAATTTTCCCATACTTATTTATCCAAGCGATTCTCTTGTGTTCGCCATCTCCCATGGCCCTTAATACTCCCCGTCCAATATCTCAATTACTCACTCTTAATTTCGCCATCTCTTATGGCTCTTCTTCTTCCCACATAATATCCTCGTCATTTTTCATGACCTTTTATCCCTAAATCTAGATCCTGTCTAGTGAGAATAAGAGTACTGACCCATTGGTGAACTTGGTCTTTCGTACCTTTCCTGTTGCTCACAGAATCTTGCTATGTGTCCAATATTTTGGCACCGGAAACATCTAACGTTAGGTGTGACCTGTAATGTTTCTCTTTGTCTTCTAGTCATATATCTACCCTGTTGCTGTCTCCTTCTGTCTACCTGGTCCACTTCCATAGGTTCTTCTGCCTCCTCCTGTATTTCTGCCTGTCCCAATCGAATGTCTAAACGTTTTCTAACATTTTCTTCTGCCACGGCAGCTGAAATTGCTTCTATCAGCGTCTTGTAATCCTTCCTTAACAACATTAGCTTTAGTGTATTATTAGTCAGGCCATCAATAAATATACCTACCAACTGATTGTCCCTTTCTTGGAGGTTGATTTCCTGGCCCATGAATGTTTCTTCTGCCAGATTCAGCAGTCTATCGCTGAACATCTGCGTAGTCTCATTCTTGTTTTGCTTTAGCTTCCTTAACTGATGCCAAGCAATGTGTGGGTCGGACACGAATGAATACCGTCTAACTAACTCTGCCTTGAGATCTTTCCACGTTTCATTTGGGGTACGTGTCCAATCGCCTTCTCATAAAGTCAGTGACCAGACCAGCAGACGAAAAAAATGCAATTTTAACTTTCTCAAACTCATCTGCATTTATTGACATTGCATATTTGTCAATATCTGTAAGCCACTTACGACATGCGTATGGGTCACCTGAAAATAAGTCTGCATTACCTTTTATATTTGCGTATTTAGCACTGTTGTCTACCTTTGCTAATGTGTCGGTAATCGTCTTTATGAGGGCCAAAGTCTGACTGTCTTGCATGTTATACTGTGTCTGTTCGGCCTGTGCCATCATCACAATCTGAAAAATAATGACTTATTTCTACCGTTAACTTAAACTAACTTGCACCTGAAAATGAACAGAAATTTTTCTATTAGCCTTGGGTTTCCTGAAAAGAAAATATAATGTTACAGTTACACAAAAAAATTTATGCATACACTGTTATAATTCAATATTAGTGAGACACAATACTAATAATAATGATAAGAATAATAATTAAACAACAGTAATAATATTAATAGCAATAATATTACTATAGCCTAATGTCTAATTAATATGACAAGAATAATAATACAACAATGTCTAATTAAACTAATTAATTAAGACGTCTTCCTTGGGAGTACTCGTTTTGTCGCGATATTGCGCGCGTGACCGACTTTTCTTTTTATTTCACAAACACTATTGTTATATTTTTATACCATCCGGACTACACACTTTTATCTTTTCTACACACAAACCTGTCAGTGAATCGGTTACTGTACTGCACTCTATGACCTGTCTTAAGACTACTTGATGAGCGATACACGTTGACCTGTCCGTCTGCTGTGATGAGTGTCCCTGTGTTGATTTCTAAGCTGGCGTTACAGGACAGTGAATATTGTACCTGCTGTGTTTCTGCGAACCTCTCTCGTGCAGGCGTGAAGAAAGAAAATCTTGACTTGATTTCTGAGCTGGCGTTTCTGGTTGAGTGGTTTCCAACCTGTCACTTCTTCTGTTTACACTTTGACTGTATACTGTTTTTCTTCGTATGTTGTGAAACTGCAACTTTGCCTTCCATCTGCGTTGCCCCGCCGTCTGTGGTTCTTGAAGTCTGTCATCAACCAGTTTGTGTGTTGTACTTTGTCTTGTTGTGACGACTTATTCTCGTGCAGGTCGATTTGAAAGAAGAAAAATTCAGACTTGGTTTTTCGGACCGACGTTTCTGCTTGGCTGGTTCCGATACTGTTCACTTTGTTCTGTGTTTACAACTTACACTATTGTCACTCTGTTTTTTTTCATGTTATAAAAACGTAAATATGTCTTTTTCTTCGTTGTACTCTGCCGTCTGTGGTTCTTGAAGTCTGTTACAGCGTCAAACGTATCTATGTCTTCTGCATGAAGCGAGGAGAGATGACAGCATAAAGCATAGTTGCTGAACTACTGTTTATAAACAATGTGTGTGTGTGCTGTTAGAGGTTGGTTACGGCACCAAAATCATAATATGTGGCAGCCCTGGTTGTATTATGAATCATCTATGGCAATGTCTGTCCAGGTTCGCTTACCTCTGTGGTTAGCTATAATATGCTGTATACCAAACAGTCACACACACACACACAGCCCGTGATGCGATAACGCCATAGTAATTTGAATAGTGTTTTTTACATATGAAAAGATCATTGCTGTCTGCTCTGACCTCCACATTTGGTCCATCATAGAATATATACTGAGCACATTAAAAACGCACCACCTGTATAATCCAGGAACAGAGTGTGAAATGTAAATATAAGTGTGAACAAGTTTATATATTTGGAATCTTTATTCATTTTCCTATGAATCCATGCTGGTCATTAATTTGTACATTTGATTGTTATGAAAATCATTGCATTCTGTGCAGGCAAGGGAGAAAACCAAAAATACAAAAACATGCACGTGCGTTATCCTGCTGGAGAAGCTGCAAGTCTGGATAAATTGTGAACGCAGGAGCAACCAGTGCATCCAGAACCTCATCTCGATATGTCACAGCATTAACATTTCCACGGAAGACGTGAAGAGGCAAGCGATGGTGAAAACTGAATCCTCCCCAAATGTGAATACTGCCACCTCCAAATCGGTTGACACAGCAATCTGCAAAGCGCTCTTCACACCGTCGCTAAATCCGCATACGTCCATCTGCAAAGGATATGTTGAATCTGTTCTCGTCTGTGAATAGGACAGCATTCAACTGCAGTCTAGTCCATCCGATATGTTGCTCTGCCCATTGCAGGCGCTGCTAACGATGTCTGTGAGTCAAGTTTTGCCCAACATAAGGTCATCTTGCAGTAAGGCCTGTATCTCTGAGTCGTCGTATGACTGTCATTCGAGAGACTTGCCCATGTCTACCCACTATTGCTCTTGCTGTTTGACTTGCCGGGAGAGTCAATTCCTTAGGTGACTCAGCACAATATGACGATCTTGCGCAGGGGTAGTAACTCGTGGTTGGCAACTCCGAAGTCTATCCCGGGCATTGCCAGTGGTTCCGTAACGTTCATTGAGACGTACAATAGTGCTGTGGTGGCAATTCATCCTTCTGGCAATGGCCCGCGAGCTCATTCCGGTCTCCAACATACCAATGGCTCGTTGGCGGTCGTTTTCAGATAGTCGTGGCATTTCAAGCACATGTACTGGGTGTTTTGTCTCAACGGCCTTTTTATACCGAGTATACTGCCACAACGCGTACACATTTTCAGGGTCATAGCTGTTGAGAATCGTGTTGCACGTGTAACTTTCATCGTTTTCATGTAGTCTGTACACACACCTATGGGTTGAATCTTGCACTTTCCATTCCAGCAGCCATTCGCTCTCTACCTCATGGCAAACACGGGGAAAATCCATTCCCACACTTTTTTTTGCCAGCTTCTCGGCATCAGTATATATAATAGTGGTGCGTTTTTAATGTGCTTCAGTATATAATGTAAGTTCTTTCTTTCCTCACTCTCTCTCGCTCAGTATCAAATCTACACCTTCTGACCTTTTAACCATCAGTGATCATGCAGGTGTTATAGTCTCTAGTTCTGTTCTTTCTTCCTTATAGTTTCTTATGTCTATTGTTATTTATCATCTCAGTGTTCAGGTTATCTATTGGTAGACCGGGCCTCTCCGGGGATGTTGTTTTCCCTTTTAACACTGAAGAACATGACTACTGTCTATATGAAATAAAGTTCACCCTACGTACCTTTTCCTTTCTGAATAATAACTAACTCACACCGTTTCTCCTTCTAGACAAGAATTCTCACTGTTCAATAATTCGGGTTAATTATTACCCAACTACTTCTTGTCCATGAAATAATTATCATCTAAACTACTTGAATACGCCATTAACATGGCTATCCGCGTATATGCGGCTTCCCTCTCTGCCTCACGCTTCTGGACTGCCCGCTGAGAAAAGCGTGCATTCACTGGATTACCCTTCACCTCTTTCATGCGCAACATTGCTCGCGCATCTCCTTTTTATACTCTATCTGAACCTTCACATTCCTAGTTCTCTTTATTCCTTCCCTTTGACTGTACATCGTTCCCTAACTGCCACACTATCCATTTGTACTTCAGTCTCTCCTCGTAGTATTGGGTCGACGTCTGTTGCGATCGAGGCGGGCAAGCCTATTATGTGTTTCAACGTCTCGCTAATTCTAACTTCACCCCCCATTTCATACAGATTCAAGGTGGCCTTATTATTGTTAAAACGGATTCTAATTTGCGCTTTTTCATCAACATCCGTGCCTAAAAGCAATCGATTCAACTCTTCGATAAGCGTGTCGGGTGAAGTGTATAAACCGGCGGGTAACGTAAGTATTATTGTATTTTTTGGTATTTTTCCCTCGTCTTTGTGTGGGAAGTAATGTATCCATACTTCGTCCTCTAGCACGTTATAATAACTTTTGGGGAATTGAATCTCAACCAAGCCAACCTCGTAACGGGAAGTCAATTCTATAGTCAGTGGCAATTTGACGAAAAAGTGACCGGCGTTATTGTTCGGGTATATTTTCATCGAGGCATTGCTCGGTAATGTCACGTAAAAACTCATCCTATCTTAGGGTTAGGTAACATGTAACCCAGACAACTGCTCATTAAGGCGATCCAAAACTTGCTTGCAGGACCCTCGGCGTTGCTCCCACTCAGATTGAATAACGAGACCCCGATGACGACATATATAACGATCATCTGACAGATGAAAACGATCTCTAGCCGCGGGACTAGTTTCCCAAAAAAAAGGCCAGAACGATGTTCTCGTGGCCTTGGGAGTGGGTGACCGCAAAACTGGGGTGCTCACTTCTTCTATCTCCATCAGTCTCGATATCTCGCTAGTTGTTTGGAAGAAATCCAGCTGTTGAATGACGAGTTATAACCGAACCATTTGACTAAATACTCTTTAACACCTCTTACACCTAGCCGTTCTTGCAAAATGGCCTCGATTCGATAAACTATTTTGTCACCGACCCGCTGCAGCTCTTCTTGGTAAAAAGACCCTTTCAATTCCTCCCCACCATCGTCTTCAAGCACGTACGTGACCGTCTTTGTATTGTTTAGTCGGCTGACCGTAAACAGTTCTTCTGTCCACGGAGGCGTATAACCCTTTTTAAAAGTTTGTCTGGCTTGCGCGAGCCGCACGCGATCACCTGCTTTAAAATACACTTGTCTTCCGGTAACGTCAGCGGTCAAATACAACGTATGCCACACCTCTTCTTGATTGATCAGGTTAACTTGCGATGGCGCCATCCGAATAATCCGATGATACGAATAATTGTAGTTGCGGATCAGTGGCTTTATCACGTCGACGTAGCGAAGACTGTTGGTTTTGGTAAAGTAACGCCACATTTTTTTCTGTTAAGGTTCGATTAAATCTTTCCACTATAGCTGCCTTGGTATCCTCATTCTCCGTAGTGAAGAAATGCACACCCTCTTCTTTAAGGAACTTTAAGACTATTTTGTTGACGAATTCACTGCCTTTGTCTGTTTGAAAATTTATCGGTTTGCTACTGGTAAAAATTATCTTCATCGCTTCTACTAAGCCTTTCCCAGTTTTGTTTTTTAGCGGAACCGCCCACGCAAATTTACTAAACACATCGATACACGTCACTAGATAGGAAAACCCATCATTGAATTTTATTAAACTGCGCAAGTCTATTAGATCAGCCTGGAACTGTTGATCGATACCACCAGCGATGGTCGCGCGTCTTTTAAATTTTCTACGCACCGGCTTGTGTAAGGTGTACGTATCCTGATGGCCTAACCACTCTTCGATTTTTTTACGAGTAAGTTTGGAACTATGTTGCAAGGCACCCACGCCGCCGTAGGAACCTGGTAGTTTCGGTTCGTAGTAATGTTATTTTAAAAGCTTATTCACTCTTTTGGCCATGCTTCCCACTTTGGTTTTTTAGTCTTTTTCCTTCTTCTGAGTGAATACGACTATGTTTCTCGCAATTTACTGTCAACCACCCTCTTTCGATTAGCGGGTGTGACTTGTTCGGTCGGCGACTGAAGAGTTTTGTCCATGACTTCATCTTTAAGTACAGTTGGTGAACCTAGCTGGTCGGCAGATTGTAATTGTGTTGGTTTTTTTTATGTCCACGATGCCTAGAGGTGCGTGACTGTACTGCTCTAGTCGAGTCAAATAGCGCTGCAGTGTTCGCTGATATAATCTAGCTTTGTCACCCACCGACAAATCTTCTCGATCCAAGACTCGTTGCATTTGACTGTTCAATTCCCCTAGGTTATCTCTTAGGGTATCGGGGGTTCTATAAGGTTTTTGAGACTCTAACAAACGAGGGTCCATCAAAATCATTTTCTTGGCCATCTGTTTACACACCTAAGACACCTTTTAACACGCTTAATAAAGGTGTCAACAACGCGCCTATGAAACCACCAGTTTGTAAAAATTGTTTTTGTCTTTTGAGCGACAATTTCTTTTGGGTGAGCGCTCTCAGGGTGTTTTTGTAACGACGCATACGCCTCTTGTAAGGTGGTGTAAGTGTAACGTTACCTTTTAATACGTTGTGACAACATTCGCAGAGTGTTCCTATGAGGTCGGGTGACGATGTCTTCATAACAGTCTTGATGGCTGGCGGTTTGGCACTACCCCAAAAATTTCCACATTTCGGCATGGCGTTTCACATTTTCCCCCATCTCGTTATTTGGGGACGTAAACGACTTGTTGTTCATGGGGAAATAATGGCTGCGCAATCTCAAAGCATCCGGTGTTGCCTGGTGCAGGTTGATTAGCAAATAACTTTGTGGAGTCGCCGTCGCGTCTTTAAAACTTTCTTGGACATAGGCAGTACGACCAGGGTACATCTGTTTGGCTAGATTCGTAATCTGCGATCCGTCTCGGGGGTTTTTGAAAAGCACTATATAATGAGAATTCAAGTTAATGGTTCTTTGTTCTTTGTTCTTGCCAAATAGATTTTGCACAATGCAGATCACGCTAATATTGCAATGGTGGCTGCCTTTCGTGAATAGTTTATTTATTCTATCATCCGTCTCACTTATCTGATCATCTATAACGAGCAGTCGTTTCTTATCACCTGTCCATTGCTCCATGTCCGGCAGTCCTTTAATAAACTGGAATCCGGTCATCGAATTATACATTGACTGCCATTCTCCATAACACCACATAATTTCGTCAGGGATAGGGTCGATCATGTCCCGGATATGTTGCAGGAACTGTTGCACAAAGACAGTTTTCCCCACTACCGGTCGGTCCCGCAACCAGGGCTGTGAAGGGATGTTGCCAGCTGAGATCCATGTCTAGTAATGATAAATTACACTCATAAACCGGTATTATATTGTTTTCAACAATGTGAGAACCACAACCTCGAGCAAAACAGGCAAGTCTGGTTGTCTTGAACCACCCAATATGAGAACCACTGCAAAGAGCAAAACAACACTCAAAAACATTCAACAACACGAGAACCACTGCGCTGGACTAATAATCGTTACTCGAGTGAAGTTTTCGCCATTCACAACATTCTCATTGTCATTTCCTCCATTATTTTTTGTATAAAGTAAACGGACCAAAATAATGCCAAAAATGTGTGTAGTATCTCATTTTGCTTTTAAAGATATCATTTGCTCTAATATAAAGAATAGTAAGTCATCGGTGATAGGTATACAATAAAGATAGAGGAATTAGACAATATTTTATAAAAAAGAGTAAAGACAACTCGTATACAATATTACTGATCATTTTTTAACAATAAAGCGTTACCCGTTTTTTTTCCTCAGAATTTCCATATTAGTGTATATACACCAGTGTTACACTGACAAACGCAAACAAAACTCATAGTTCTGTTTGAAATCATAGTTTTTTTGTGACTGTCCCGCTTTGTTCAACTTTTTACAAGTCGATCGTTTTTCAGTCTTAACACGCAATTAATTTTTTTCCACCACCTGAGCCACCAACCAATTATTTTAAACAAAAAGCGATTTTTACCCGAGCGACGTATTTTTGTGTGAAAAAGGCCAAAAGGTTAACGTAATTACATAATCGATATTACGTTCATGACTCACGAACCTAAAATTTGTGACAAAGCCAAGAAGAATGACACTGCCGCGCGAAATTATCGATTGTACGCCCATGCGCAGTACGTCTCTAAAAGATTGTCTTCGCGCGCACCGTTTTTGACAGAGAATTATGTTTTCTTATATACTCCTACACGCACAGACTCCAGCATTCTTTAACCAGACTTCAACAGACACACGTCTTCTGTGAAAGACCTCGAAGAACAAAGACCAGCCGTTAAAGACAAAGAAACAGCCGTCTGTGAAAGACCAACCACTGAAGAATGACAGCCACTTCAATCTTACAACCAAAACTATAAGGCATGTTTAAAATCTTTTATATCTGTGTTTGTATCCGTTGTCTCTGTTGTTTTTATTTTTTTCGTTATTCGTGTTTTGTGTTAGGAAGTTAAAAGTCAAAACATAACCTAAATTATTTTTTTATTTCGTAAGCAAGACACACTAAAACTCGCAGTCATTTAAAAAAGATAGCCAAATATTTTTTATCCTAGTTTTATTTCGCTAGCAAAATCTCTGTCATTTCTTTATGTGTAAAAAATATAAATTTTTTGTCTGTTTGTTCGTCTGTGTTTATTTTCGACAGGAAGTGTTGCTAAAAGTTAAAAAATATCCTACGTAAAGTTTTTATTTCTAAATATCCTTTCTTTAAGTGTAAAAAATTAATAGTCGGATTTTTATCTGTGTGTTTGTTTTCGTGTTTTTTTTTTAAATTTTCGATAGGAGTATTTCTTAAAACATATCACCTAATTTATTTTTTATCGGTTTTTATTCTCTATTAAACTAAAAAAAAAAAAATTGTATCTGCGTGTTCGTTTTTTGTGTTTTTTTATCTTCACTAGGAAGTGTTGTTAAAATGTAATTCTAAAAAAAAAAAAAATTGCAGCACCCAAAAAAAACAACAAGGCATTCGTTAAAAAAAATATCTTCTTGAGTTTCTCACGTATTGTTAAGAAAAACAAGTGTACAATGTTATTATTAGAAGCTGCGCCTTGTAGACAAAAAGCTAGTTGCTTTGTCCTTTGTCTGAGAGAGCGCTGTCTCAGACAACAGGATGAGTCATCTTCGGATCGATAGAGATTGACCGCTGGTGGTGCAAACATTTCTGCCATAGTCTAAACTTGTACATGGTGAGACAAATTGAACAGGTTGTTTAAAAATAATTGGTTGGGTTTTGAAATAATTACGTGTGATTACTGTTTGGTCGGGTCGTGGTACTTACAACTTTACCCGAGAAAAAAAGACCTGATTGCATATCGATATCATTTAGTCTCGTGAACACTAATTACACTGAAAACTTCACGAATTTATTACTATAACAAAAAAAAAAAAAGAGAGGTCCAAATCAATTTCATAACTTTGCTTCCAAGTCGCTACAACAGCGCGGGGGCGAAGCAGGCCATTTCTGTACTCAGAAACTGTCTGATAACACAAGATAGAAAAGATTGTAGAACAATCTCAAAGTAACTACAAAAGTTAATAAAACAATATATTACAATAACTAAATCTAACATTTAAAAAAAATTAAAATAAAATAAATACAAACACATATTACAATAAAAGACAGCGAGCTTGTAGGGTAAAGCATAAAGGCTCACTGTTTGCAGTCGTGAGGGCAGAACAATGTGACTCATCGCTTGTCGCTGCCTGCGGGTGTGAAAATAATTACAAGCTGAGTTATAGGCCCAAATCAATATCATAAATTGTCTGCTTCCAGTTTTATATTTATAGTATTTTTACATCGCAGAATAAAAAAACTTTCTTTCACTTGATAACAGAAAGAGATGTACACTTGTTATAACTAAGAGTGCGCATTTGTATATACCTGCCTAGGTATATGTGTGTGCGCACGTCTGTGTGTGTGCCTGCTTAGGTATCTGTGCGGGTGTGAGTAGTGTGTGGTGTCTGTATGTGTGTGCGCGCGTGTGTGTGCATATGTGCATGTGCGTGTGTGTATGCGTGCGTTGTGTGTGTGGGGGTGTGTGCGAGTGCGTGAGTGTGTATATATACCTGTCTAGGGGGGGGGGGGGTGGGGGGTGTGTGTCTGTCTATCTGCGTGGGTGTGTGGGTGTGTGTGCGTGTGTGTGTGTGCGCGCGCGCGCGTGTCTGTCTCTCTATCTGTCTATAATTCTGGTTAACTGCTTAGTTTTGCTATTTTTATATTTAATTTTTTTTTTAATTTTTATTTATTTATTTATTTATTTTTTATTACTATTTTTTAAAATTTTTATTTATTTATTTTTTTTTAAAATGATATCTAAATTCTTATTTTAATCTATTTTAAAAAATTTTTCTCTTTCACAGATGTCTTAACCTCAAATCCAGAAACGTTGCTTATGCGTGGTCGGACTGTGAATGCGTTTTTTACAAGGGAGAATGCAATCTGACTCGTCATTATAAGGAGTGTGCACGGGTGCCAACGATGCGCGTGCTCTCTGTGTAGTCGGCTTTTACGAGAACTGATATACTTAAATGAACACAGAGAATGAACATTGGTTCCGTCTCAATTACGGAACAATCACCACAAACACTACCTACATCAGTGGTACAAAACAGCATGATATGTTACATGGTGCAGAAAGACTTTCACGAGGCATGACAACTACTTACGCCACATCAAACCTTAGCACATTCGTTGAATCTGTTTACCAGTGCTATTTGTGGCAACATCTTTTCTCGAGCAGATAACTTACGGGTCCACATACAGTTACAACACCCCTCTTCAGCAAACACTATCAGGCGCCAAAAACATTTTCATCACCAACAACTTAAACAACGAGGCCTTTCACATCAGTTGCAACACTATCAATCACCTGGTCCAACGCCAGCTACCTCTTCATCATCATCATCTGCTGCATTTTTTTTTTTTGTTTTTTTCAATCATCGTGTAGAACATTTGGAAACACCTGGCGCAGTCTCTTCAAGAATATCAGCTTCAACAACAGGGCCCTTCAGCTCTGGGGCCCACTACTTTTCAGCTGCAATAATTCGTCCACCTCAGCACACCACTACACACAGACACCAATTCCCCCAAACCGTGGCTCACCCTTATCAGCAGACATCATCACCAGCTGCAGTGCAGACCTCAAACAATCGCCCAAGACCTAGTCACCAAGGCCTTAATAAAACACCTCGCCTGTCATCTGACCAAGACAGTTTACGCAACATACCGTCTGACGTTAGACAGCTCTACACTGACAAACTGTTCAGCCATCAACACACACACCAACCCCAATAAATACTTGTCCACCTTCACATTTTTTCATAGACCAGAAACACAAAAAACCATAGATTGGGCCTCCCTCCTAAGAACCATTTTTAACCAACAAAACAAAACGGTTCAAAATTAATTACAGCCACCACACCATTTTTACGCCATAGAGAAACCAACGAGCTCCACTTCTGCCCACGCATCACACAAATAATGCTTGTGTCTTGGAAACCCTCATTCTTGTTAATAACATAACATATTTCAACTCTTTTGTTTCACAAAATTACACACAACAGCTTTACACTCTTAATAACGCACAATTAAACCGACCCCAACACAAAATATTTAGTATAGACAATTCCAGCCACCTCCTTTTACCTTTATCACATCAAAGAACATCCAATCGGCTGTTGTTTAGCAGATATCCCAGCATACATCACCGACAATAAACACATAAATACATTACAACACGACTCGAACGCAAAACCTTACACTGATAACTTTTTCTTTTTTAGATATCTAGCGGTTTTTAGTGGGGTTCCCGTTACTGATGTTAGAAAAAGCACGCGTCATCTCGTAGACCAGTGGCAATTACATCAAGGTATAGACTCCCTCATCGATTTTCCCTGTGTGAATTTAACCCACATTCCCTCGTTAGAAAAATGGTTTTAAAAATAAATATAGACAATTCTTCGAGTTTGACTACGCACAAGCCCTTTCCCCCAAACTCAGAGGTAGTGATAGTTTTCAAGAAAACGTTGCGTTTTTAAAGTATAAAAATCATTTCATTTACTTAGCTGATATTAGATAGGGCGGCAAACTCTTTTTCGTGTCCCAAATGCGGGAAGTTATTGAAGATTTTTAAGTTTATGGAAAAACACGAGAAACGTTGTACCGGGGGTAAGCGGGGTAGAAATATTTAAAGGTGGGGTTTATACCCCACCGGACACCATTTGGGAATCAAGCGCCCGTGCAGGGTATAGATGTTGATACAAAAATTCGTGTATCCTATCGGGCAACCTTTGATTATGATTGCTTTTTCGACACCTCTGTAGGGACGGGAAACGGAGGCACAACATATATCGCCAAAAACACGTCCCTCTGTCTTGCTCGGTCGCTTCCAATGTCCCTGGGTTGGAAGAGCCTGTCTGTTTTATCACAACAGGCGATCCTCATGACTTGATCAATAGAATGCTCGATCATCTGACCCGAATTGCCGAGGCCGCCGCTTACGCCATCTTACGTGAGCGTTTTGATGAGGTGTATACTCAACTCGGTGATTTGGAGGACCACATCGAGAGACTCGAAGATTCCTCGTTTTAGGTTTTCAAATCTGGGAAATACGACGTCAACGTTATAAAAACCCCTACCTTATAAAGTATTTTCTAGACCATGACTTTAAATATTTAGTAAAAAGAAACAATAACTTTATGTGTATCGCTGTCCCCCAGTTAAATTTTTTAGATATCATCAATTACGTTAGCCCCCGGATTTAGTTATAAACATTATCTCGCGGGGCCTATAAAGTGAATGAAAACTAGAGGCTTTTTCTGTTACGAATACGTCACCCATTTAGACAAGTTAAACAAAACGACCCTACCACCCACTCGGCCTTTTTTTCCCTCTATTAAAAACTGTAATATTTCCAGTACCGAGTACGCCGAATGTCAGAGGGTGTGGGTCGATAACCGCATGGCCACGTTGCCCGATTTTTCTGGCGTAGTTATAATAACAAAGGACGTAGTGCCCTTCTTAATTGCTTTAGAACAGCAAGTTTAGTTTTTACGCGAGTCTAGGGGTAGATATATTTAAAGACGCCCCATTTCGGTCCCCTAGGTAAACCTTAAAGTACTTATTCAAAACCTCCCATCAAATTTATCTTTTTCTTTATGCTCGAAGCGGGAGCAGAATTTACACCACACTCTAAGCACAAAATATAGTTGGGGGTCCGTCAATAATCTTTCATAGGTTTCATGGGAAAAGACAAAACACACATTAGAGGCGTCAAAGTGGTTCAGTGCATTAAAGGTTATGGACGCCAACGCTCTTTATTTGTGGGCGCTTTTGCAAAAAATGCCCACTGATTTTCCCGTTAGAAGGAAACAGGGAGGATGGTTTCAGGTACCACAAAGTCAATAAATGGACCGTGCAGTGTCGCGACTGGTTGGACTTGGGTATCGCACAAAAATAATGTGTCTTTAAAAACCCAGTTCAATGGCCGTGAAAATGTCTTTGGGGCATAGGCGCATTAGGGTCGATGGCTGGAACAAAGAGTCTCGCACAGTCTACCAGTTTCATGGTTGCCTTTTCCCAGACATCCTCACTGCCACTAACCACCGGTCGTGGCATTAATCCAGTCAATAAGAAACCCTTAACTGAGTTGTACGAAAAGACGCGGGAAATTGGCGAGTATTTGAAGAGAAGACCCGAGTGTGATGTCAACTTGGTAGGAATGTGGGAATGCGTGTGGCAGCGACTCAAATGAACGATCGATCAATCGGTTGCTTTCTGAGCGGCACATTCCCGAGCCTGAAAACCGTCGTGTACCAAATTTAGATACCCGTTAACAGAACAACAGATTCTAGGTTCTGTGATAGACGAGACATTTATTTGGCTCAGTCGAGTGTGACATTCGAGTCCCCAATAACTTGAAAGTGCATTTTTTTGAAATGACGCCCATTTTCAAAAATGTTGACGTCATGAGAGATGATGTTGGAGCTTTCATGCGTGAATACGCAGAAAAAAATAAAACTCCTGACTACCCCCAGACGGACGTTTTTTGATTGGAAGCTACGTGGGTGAAAAGATTCTGTTGGCGACACCTCTGCTTCGCTGGTACCTGTCCAAGGGCTTAGAAGTCACGCGTATATATACCAGGTGATTGAGTATTACCCTCCGACTTGTTTTTAAAAACAGTTTGGGCATACCTATATCCGACGCCCGCCGACAGGGGGATATAGACGATGTCTACACCATAACGAGCAAAACTATGAAATTGTTAGGGAACGCTGCTTATGGCAAAGCCCTGACCAATTAAGGCGAAACACGTAGAGGTCTCGTACATGACCGGGGAGGGGGACGTCTAAATTAATAAACTGCTCCCGGTTTAAAAAGATTAATTTAGTGACGGATGACATTTTCGAGGTAGAGATGGTTAGAAAGCGAAAATTAGTTGAGACTACCCGCGGAGATAGGGAATTTTCATCTACCAGTACGCTAAATTGAGAATGTTAGAATTTTATTACGACTGTCTAGATAGATTTGTAGATAGAGCAGACTTTCAGTTATTCGAGACTGATACAGATAGTCTGTATTTGGCCCTTAGCAAGAGTAACCTAGCGGACGCCGTTCAGCCCGCTATGCGATACGAATTTTATAGTGTCTACGACCGATGGTTCCCCGCCGAAGTGTGTCCCGAACATAGATTCCGAAACTCCCTGACCTATTTCTACATCAAAAGACAGGTTAAACGCCGATAAATGTCATCACGTCAACTCTTTCAAATCTAAAAAAAATCTCTGTACACAACACCAGGATGAAAACCAAAAAGCAATACCCGCCCACACACCCCCCAACACACAACCCAACATCGCTAAATTTCTGTCCTACTTCTACAGCAAAAGACACGACGACCAATTGACGACATCTCCCCCTCAAGTTCTATATATTTGTTACTGTTGTTTACCAAATATTGTACACACGACTCCCTCTTTCCAGCTAACCGGTTTCCAATATGTGATCCTACTCATATCTTTTTGTTACTGCTGTACCAAAACACTGTTGTTTACCAATATAAATATATAAATATAAAAAAGTACACGCCTCCCTCGTGCCAATATGTGATCCCGCTCATATAATGTTTTTTACTGCTGTAACAAAACACTGCTGTTTACCAATATAAATATAAAAAATTTTACAGACCTCCCTCTTACCAATATGTGCTCCTGTTCATATAATTTATTACTATAAAAATTGTACACACCTCCCTCTTGTCAATATGTGACCCTACTCATATAATTTTGTTACTGCTGTAACCAAATACTGTTGAAAATAAAATATATTTATTAACTAAATCTTTGTTATCTATGTCTACATATCGTATGTATATATGTATAAATATGTGTTGTAACACATGTTTTGTAAAGTACGTATAAATATATATCGTATAACTGTTGTAATATATGTATAAATAAACAAACACACAATATCAACACACAACTCGCCCGAGATACTTGAGCGGAATATTTCCTTATATAAAAGTCACGGGCCACCTCCTGAATCATACCTGTAGCGTAACTACTATACTACGCACAACCCGTAGATTTAACTTTCATTTTGAATATGATATCCCGTTTGTGCCCTTTGAGGCATATTAGGAATATGGTGTTAGGCCCATATTTTCCTGACCATCAGCACAATTAACTAGGGTTGATGTCGTCAGCATCACGCCGGCAGCATAACCTTCCAAGAGTAGCTCTGGTACCAATGTTATGAGGTTATGTAGACCCCGGAGCCGTTTGCGGTCTTAAAAAATCCTACCTGAACTGGTAGAATTAGGAAGCCAGTGCAATTTTGAATATAAACGAAGTAGAAGTAAAATTGAACCACACATTCAGCGCCCACATTTTTAAAACAAAGTTTACATGCTAAACATTTAGGACCACATCAGAATTTTATTCTTGTCAACAATAAACCCACGTTGGACAATCCACAAAGTGAAAGCTCTCTTTCTTCCTACTTGACATTTCAACTCACAGTGCAGCATTGACCTTCAACTCACAGTGCAACATTGACCTTTAACTCACAGTGCAGCATTGATCTTCAAGACACTTATACGAAATCTTCCTCCCTCATGCCTTCAGCTCAGTACGTTATCTATGTCTTCTTCAACTTCTTCGTCTTTGTATCCAGCTTTCTTCTCCATATGTGCTTTGACCTTTCACTACCTCTTTTACCCGTGAAGTCCAGAATAGAAAACTGTTTGGTTATGTTGTGTGCATGTCAGATCAAATCTAAAAACAGCGTTTTCTTCTCATCTTTTACTGATGCTTGTCTTAGATTTAACTCTCAGTTTTGCTATAAACAAAGTAAACATTTTTTAAACTGAACAACACATTCAGCACACAGACTGTCAAACAAGAATGGGGTGTGAAACATTAAGGACAACATAAGTCTCTTTACTGTCCATGTCAACAATAAAAGCAGGTTGGACATGAACAAATACTGCTGCTGGTTAAGAGTATACAGTCCTCATACACAGTACCTTTTCAAAGTGTCAACGTGTAACAATTAGATATGTTGTCTGTTAAGTGTAATCTTGACCTCTACTGCTTTCTCTTTAAATGACATAGTCAGCTTTGACGTTTGTTGTTTTATTTGCTCTCGCAAGAGTAGAACACCTGTAACTAAAAAACTATTTATAGATATCCATTCCCCCACCCGCCAAAACAAATTAGAGACGCCACTGTTTATGACGTCACCTTCGATACTGCCACGTTGACTAATTATATATATATATTATAATGCATAGTACAATGGTTTTGCCAGCTGTCCACAATCAGTGTAATCAAGAAGTACGTTTGCTCAAGTGTACGTTGTAAGTTTATGAATCTTTCTTTTATAACGTTTGTTTAACAACAACATATTGTATTTATGTTTGATGTTTGTGTGTATCTCGTCAAATAAGTCAAATGAAAAAAAATGAAATCAAAGATTTTGAGTAAGTAACCCGTCAAAACCTTCCACAAATTGTGCTCTTTCTACTACACTAGAGCCACCATTCAGACCTTTGAACAAGTTTATTTATATCTACAATTTGTGCACACACACACACACACACACACACACACACACACACACACACACACACACACACACACACACACACACACACACACACACACACACACACATTACATATATATATATATATATATATATATATATATATATATATATATATATATATACGTTTTAAACCAATTTTTTTTTAACATAGCATCTATGTGACATCCATATACTTCATTTGACATCGATTATTTAAATTGCAAAAATGAAGAAACGAGAGACAACAAAGCATTTGCCTCTAGACTCATTATTGGGAAAACCACAACGGAATATGGCATATAGACATCACGATCCGGAGCTATTTTCTTAATTTGAACTCTATTAGTTTGTATAACCATGTCTTTTTAATACACTGATAATTGCTGAGTACAGAGACTGTACGTTAAAAAAATTTAATGCATAATTTATTGTTTGTTCATTTAGCAATTAAAACACAAAACATTGAGTTAAATTTGTATTATCAGGGTTAAAAAAACAAAGAAATAAAATAAATAAACGATTGCCTCGTGTAGTTCCCAGCCGGTCTGTGATGAGAACAGGAAAGAAAGAATAAGACTGTGTCAACCTCAGATTCAAATTTATGCATGAGGCTGGCAACCTCATAATGTATAACGACAGCTACAGAAACCACTACAACAAACGTGTGCGAATGTTTGGTGCAGGATCGCTTTCAGGGGCCAGGTACTGAGGTGGCTCCATGCTGTGTAAGTAGCACAACGGAACATGATGGTGATGGGTATAGAAGATGTTTATGTTTGATATTTCTATTACTTAGTGCCACTCATTCATGTCTGACGACAGTTGTTTGTATTTACGCCAGATGTCATTCAGGTTGCTAACCTCTGTGCAATGCCGATAAATTGACGTAAAAATACAACGCGAATCCACTTATATGTCGGTATCAAAGTTTGGGTTCTGCCTGTCACATAATTTTGGGTCGCTCTCTTCCACTAAGGCCGTTTTCAATGACATTTGTTGTACTGACGAATTGCGTGCTTTTCAGTAGTCGGACCTTTCTCTGCAATGTAGCAAATATTTTATATTGTCAAATCATTTGACACTCCTTGTTAGTGATAATTCATCACATTTGCTTGGCGCTTCACAGCTTTGCGGAGATTAACGCACATAAAACCCATATGGGCCTGGTCAGTTTTCACAGAGTTTTGTTAGCTCAATGCCGGGCCAGCATAACATTGGATGATGTTAATATTTAATGTCTTATGTTATGCACCAACAAATGATAAAGAAGAATCTGAGAAAGAATACTTTTACACCAGATTACAAAACGTCTTGGACAAAAAGAAAAGAAAGGACATCACTATTTTGATGAAATAACCTCGAAAATAGGTACAGACAAACCGGTTTTGAAGAAATCATGGGAAAGCATGGATTAGGAATGATGAATGAGAGTGGGGAACTATTAGCCAACTTCTGTGCTTCAAATAAACTAGCTATAGGAGGAAGCATATTTCCACGTAAAAGAACGAATAAAGCAACATAGATATCACCAGACAACAGAATTGAGAATCAGATTGATCACATATGCATAAGTAAGAAGTTTAGATCATCATTGCATGATGTAAAAGTATGTAGAAGAGCAGATGTGATATCAGACCACGATCTTCTGTTGGCTAAAGCAAAATTAAAACTCATGAAATTTAAAACAGTATGTAGTTATAGACAACAGTACAATGTGGGATATCTAAGAAATCAGGAAATAAGAGAAAAGTTTTCTATCACAATATTCAAATACCAAGTACTCCAACAGCTGGTACATAAAAGCAGATACTGAAAGACCACTGACACAAGTAAAAATGTATGGAACGAGACAGGTGTGAAGAAGTACTGAGAAAAAGAGAACTTCGACACAAAGCATGGATAACACCAGAAACCATTAGAAAAGATAGAAGTCAGGAAAAGCAAGAAAGCAGATTTAAACAGAAACGAAACCAGAAGCTCCAAAGCCAAGGGTCATGAAGTGTGCATGGAAGCAAACAAAGAAGTAAGAATAAACATCAACAGAGACAAGACAAAGTATATTGAAGAGTTGGCAAGGGAATCAGAAGAAGCTGCAACCAAAGGAAATAAGATTGACCTGTACAACAACACAAAGAAACTAACAGGGACATATAAGCAAGCAAATGGCTTCATAAAAGATAAGAATAGAAAATTGCTTAGTACTATACAAGAACAAATAAAAAGATGAACAGAACATTTTGAGGAACTTCTCAATAGGCCAGCTCCAACTAATTCAACAGACATCCAGCCAACAGAAGAGGCTATAAATCAGCTGTGAACGATCAAGTAGAGAAGAAATAAAGAAAGCCATAAAGCTTCTGAAAGATGGAAAAGCAACTGGTTCAGATGGCATTCCAGCAGAGGCCATCAAAACAGATATTGATACTTCTACAGAGATATTATACAAACTACTTGGCAAAGTCTGGGAGAGAGAAGAAATACCAGCAGAATGGAAGGAAGGTTATCTGGTCAAGTTGCCTAAGAAGGGAAATTTACAAGAGGAATAATGTTGCTATCAGTGCCAGGAACAGCATTAAATAGAATCATCCCTGAGAGATGAAAAGAGACCTTAGACAAGCAACTGAGAGATTAACAAGCAGGTTTTCGACGTAACAGATCCTGTACTGACCAGATAGCCACATTGAGAATAATAGTTGAAGAAAGTCTGGAATGGAATTCACCACTATGCATCGGATTCGTGGACTATGAGAAGGCATTTGACAGTGTAGACAGAGAATCACTTCTATGAAGACATGACATGCAGAGTTCTTCATGAAGGACAACTTACAAAACCGTTTAGGATAAGAACGGGAGTGCGACAGTGATGCCTCTTGTCTCCATTTGTTTTCTTACTAGCAATAGATTGGGTTATGAAAATATCAACATCACACAATAGAAAAGGAATCCAGTGGAATCTGTCTAAACAGCTTGATGATCTGGATTTTGCAGATGACTTGGCTCGTCATTTCCATAACCATAATCAGATGCAAGAGAAAATGAAAATTCTCGATGAGAGGCACAACAAGTGAGCCTAAAAGTATACAAGGAAAAGACAAAGATTATCAGAATAAATGCAAGAAATGATAACACGACTGAAATTGAAGGATGTAGAATCGTACACATATCTTGATAGTAATATATACAAAGTTGGAGGGACAGACAATAATATCAAAATAAGAATACAAAATGCAAGTGGCGCTTTCGTTGCATTGGGAAACATATGGAGGTCAAAAGAAAACAAGTCCAACACGAAAATAAGAATCTTCAACTCAAATGTCAAGTCAGTCTTATTCTATAGCTCTGAAACACTGAGAACAACAAAAACAACAATCAAAAAAGTTACAGACTTTTATAAACGGGTGCTTGCGTAGAATAGAAGGACTGAAATGGTATGACAAAGTCACAAAAGTGGAATTTATGACAAGAACCAGACAAGTGCCAGTGGAACAAGAGCGGAGAAGAAGACGCTGGCGATGGATAGGACACACATTGAGGAAACCTGTTGATAGCATTACAAGGCAGTCCTTGTTCTGGAATCCACAGGGAAAGAGAGGCAGAGGTAAACCAAAAACACATGGAGAAGAGAACTGGAAACAGAAGTGAAAATGATGAGGAAAACATGGAAAGAACTTGAGCGGATGGCACGGGACAACAGACTTGGCATGTGTTTATTGAAGGCCTTTGCTACTCGGGGAGCTAAAGGGTATTGATTGGTTGATTTGAATGCCGGGCCAGGCGCTAACCTTGCTCCACAGCAGACAGAAATGGGGTGCACAACAGACGGATAAAGAGATTACTTCTCTGGACGACATATTTTGGACAGAAATAAATGATATCGTCATTTTCCTGTCCATCTGTTTACTTTAGATAAAAGTAAGAGGTTCTATTTGTAGGCATTGCAGAGAAGACATTCAGATGTTGTGACCTCTGCATTACGCTCAGAATTTTTCCTTCGTGGAAATATTTGAATTACCCTACCAATATACAGCGTTTGAAACGATTGGCAGGCTTTTGAAAAGTTGAACAACCAAGACCATATTCGGGCGCAGCGTAAAAATTGCAACAAACCATCGTGGGACGAAAACTTACAATGTAATCTGGAATTTCTGCAAGTCTAATTCACTGTGAGATTCGCTTGCCAAGACGACCACAAGTTAGAATCAGTATTCCATTTATCAGACCGGACTTTTCGGGGGCATTTAGAGAGAACTTAGGCAGCTCAGGAAAACTTTATCAGTCTAATAAGGAAAACTGGGGTCTGAAGAAATTGACAACACGGAGGTTTAGTGGGAATTTATTGTTAAAGTAACGACCCACAAGAACATGTGAAAAAAGGCATCTGCAAGTGCCTTAACCTACTTCTCTAGCAAATAGTCTCTCAGTCATGATTGGCGTAAGATGTACATTTTACATTCTATATTTTCATAACTAACTAACATGTTAACTAATATGAAAATATATTGCCTTGTAAATATTAACATATGAAAATTGTTAGTGTATGTCCAAGTTTATTTAGGCTATAAATCTCAACATGAGGATGATGATTTCTTGAACCACCACTGCAAGGGCTGGTGACTGCTTTATCTCTAGTTTTTTTAAGAAAACTCAAAGCATAAGTAGTTCCAAATGGAGCAGGGAGGGAAAGATGACAGAAATGATGTACATTATAATTATAATATCTACATTTACAAACCAGTGTAAATGTCTATGTAAACATATTCCCTTTAAAATTAATGAACGTTTTCAAGCTTTTCACCCACTGCAGATGTAACTGAAACATATTCAATCTATATTGTGAACATTTTTTATGTAAATGTAAGCATATTATATCTATACTATTAACCTTTCATTTAAATGTAAAGTAAATATAAAAGCTATTCAATTTAAATGTAAAGAATGTTTTCTCTCGAGGAATTGAGCTTAATTCTCATCGAGGGTAAAGTCTGAGGTAGATGGGACAGTGGAATAGGAAAATGTAGACACATGAGTATGTGTCGGGAAACTCAATACTCAGAGGGTATTTGTTTCTATTCTTTTACCATAATAGTTGGTGGTACCAGTTGAGGGAACTATCTCTGGAACAAGAAGGGTACCAGTGGCCTGTAGTCGAAGCTAGATATCATTATTAGACAAGGTTTTAAGATGCAGGACCAGCTTCGTAGACACTCCCTGACACTCCTGGGAACGGGCTGCACCCTACAGCCTTAACCAGCGACGTGCGTGATCAGCAATACAGTCTACCAAGAATCAAACCATAATGAGGAGCAGATCCGGCACTGGCAGCTAAGTAGCGCATAAAAGCTGCCAAGTGACCTCCTTTACAAACTTCCATTACATCACAAAAGTGATGATAATTTTTCTGATAAATAATTATTCATTTTTTTAAACATTGATAAAACCTAAATGATTATGAAATTGAAGACCTATATTAGATATTCTTGAGTTGTTGTCATTGTTTGACCTCTGCCATACCAAAGGATTGGGAGATTGCCACCATAACACCAATTTTCAAAAAGGGTGACAATCGACAATGTGGAAACCATAGAGGCATATCACCTCAGTGTCCATGGTAAAATCTACTCTAGAATCATAGAGCCGAGACCCCGAAGCCTAGCTGAGCCACAATTGGATTAAGTCCAGTGTGGATCCCGAGCAAACCGAAGGATCTAATCTTCACACTCAGACAGCTGAGTGAAAAGGCTCTTGAGTATAAGAGTGAGATCCATCTTTGTTTCATAGATCTGGAAAAGGCGTTTGACAGGGTCCCCTGGAGCAAACTTTGGGACTGTTTGGCAAGGAAGAACATTCCAGTACCTCTGATTCATGCAATACAGAGCTTCTACAAGTCTTGTAGAAATTATTTGGACAGCAAACCAAAAGTCAGAAGAGTTCAGGACCACCACTGGTGTAAGACAAGGTGATATCCTGTCACCTTCGCTTTTCATACTCCTCATCAAGGCATGTAAGGAGAGAACAAGAAAGTATTCATTGGGGTACTGCAAGATGAGACAGGTATGTATTTTAGAGCTGGCATTTGCTGATGATGTTGCCCTGATTGCTAAATCAGAGGCACATCTGCAATCCAACCTATAAGTATGGAAGGAAGAGCTGGAGAAGATAGGGATGGTCATAAGCAGCTCTAAAACAAAATCCATGGTGATATCACGAGAAGAAAGAAGACATCAGATTAAGCTGGGAGAACAGGTCTTGGAGCAGGTCGACCACTTTAAATATCTCGGAGCTATTATAGACTGAAACGGAGGCATCAAAAAAGAGTTGGCCACACGAAAGCAGCAGCTGGGAAACTTTTTCAGGCCATAAATTGAGGATTCCTAAGGAAGGGCAGGTTGGTAAGAAAACGACGATGGCTGTATACCGCTCCACCTACGTCCCAGTCTTGACATATGGATGCGAGTAATGGGCAATGACTATAACCCACAAAAGCCAGATCCAAACCTCAGAAATGAGGTATCTGAGGAAGGTGGTAGAAGTAACAAGAAGATACATGGTCCGCAACCAGACGATACGTCAAGGCCTAAAATCCCACCCCCTGCAGACCCAAGTAGAACAGTCCCAACTAAGATGGTTTGGCCATGTCTGCAGAATGGGAGAAGATCGGCTACCACGACAAGCATGGGAAACAAAGAGCCAGGGATCCAGACCTCCAGGACGACCAATAGTTCCCTGGGAGGACAACATTAGACAATCTTTGAAGGACCGAGGAGCAGAATGGAACTAGGCCAGGAGGAAGACAGCCGATAGGATAGTCTGCGATGTCTTTTCCAAAACTCTACACCTCACGGTAGAAGAGGAACGCCTAAGTAAGTAAGTTTGACCTCTGCTGCAAAGCAGGGGAGCAATTTCGTGAATTAATATTAGACAAACATAAAGGTATGTTTTCAGGCACTCGTAAGAAATAAAGAAGTAGAACACTTGGACAACAGAAAAACAACAGACGTGAGTGGCTTACCCAGGGTTCGAACCCCGTACCTTCCGTACGACAACTCCGCCTAGCTATCAAGCGAATCACACTGACCCCACGGCCAGCTAGGCATCCCCAAAAAAGGATGCTTTACTGACTATTTATCAGTATGAAACACAAGATAACACCGGAAGTATACAGTGGGCAACTCAGCCCCTTAATGACGCAATCACTTCTGTTGTTCCCCTATTAACAGTATGTGTCAGTCCAAACAAGACAAAGACCTTGATACTGGGTCCAGTAAATAGTAGAAGACTTTAAGGACAGTAGTATAGAACAGAGGGTAGGTTTCTGGTATTGTATAAACATAAATAACACATAAGGAAGGGAAACCCGAGGCCTGTAAACAGTAAATTAATATTAGACACACATAAAGGTATGTTTTCAGGCACTCGTAAGAAATAAAGAAGTAGAACACTTGGACAACAGAAAAACAACAGACGTGAGTGGCTTACCCAGGGTTCGAACCCCGTACCTTCCGTACGACAACTCCGCCTAGCTATCAAGCGAATCACACTGACCCCACGGCCAGCTAGGCATCCCCAAAAAGGATGCTTTACTGACTATTTATCAGTATGAAACACAAGATAACACCGGAAGTATACAGTGGGCAACTCAGCCCCTTAATGACGCAATCACTTCTGTTGTTCCCCTATTAATTAGACAAACATAAAGGTATGTTTTCAGGCACTCGTAAGAAATAAAGAAGTAGAACACTTGGACAACAGAAAAACAACAGACGTGAGTGGCTTACCTTACAGACTGGGTAAGCCACTCACGTCTGTTGTTTTTCTGTTGTCCAAGTGTTCTACTTCTTTATTTCTTACGAGTGCCTGAAAACATACCTTTATGTTTGTCTAATATTAATTTACTGTTTACAGGCCTCGGGTTTCCCTTCCTTATGTGTTATTTATGTTTATACAATACCAGAAACCTACCCTCTGTTCTATACTACTGTCCTTAAAGTCTTCTACTATTTACTGGACCCAGTATCAAGGTCTTTGTCTTGTTTGGACTGACACATACTGTTAATAGGGGAACAACAGAAGTGATTGCGTCATTAAGGGGCTGAGTTGCCCACTGTATACTTCCGGTGTTATCTTGTGTTTCATACTGATAAATAGTCAGTAAAGCATCCTTTTTTGGGGATGCCTAGCTGGCCGTTTGGTCAGTGTGATTCGCTTGATAGCTAGGCGGAGTTGTCGTACGGAAGGTACGGGGTTCGAACCCTGGGTAAGCCACTCACGTCTGTTGTTTTTCTGTTGTCCAAGTGTTCTACTTCTTTATTTCTGACGAGAGCAATTTCGTGACCCGACGTCTGCGTTATATCAAGTGTACAGTGTAACAGCAAGTTAATATTAAAATATCCCTCAACAGTTGGGATCTTGTTTATCTTATGTGATAACGTGGGATTAATAATTACAAGTATCAACTGTTACCCGCTGAAATCTTGCATAAACACAGAAAATAAGTGAAGAGGGAACCTCAAAGCCTGTCAACAGTAAATTAATAATGCGCATATTATTTCTGATGAGTGCCATAAATATATCCAGTCACAAGTATTACTTATATAATGCACAAACATGTGAGATACTTGAATAATCTGTCATCTTGATTTCTAACACTTTCAAAATTTCCGTAGAAATCTATCTAATTTTGAGGTGGCCACCTAATTTTGAGAAAATCTTTGTTAATGTTTTTTGTTGAGGTCTGATGTGTCAATGTGATGTTATTGTTGTTAAAATACATTTTGAGACATATATTATACATTTGTTAGCACTCTTGTATTCTCTATATTTTAATGTAAGAAGTAATAGCTCTAATGCTTCATCAGTCACGTCATACAAGGCGACTATGGTGAGACATAACGCTGGCATCCTCAACACGTAACACTAAGAGCTATAGACACAAATAATGATCACTGCTACAAAGTCAAGTAAAGGTTTAGTGCAGGCTTCCCACAAGGAGATCAATTGTGTGTGTGTGGGTCAATCTCCCCCCACCCCGTGAGTGACACGAAAAATGATGGTGATGGTGATTGTTTTTTCCATTTTAATTTATGCGTGGTTTTCGTAAAACGTATCTTCGCGTAAATAGAGAGGATGGTGTAAATACCTTAGTTACAACTGTCTGTCTACTAATTGTTCTAATGTGTACAAGATGTGTGTACAGCTTTTGTTAAGTACTACCATTTATGTAAATGTTCTCTTCATTTCCAATTGATACCCAATCTTTATATGCTTGCATAGATAGTTAATAAAATATTATGCATATGTGGGTATATATATATATATATCATACCCGTTTCAATTTCAGACTATCTTTGAACCCTGCGCAATTCTCCAACAACAAAATGCCATTGCTGGTTGTGCATCTGCTTGTCCTGTTGTGTAATGGTATTTTGTTCAATGCGAATGGTCGTGCAACAGCTTTCGTATGTTGCTTATTTCTTGTGTAAACATTGCATAATTCATTTATTGGTTTCTAAGAAATTAAATTACTGGTTTAGGGATAAATATTTGTTTACTAGCATTATAAATAGATATATTGTGACTGAAAAGTAATTGCACATGTTCACATGTATATCTCCTTACTTGTATCTTTCGTATATACTACTCCTACTTAGTCGTTCCTGTTGTATCCTGAAGTGTAGATTTGCCAGACAGAACGTCATACTATCTTATCTTTTCTTCTTACTTTAACTACCTTCCTTAGATACCACATTTCTGTGGTTTAGAGATGCATTTTGTACGTTTGAGTCATTGCACATGACTCGAATCCATATGTCAAGACTGGAACCTAGGTAGAGCGGTATACAACCATTTTCATGTTTTTATCAATTTCTCTTTTATTGATGAATCCTTTATTAATGGGCTGAAAAAAGTCTCCATCTGCTGTTCTTCGGGTAGCCAACTTTTCTTTGAAGGTTCCTTTCCAGTCTATGACAGTGTTGCGAGTCCTTGTACTATTATTATTATTATTACATTCTGAATACACTTCTTGTTAATCTGGCCAATAGTACTAGGTTAGAAATACTTGGACATCGCAGACAGCTCATAACACACTTGAAAATATCAATGTCACCACACATCCAAGTGAACAATCAATACACTGTTTATTTTACTCAACGTTGCTCCACATAGATAATCTTGAAGGCAATTATATCATAAGACATCACCTATACATTCATCAGTACAGCTCTGTACCGTCTGTAACTAGAACACTGCCCTCAACAGATTTGTATATTTCAATTTAGTTTAAACTCACGTTCTTCACAGAAATCACAATTCCTTTCACAAATATACTAGCACGGCGGTATATGGACGATCTAGTGATAGAACATCATAGGAATATGTCATGAAATAATACAATTCTCAGGAGCTCTGAGACATACGTCCACTTGCCACAATGAAACACACAGACGACCCTAGCAGCCGATCGCTGACTTCTGCTGATACCAACTTTGACGTGTGCAACGGCACCCCGAGGCAATGACGTAACTTCCTGTTTCCAAGGACTACCGATAATAAACAAAAATGCATCCTTGTCGAAAAATGTAATGACATTGACAGACATGTTATGAATTTTATTCATAACATTACTCCCTCCCCCGTAAAATAATGGAAAGGAGGTATTCTTTATTTCCGTGGTGTGAGTATAACATCACTAAAGTGAAAGATGGTATCCTCAAACTTCACTGCTAGTATGAACTAGCATAGCACCCAGATTTGTGCAACAGAGTAGACAATTAAACACTCAATATGTGGACATTAGCAAAGAATAATAAAGCCATCGACTACAAAAGACATAAATTATTTTAACAACAATGTGAGGTGGCTATCACTAAAAGCACTCAACGTATTAAAAAATGATGGCAGCAATCCATGCACTCTCATACCTCACACCGTCCAAAAACACCTATCTGTCAAGTCCAGTATCAGTTGTCAATTAATATCCTATTAATTAATAGTTATAATGCAAAGCATTAAAATTAATACAATTATGTAATAGAAACAATAGATGACAAGAGGCAGACAGTCAACTAAGAAAGTGAATGAATGTGACATTATCCGTTAAAAGAATAAAAGTATGTGTACCTGTAAAATACATGTCATCAACATAACAGTGATGTTAATATAACAAATGTAATCTTGAATCTAACACACTTGTGTGAGCAATAGTTAATACTATGCCTATGTGTTGTACAAATAGATAATAGTATCGCATATTAGCCATATATTGATGCAAAGTCTAGTGTGAGTGTGAAACAGATTTGTGCCAAAGACCAAAACCATATCTGGCGAATTACAATGAATTAACACTCAATATTAAGCACAGTAGTTTAAATGTGTAGTATAACGGTATTCTACTCATTAATAAAATACTACACAAAGTCCCTTGAAGTATGTCCAAATAAGTTATTGTCACAATCCATGATTGTCTTCCATGCAATAGTATGTTTGTACGAATCCAGAAGTTAATATTGAAAGAAGTTGCAAACCGAAAAAATCGTCATTTTTTATTTAAAATGCGAACATGTAACATAGTTCTCAGCATTGGTAACTTACAGCATGTATTGGTATCCTTCGACCTTTGTTCAAATGTAGTAGTGTCAGACCACCACGCCATAAAAAATGTAATATTTCACGGATCACCATATCACGAAGTCAGTTCATAGGTTAGTTTCAACACTGTGAATCACCTGTATTTATAGAGTTTATTGGTGATACAGGGTCCTAGATACAGCGTGACAGGACGTCAGCCATAACATTCTGGCTTCCTTTGATAGCTCTAATGTCATAGTCGTAGGGCTGAAGTGCTAGCAAAGCCCTGGCAGCCCTCTCATTTCAGAATCTCGCTGTTTTCAGATAGGACAGTGCTTTTTGATCCGTCTCCAAGGTGAATCTCGCTCCCATAAGGTAAAGTTGAACTTTAGCGAAGCAAAAGACAATCGTCAACAGCTCCCTCTCAACAATGAGGTACTTCTGCTCTATGGAGACAATTTCCTACTGACATATAGGATTGGATGCATACTTACTTACTTAGTCGTTCCCCTTCTACCGTGAGATGTAGAGGTTTTGAAGAGAGAGCGCCAGACTATCCTATCGGCTTTCTTTCTCCTGGTCTGGTTCCATTTTAGTCCTCGGTCCTTCAAAGATTGTCAAATGTTGTCCTCCCAGCGGACTCTGGGTCGTCCTGGGGGTCTGGATCCCTGGCTCTTTGTTTCCCATGCTTGTCGTGGTAGCCGACCTTCTCCCATTCTGCAGACATGGCCAAACCATCTTGGTTGGGACTGTTCTAGTTGGATCTGCAGGGGGTGGGATTTTAGGCCTTTGCATATCGTGTGGTTGCAGACCATGTCTCTTCTTGTTACTTCAACCACCTTCCTCAGATATCTCATTTCTGAGGTTTGGGGATTGGATGAATACAACCTTCAAACTCCTGCATAAGCGTTCTACAGGTTCCTGATCCAGAGGCGTCAAACTCTGAGGGTAAAAGGAAATCAAGCATCAGGTAATCTCAAAATTGGTGATTTGAAGAAACAGATTTTCAATATATTTCAAGCAACATCACACGCATGGGACCAGACAATTTTGTTTGTCGCGTTCTTTCTTAACGACGAAGACAGAACTGAAATAATTTCCGAAAAATTAGACAAGAATTTTCTATAGAAACTCACTAAGCCTAACAGACTGCGAACTTGTTTCTTAGTTGTAGGAATTTCAAGATTCAAGATTTTAGAGATAGTTGAATTTTCAGGTTTAAGAAAACCACCTCCTACCTTATGACCAAGAAAATAAATTTCAGTGAATCCTATTCTTGTTTTAGAATGTCTAGCAGTATGATTATGAAGACGCAAGGTATTGAACAACGACTGAATTACAAGAACATGTTCTTCCCAAGATTGATGAAACAGACAAATATTATCAATATAAGTAATTAAATCCTCACGGTAAGAGACAAGTTTGCGCATCATGCGAACAAAGGTAGCAGGAGCGCTAGCGAGACCGAACGACATACAATTAAACTGAAACAATCCTAGAGGTGTAGTGAAAGCTGTATAAGGTTTAGCTTTCTCTGATAATGGCATCTGCCAATAGCCTTTAGACAAGTCAAATTGAGTTAAGAAAGTAGCTGTATCTAATCTATCCAGAAGAGAATCTAACAAAGGTAATGTTCTGCGTCTTAGAGATTCACGACAGTTAAGCGCCTAAAATCTATGCAAATCCGAATACATTTGTCTTTCTTCCTAGTCAATACCATAGGAAAACTGTATGGAGAATGTAATGAAACAATTATATTTAACTTTATCCTCTCTTTTATTTCTTCCTGTACTTGTGATTGCAAATGAATAGGTATAGGATATGGTTTCAGTTTGATAGGTCTGAAATCTGTCAGCATGATATCATGTTGAATAATATCTATATGCCAAAGAACATCCGTGAGCACATCAGAAAAGATTGTAGTAACTGAAAAATCTGCTCCTTCTGATGAGAAGCAGATATAGATATAGATATAGCCCCTTCAGTCATAACTGACTATGGGAATGCGCCCCTGAGGTGACAGCCCTCAGCTGCTTATTTTCCTGGTGCTCCTTTCGACGTTTTCTCCTCACCTCTGCTTCTTGTGTGAGCCTCTCTTCGCCCAATCTGAGGTGGCGCCGTAAATAGCATCGCCACTTAGTGCGATCGGCAGCTTATCCTCCCATGTTGCTGGATCCATGTCCAGTGCCCTCATATCTCTCTTGCACACATCTTTGAACCTCAGCTGTGGTCGCCCAACTGTTCTCTTGCCATCTGCTAATTGTCCGTAGAAGATATCTTTTGGGATGCGACCATCTTCCATGCGGCGAACATGGCCAAGCCAGTGAAGTCTGCGCTGTCTAAGAAGTGTATACATACTTTGAAGGCCAGCACGTGACAACACCTCGACATTTGTCACTTTATCTTTCCACGAAATGCCGAGGATGCGGCGTAGACACCGCAAATGGAAGGTATTGAGCCTTCTTTCTTGCTTAGCATAGGTCGTCCAGGTCTCGCTGCCATATAGGAGTGTGCTGGTGACGCAGGCATTATATACCGCAGCTTTGGTCTTCATTGTGAGTTTAGAGTTTCCCCAAACACGCGATGTGAGGCGGGCAAAGGTAGCTGCAGCTTTGCCAATGCGGCTGTCGATTTCTGTATCCAGTGAGAGTTTGTCATTGATGGTAGACCCTAGGTATGTGAAGTAGTGCACCACTGCCAATTCATAGTTATCGATAGTGACAACTGGTGCAGCACCCACATCCTGACTCAGCACATTCGTTTTCTTTAGACTTATTGTGAGGCCAAAGTCCTTGCATGCTTTAGTGAAGCGATTCATCAAGCTCTGAAGCTCCTGTTGGCCTTGAGTGACGACTGCAGCATCATCAGCGAACAACAAGTCTCTTATAGTGACCCTTCTGATTTTTGTCCCTGCCTTCAGCCTTGAAAGATCAAACAGACGGCCATCTGACCTAGTGTGAAGGCATATTCCTTCAGTTGCATCTCTGAATGCATGTTTCAAGAGCAAGGCAAAGAAGATTCCGAAGAGGGTCGGAGCCAGAACACAGCCATGTTTAACGCCACTTCGTATATCAAAGGGCTGTGACGTGCTTCCTGCATATTGGACTGTTCCCTTCATGCCGTCATGGAAAACTTTATCATTTCCAGCACCTTAGAAGGGCAGCCTATTTTCAGGAGGATCCTAAAGAGTCCATCCCCACTAACCAGGTCGAATGCTTTCGTGAGGTCCACAAAGGCGATATACAATGGTCTTCCCTGCTCTCTTGACTTTTCCTGAAGCTGGCGGAGAGAGAAGATCACGTCTGTTGTTGATCTGCCAGCTCGGAATCCACACTGTGACTCTGGACACATGCGCTCAGCCAACTTGTGTAGTCGCATTAAGATGACCCTGGCAAAAACCTTACCAACAATACCAAGAAGAGAGATGCCTCTGTAGCCATTGCAATCACCTCTGTCTCCTCTACCCTTATACAGTGTTACAATCTTGGCATCTCGCATGTCTTGAGGAATAGTTGTCCCTTCCCAGCACTGGCACAGCATCCTATGCAGGGGATGTAATAGCGTGCTCTTACAGCATTTGATTAAATCAGGAGGAATCCCATCACTGCCTGGCGCTCTGCCAGAGGCCAAGCTATCAATGGCCTTGCTGAGTTCCTCTAATGTTGGTTCGGCATCCAGCTCCTCCATAGTTGGCAGACTGTTGACACCATCAAGAGCCGCAGGCGCAACGGCACCGTCTCCAGCGCAAAGCTCAGAGCAGTGCCCGACCCACCTCTCCATCCGCCTACCCCCATCGGCCAGCCCCTCTCCGCTGATGGTCTCCAGCGGTGCCGTCCTACTCCCATGGGGGCCAAGTGCTTTCTCTATACCGTCACACATTTGTCCAATGTTGTCTGCCTGCGCCGCGATCTGGATGCTCTCACTGAGCTGGAGCCAGTAGTCATTTGCACAGCGTCGAGCAGTTTGTTGAACTTTGCTCTCGTTGTAGCCCCCCAGGATCTGTAGGGTTCTGGCACTTGGTGAACGTTTGTATTCATTCACAGCACTGCGCTTAGCTTCAATGACAGGTGCCATCACATCTGATGAAGCATCAAACCAGTCATTTGACTTTGCTGTTTTCTTACCAAAGGTGGCAAGCGCAGTACCTTGAATGGTGTTCCGTAGATGCTCCCAGTTCTCTGTAATAGTATCACCATGCTGAGGGCTACTGAGCACTTTCTCGAAGGTCGCAGTGAATTGAACGATCATGAAAGGGTCTGACATCTTGCTGGTATCAATGCGTGGTTTCCCTTCATGTCTGACACGATATAGTTTTCTTGGTTGTGCTCTGATTTTGCAGCAAACCAAGGAGTGATCTGTATCACAGTCTGCACTATGGTACGAGCGCGTGGAGAGCACAGACCTGAGAAGTGGCCTTCTGACGAGAATCAGGTCAAGTTGGTGCCAGTGGTTGGATCGTGGGTGTCTCCATGACACCTTATGACACGTACATACTGCGAAATATCTCTTGACACTCCTGGCCAAAAGAATGAAGACAGTACTCGAGATCGTGTTCGAGTATATCCCATATGTCCAGCACACTGTGAGTCATGCGCATGTTGAAGAATGTACCGTCTAAAAGTATACGGGACCATAACTTGTTGTTTCATTTGTGATTTGTCATTAAAACATCTAATCAATATGTCATTTTTAATAACAAACCAATGTTTGTTATTATTACCTGAGGATAGATTGTCAACTTTATCAACCAGCTTAAAATTTTTTTTAAAGATTTATCCTCTTTTTGTTTGGTTGCAAATGTTTCCCTGTCAATAGGTGAATTGACTACAAATTCCTCTTGGTTGTCTGCATCCATTTTATTATCATCAACTTTCTCCATGAATTGAGTCTGCGCTCTAGTCGTCACGGCGTTTCCAGTGCATAGGTTATGTTTCTCCCATTCTATGATCTCATCTGGAGTACAATCTTTACTGCCGTGTATACGACCAACCATCAGATCAGCAATAGGCTTTTTTAGCATACATACTTTTACATTCCCTGTGAAAAAGGGTGTTCTAATATGAACAATAGCTGTGGGGTAAAACTCAATAGTTCCACCAAATGTCATGCAGCGTACGTATTCTCCTGTCGCACAGCTAGGATGTACCAGCGACTGACGTACACCAATCGTCGTGGAACCTGAATCTCTCAGCACTGAGACGACGGATCCATTAACGATTCCCCTGTTAAAAATTAGTAAGCCTGTTCCATCGTTGACTGCAAGACCTACCTCTGGTGTAATATGTCCGCAGTTAAGCACTGTTTCTTTCGCCTTCTGAAAAATAAGATTGCATTGTTGGCAACTATTTGCCACATTATAATTAATAGCAAAACATGCAGCAGAAGACTGTGTTGTATTATCGTCAAGTGGGACCTGAGCTATAGGGGTAGTATTATTTGTAACTGCCGCCCCTGTATTATGGTTGTACTGAGATGATCCCCGAGAATGAGATCGATTCCGAGTATAATTGTTAGAATTATCTCGTCGTCCTCTATAGTAACTATTATCTCGATGTCTCGAGCCATGATTATTACCATTCCAGTTATTGTTATTTTTTCGGGGTATGTGATCGATTATAAATTAGTGTTATGTTGACCATTGTGGTAGTTTGTTTGAGGTGAATAATTTCTATCTCGTGATCTACCTCTGTTGAATTCATTTTTATTGTTGAAATCATTATTATGTCCCTTCTGAAAGTTAACATTGTGATTTCTTTGGAACCTACTTCTGTCTACACTGTGATGTCTTTGTTTGTTATTATGATTGTAGGCCATATTAGACGCCTCAGGTAGAGGTTCTCTTAATGAGTAGTTAGAAATGGTTGCATTCGGATGTGCCGAACAGTAGTTTAAAGAAATTTTTTCCAACTCGTCAATAGTACCTGGTTTACGCTCCTGCAAATATGCAAAGAATGGCTGGCTAACCGAAGATAATACCTTATCCCGTAGTAGCAAATCAACTAATTTGTCGTACAATTTGTTGACTTCTGCCAGTTCAACCCATCTATTAAATGTATTGCGTATGTTCGCAATGAATCCTGCAAAATCTTTTGGAGATTCAGGTAAAATTCCCTTAAATTTCAACCTACAGTGTTCCTCGTCCAGGTGAAACCTTCGTAAAAGCAAGGACTTAATAGCACCGTAGTTATTTGCTATTGATGGGTCAGCATTGGGCATTGGGTGGCGATGCTATTTACGGCGCCACCTCAGATTGGGCGAAGAGAGGCTCACACAAGAAGCAGAGGTGAGGAGAAAACGTCGAAAGGAGCACCAGGAAAATAAGCAGCTGAGGGCTGTCACCTCAGGGGCGCATTCCCATAGTCAGTTATGACTGAAGGGGCTATATCTATATCTATATCTGCTTCTCATCAGAAGGAGCAGATTTTTCAGTTACTACAATCTTTTCTGATGTGCTCACGGATGTTCTTTGGCATATAGATATTATTCAACATGATATCATGCTGACAGATTTCAGACCTATCAAACTGAAACCATATCCTATACCTATTCATTTGCAATCACAAGTACAGGAAGAAATAAAAGAGAGGATAAAGTTAAATATAATTGTTTCATTACATTCTCCATACAGTTTTCCTATGGTATTGACTAGGAAGAAAGACAAATGTATTCGGATTTGCATAGATTTTAGGCGCTTAACTGTCGTGAATCTCTAAGACGCAGAACATTACCTTTGTTAGATTCTCTTCTGATGATATAGCCATTGAATTAGAAGGTTAGAAAACGCAGCTATTCAGCTTGGCGGTCAAGTTTTACCCCACAGCTATTGTTCATATTAGAACACCCTTTTTCACAGGGAATGTAAAAGTATGTATGCTAAAAAAGCCTATTGCTGATCTGATGGTTGGTCGTATACACGGCAGTAAAGATTGTACTCCAGATGAGATCATAGAATGGGAGAAACATAACCTATGCACTGGAAACGCCGTGACGACTAGAGCGCAGACTCAATTCATGGAGAAAGTTGGTGATAATAAAATGGATGCAGACAACCAAGAGGAATTTGTAGTCAATTCACCTATTGACAGGGAAACATTTGCAACCAAACAAAAAGAGGATAAATCTTTAAAAAAAATTTTAAGCTGGTTGATAAAGTTGACAATCTATCCTCAGGTAATAATAACAAACATTGGTTTGTTATTAAAAATGACATATTGATTAGATGTTTTAATGACAAATCACAAATGAAACAAGTTATGGTCCCGTATACTTTTAGACGGTACATTCTTCAACATGCGCATGACTCACAGTGTGCTGGACATATGGGATATACTCGAACACGATCTCGAGTACTGTCTTCATTCTTTTGGCCAGGAGTGTCAAGAGATATTTCGCAGTATGTACGTTCCTGTACTACATGCCAAGAAGTGAAAGCACGTGGAGCTTTTCACACGGCGCCTATTCAGGCTTGCGATATCTCAGTAAGACCGTTTGACAAGATGGCCATAGATATTATTGGTCCATTGCTACCATCGGCCAGAGGACATAGATTCGTCCTTACGTGCATTGATTTGTGCACACGATGGCCAGAAGCTATCCCATTAAAGACCACCACTACCACAGATGTAGCTGATGCACTACATCTCATCTTTTCTAGAATAGGGTTCCCTAGAAAACTTTTATCAGACCATGGGTCACAGTTCATATCTGACACCATGAAGGAAGTCATGAAAACTTGGAACATTGATAGGAATTTAAGTAGTATTTATCATCCTATGAGTAATGGTGCAGTTGAAAGACTTAACCGTACACTTAAACAACTACTACATAAGGTTACTGTTAAGCACCCTCATGACTGGGACAGAGCACTCCCAGCTGTTCTATTTGCTTATCGGGAGGTACCGCATGAACAAACTGGCTTCTCTCCCATTGAATTGGAAGGTTAGAAAACGCAGCTATTCAGCTTGGCGGTCAAGTAACAAAGGGTAGCGTCTCCTAGTTACCGACTGTGACCCAAACAACGCTAGACACGTCATAATCGATCGTGTATGGAGTGTTCAATAATTGAAACATCTATCGCAATATATTAAATGTCTTAACCTTTACAATTGCACGTCTGCTAACCTTTAGCAGACGGCGTTAATAACATATACCGTAACAGTGCCGATAATGTTTCATGGCCTTCAAGTCTGGGCAGGTTTGGTATTGGCAAGATGAATGAAAATGGACAACGGCTTTTAGAGTTGTGCGTCCACCATGACCTCTGCGTGACCAACACCTACTTTCAGACAAAACCCCAGCATAAGGTGTCATGGAGACACCCACGATCCAAGCACTGGCACCAACTTGACCTGATTCTCGTCAGAAGGCCACTTCTCAGGTCTGTGCTCTCCACGCGCTCGTACCATAGTGCAGACTGTGATACAGATCACTCCTTGGTTTGCTGCAAAATCAGAGCACAACCAAGAAAACTATATCGTGTCAGACATGAAGGGAAACCACGCATTGATACCAGCAAGATGTCAGACCCTTTCATGATCGTTCAATTCACTGCGACCTTCGAGAAAGTGCTCAGTAGCCCTCAGCATGGAGATACTATTACAGAGAACTGGGAGCATCTACGGAACACCATTCAAAGGGCTGCACTTGCCACCTTTGGTAAGAAAACAGCAAAGTCAAATGACTGGTTTGATGCTTCATCAGATGTGATGGCACCTGTCATTGAAGCTAAGCGCAGTGCTATGAATGAATACAAACGTTCACCAAGTGCCAGAACCCTACAGATCCTGGGGGCTACGAGAGGCAAAGTTCAACAAACTGCTCGACGCTGTGCAAATGACTACTGGCTCCAGCTCAGTGAGAGCATCCAGATCGCGGCGCAGGCAGACAACATTAGACAAATGTGTGACGGTATAGAGAAAGCACTTGGCCCCCATAAAAGTAGGACGGCACCGCTGGAGACCATCAGCGGAGAGGGGCTGGCCGATGGGGGGTAAGCAGATGGAGAGGTGGGTCGGGCACTGCTCTGGGCTTGCGCTAGAGACGATGGCGTTAAGCCTGCAGCCCTTGATGGGGTCAACGGTCTGCCAACTATGGAGGAGCTGGATGCCGAACCAACATTAGAGGAACTCAGTAAGGCCATTGATAGCTTGGCCTCTGGCAAAGCACCAGGCAGTGATGGGATTCCTCCTGATTTAATCAAATGCTGTAAGAGCACGCTATTACATCCCCTGCATAGGATGCTGTGCCAGTGCTGGGAAGGGACAACTATTCCTCAAGACATGCGAGATGCCAAGATTGTAACACTGTATAAAAATAAAGGAGACAGAGGTGATTGCAATAACTACAGAGGCATCTCTCTTCTTAGTATTGTTGGTAAGGTTTTTGCCAAAGTCATCTTAATGCGACTACACAAGTTGGCTGAGCGCATGTGTCCAGAGTCACGGTGTGGATTCCGAGCTGGCAGATCAACAACAGACGTGATCTTCTCTCTCCGCCAGCTTCGGGAAAAGTCAAGAGAGCAGGGAAGACCATTGTATATCGCCTTTGTGGACCTCACGAAAGCATTCGACCTGGTTAGTGGGGATGGACTCTTTAGGATCCTCCTGAAAATAGGCTGCCCTTCTAAGGTGCTGGAAATGATAAAGTCATTCCATGACGGCATGAAGGGAACAGTCCAATATGCAGGAAGCACGTCACAGCCCTTTGATATACGAAGTGGCGTTAAACATGGCTGTGTTCTGGCTCCGACCCTCTTCGGAATCTTCTTTGCCTTGCTCTTGAAACATGCATTCAGAGATGCAACTGAAGGAATATGCCTTCACACTAGGTCAGATGGCCGTCTGTTTGATCTTTCAAGGCTGAAGGCAGGGACAAAAATCAGAAGGGTCACTATAAGAGACTTGTTGTTCGCTGATGATGCTGCAGTCGTCACTCAAGGCCAACAGGAGCTTCAGAGCTTGATGAATCGCTTCACTAAAGCATGCAAGGACTTTGGCCTCACAATAAGTCTAAAGAAAACGAATGTGCTGAGTCAGGATGTGGGTGCTGCACCAGTTGTCACTATCGATAACTATGAATTGGCAGTGGTGCACTACTTCACATACCTAGGGTCTACCATCAATGACAAACTCTCACTGGATACAGAAATCGACAGCCGCATTGGCAAAGCTGCAGCTACCTTTGCCCGCCTCACATCGCGTGTTTGGGGAAACTCTACACTCACAATGAAGACCAAAGCTGCGGTATATAATGCCTGCGTCACCAGCACACTCCTATATGGCAGCGAGACCTGGACGACCTATGCTAAGCAAGAAAGAAGGCTCAATACCTTCCATTTGCGGTGTCTACGCCGCATCCTCGGCATTTCGTGGAAAGATAAAGTGACAAATGTCGAGGTGTTGTCACGTGCTGGCCTTCAAAGTATGTATACACTTCTTAGACAGCGCAGACTTCACTGGCTTGGCCATGTTCGCCGCATGGAAGATGGTCGCATCCCAAAAGATATCTTCTACGGACAATTAGCAGATGGCAAGAGAACAGTTGGGCGACCACAGCTGAGGTTCAAAGATGTGTGCAAGAGAGATATGAGGGTACTGGACATGGATCCAGCAACATGGGAGGATGAAGCTGCCGATCGCACTAAGTGGCGATGCTATTTACGGCGCCACCTCAGATTGGGCGAAGAGAGGCTCACACAAGAAGCAGAGGTGAGGAGAAAACGTCGAAAGGAGCACCAGGAAAATAAGCAGCTGAGGGCTGTCACCTCAGGGGCGCATTCCCATAGTCAGTTATGACTGAAGGGGCTATATCTATATCTATATCTGCTTCTCATCAGAAGGAGCAGATTTTTCAGTTACTACAATCTTTTCTGATGTGCTCACGGATGTTCTTTGGCATATAGATATTATTCAACATGATATCATGCTGACAGATTTCAGACCTATCAAACTGAAACCATATCCTATACCTATTCATTTGCAATCACAAGTACAGGAAGAAATAAAAGAGAGGATAAAGTTAAATATAATTGTTTCATTACATTCTCCATACAGTTTTCCTATGGTATTGACTAGGAAGAAAGAGAAATGTATTCGGATTTGCATAGATTTTAGGCGCTTAACTGTCGTGAATCTCTAAGACGCAGAACATTACCTTTGTTAGATTCTCTTCTGATGATATAGCCATTGAATTGGAAGGTTAGAAAACGCAGCTATTCAGCTTGGCGGTCAAGTAACAAAGGGTAGCGTCTCCTAGTTACCGACTGTGACCCAAACAACGCTAGACACGTCATAATCGATCGTGTATGGAGTGTTCAATAATTGAAACATCTATCGCAATATATTAAATGTCTTAACCTTTACAAACTTTGTTGCTGAGTTATTTGCCGGTTGAAGATCATGTGCTGAGTATAGTTATTTTAATGATTTCTTGTTGATCGTGCTTGTTTTATCATTACGCGAATTAGGGTGAAGCGTTCATACAACTCAGTAGCATGATATGAAGAAGTAACATGTAATACTTGAACTCAGCAACATTAATGAAGTAATTAATGCCTTCAGGTTGAGTCCGTAATATTTAATCACATGTACACACAGGATGATCATTTCAAATATGAGCAGAATATAAGTCCGTATAAGTCATGCATAAATTAATCAATAACGTAGACTGCTGGTTTACGTGTCAATGTCCGTTTAAGGATACAATGCAGTATTGTCGTCAGAACATCACAGCTATATGCAGCGCAGATAGACATGGCTACCTGCCGACAGTGAGACTGCGAGTCTGAATATTTCATACGAATTGGACGATTATTCTCCTCCTTCTGAGGATTCTAGTTAAACACTAACCTCCGTAAGTTTCCTCTCATATAGAGTTCTAGGACTGACCCTGGTCCATCATAAATGCACATATAAATGCTATATCATGCCATTGAATTGGAAGGTTAGAAAACGCAGCTATTCAGCTTGGCGGTCAAGTAACAAAGGGTAGCGTCTCCTAGTTACCGACTGTGACCCAAACAACGCTAGACACGTCATAATCGATCGTGTATGGAGCGTTCAATAATTGAAACATCTATCGCAATATATTAAATGTCTTAACCTTTACAATTGCACGTCTGCTAACCTTTAGCAGACGGCGTTAATAACATATACCGTAACAATTCCCTGTACACCGGGGAAAAAAAATCGATAGATTTTTTTCAAGATCTATCCGACTTAACAATTTTTCAAAAAATTTAACACCATTGTGACATATGGCCGACGATGTTCTGAGTAGAACCGTGTCGCGGTCATGTCAACTAACTATTTGTCATAGTCATCTAACATTAATCATATTATATATCAATATTATGCATATTATTATATCAACTAAATAAAATGTGTAATGTCAATAGTGAATGATAGAATTAAATTAAAGTAAGGTCTGTCGTATTAGTATGTCATATAGGAATTAATTTGACTAATTAAAATTAAATTAATTAATTAAACTAAGAGTTAAATTATTAAGATTCTAATGTAACACGATGTTATGAGAGAAGAAAAGACAAAATAAGTGAGAAGAAATAGAAAGAAATTCGAATATAAGTTTAACTTAATTGTGTGTGTTAAGTGTTAGTGAATAATAACTATCTAATTTAACTAACTAAATAACGTATAGGTACATTAAAAAAAAAATATTAATCTAATACTTGTGTGAGATTTATTTTCTCTTTTCATAATTTCTTCTTTTTATATTTCGTTCTCTTTTTTTGTTTTTTTCATTTCATTTTTTTTCTCACATTTCATTTTATTGATATTAATTCAATTAAGAAGTTAAGTTAACTAATTAATTAGTATAGGATATGATGATCCATCCGTAGTCCTGATCCTGATGAATTCTTTTAGACAAAGTGTTGAAACGTTTCCGTCGGACAGAAATGTCAATTATCCTAGGATCCAAGAATTAAGTGCACATAGGATAATAAGTTCGACTTGTCGTCAGATATTGTTCCATGATTGTTCAACGAATATTCATATATTGTGTATGGACGTTAGACGAAGTTTCAATGTCAATATGTATACCTTGATTGTCTTTAGTTCAATTCTGTGATGCATATAGTGTTTATAATTATTAACTTGAAGTCAAGGTTAGTTCCCTTATAGTTGATACTCCGTTCTATCCAATGTAGTGATGATTGACGTATTTTAGGAATGTCAATGTTGATTATTCGTCGTCAATAGGATTACGTGACAACGCATCCGCCACAATGTTTTCAGTGCCAGGAATATGTTCAATGGAGAATTCAAATGGCTGCAGGATGATCGCGTATCTGGCGAGTTTTGGACTTTTGTGGTTTGATCTACGCAAAGATGCTACAGCACGCTGGTCAGTCTGAATGGTGAATGGAGCACCAAGCAAGAACTTTTCCAGTTTTGTGATTGCCCATATAACTGACAAAAGTTCCTTGTCCACTGTGGAATACTTTGTTTCTGCCGGCTTTAGCTTTCTTGAAATATATAAGGTAGGATGTAGAACGCCATCATGGTTCTGGAGCAGGCATGCACCGATGCCGTAGTTACTAGCATCTGTTCGTAAGAAAAATCTTTTGGAAGCATCGGGAAGTCTTAAAATTGGTTCATGCGAAAACAAATTTATAATTTTGTTGAAAGTTTCATTGCATATACCAGTCCATGTCACCTTCACCGGCATGTCTTTTTTTAACAATGAAGACAATACAGCCGTGATGGATGACAAGTTTGGTATGAATCTACTGTAATATTGAACAAGTCCTAACAAACTCCTGACCTGTTTCTTCGTCTGAGGAACTGCTATGTTTAGAATTTTGGAGACTGTACTAGGTAACGTTCGGATATATCCCGATCCAATGATATGTCCCAAAAAAGGTTATCTCATTACACGCGATCTGAACCTTTGTAGGTTTAGCAGTTAGATGATAATTCCTTAGAGTGTCGAAAACATATCTAAGTCCCGAAACATGTTCCTCAAACGACGAACTAAACAAGCATATGTCGTCAATATATGTAATAACGTCTGGTCTACCTGATAAAATTTGTCGCATCAGGCGAATGAAGGTAGCTGGCGCATTAACAAGCCCAAAAGGCATCACATTCCACTGGTATAGACCTTGTGGAGTGGAAAATGCGGTGTAGTACTTAGCCTTTTCGGTCAGTGGTATCTGCCAATAACCTTTAGTTAAGTCTATCTTACTAAATATAGTTGCGTTGGATAGACGTGGCAGTAAGTCGTCGATAAGTGGATGTGGTTCGCTGTCAACTATAGTCTTAGCATTTAATTTTCTATAGTCAACACATAGTCTGATGTTATTGTCCTTCTTCCGGACAATCACTAATGGAGAAGAGAATGGCGAATTACTAGTCTCAATGATTCCCAGAGACAACATCTGTTCAAGTTCCTTAGTAGTTTTAGCAAGGAAATGTAAAGGAACCGAATAGGGATGTACACGAATAGGTGTATCGTCATTGAGAGTAATGTCATGACTGATAGCCGATGTGCGACCCGGGACGTCGGTCAACACATCTGGATAAGATTGTAATAGATTAGCAATCTGTAGACGCTGTTGCGGTGTAACCGTTGAAGAGATGGTTACATCCCGCCAAGATTCAGTAGGTTGAACTACTGGTACCGGTAACGGTAACTGTACCTCAGGAAAAGAAGATTCTTCTTCCTGGATGACGGATAAGTTGGAATAATAACAAGTAGATACTGTGTTGTCATCTAGTTCATGAAAAATTGACTGTAAGTGTTCAGGACGTGTATGAAATTGCTTGAGCATGTTAATATGAAATATCTTTTTGTGTCCCTTGATATCTAAGACGTAATCAACGTCGGAAATTTTATCAATGACTTTGTAAGGACCATTCCAAGATATCAATAATTTATTGTTATTGTGAGGAAGTAACACATAAGCCTCATCGCCTGGGAATAATTGGCGTAATCGTCGAGACCTATTTTGTAGAGATCGAGCCTTAGCTTTTGCAGCCTCAGAAGAAGCTGTTGCCAACTGGCAAGACTCAATAATGTTCTTCCGAAGATTAATCACATACTCGTAAGATGACTGAGTGTCCTGAGTCATCTCTGCGTCAATTAATAAGTCTTTTATTAGTCCCATAGGACCTCTTGGGGGAGCACCAAAAACTAATTCAAAGGGAGAGAAGCCAGTTTGTTCATGCGGTACCTCCCGATAAGCAAATAGAACAGCTGGGAGTGCTCTGTCCCAGTCATGAGGGTGCTTAACAGTAACCTTATGTAGTAGTTGTTTAAGTGTACGGTTAAGTCTTTCAACTGCACCATTACTCATAGGATGATAAATACTACTTAAATTCCTATCAATGTTCCAAGTTTTCATGACTTCCTTCATGGTGTCAGATATGAACTGTGACCCATGGTCTGATAAAAGTTTTCTAGGAAACCCTATTCTAGAAAAGATGAGATGTAGTGCATCAGCTACATCTGTGGTAGTGGTGGTCTTTAATGGGATAGCTTCTGGCCATCGTGTGCACAAATCAATGCACGTAAGGACGAATCTATGTCCTCTGGCCGATGGTAGCAATGGACCAATAATATCTATGGCCATCTTGTCAAACGGTCTTACTGAGATATCGCAAGCCTGAATAGGCGCCGTGTGAAAAGCTCCACGTGCTTTCACTTCTTGGCATGTAGTACAGGAACGTACATACTGCGAAATATCTCTTGACACTCCTGGCCAAAAGAATGAAGACAGTACTCGAGATCGTGTTCGAGTATATCCCATATGTCCAGCACACTGTGAGTCATGCGCATGTTGAAGAATGTACCGTCTAAAAGTATACGGGACCATAACTTGTTGTTTCATTTGTGATTTGTCATTAAAACATCTAATCAATATGTCATTTTTAATAACAAACCAATGTTTGTTATTATTACCTGAGGATAGATTGTCAACTTTATCAACCAGCTTAAAAATTTTTTTTAAAGATTTATCCTCTTTTTGTTTGGTTGCAAATGTTTCCCTGTCAATAGGTGAATTGACTACAAATTCCTCTTGGTTGTCTGCATCCATTTTATTATCACCAACTTTCTCCATGAATTGAGTCTGCGCTCTAGTCGTCACGGCGTTTCCAGTGCATAGGTTATGTTTCTCCCATTCTATGATCTCATCTGGAGTACAATCTTTACTGCCGTGTATACGACCAACCATCAGATCAGCAATAGGCTTTTTTAGCATACATACTTTTACATTCCCTGTGAAAAAGGGTGTTCAAATATGAACAATAGCTGTGGGGTAAAACTCAATAGTTCCACCAAATGTCATGCAGCGTACGTATTCTCCTGTCGCACAGCTAGGATGTACCAGCGACTGACGTACACCAATCGTCGTGGAACCTGAATCTCTCAGCACTGAGACGACGGATCCATTAACGATTCCCCTGTTAAAAATTAGTAAGCATGTTCCATCGTTGACTGCAAGACCTACCTCTGGTGTAATATGTCCGCAGTTAAGCACTGTTTCTTTCGCCTTCTGAAAAATAAGATTGCATTGTTGGCAACTATTTGCCACATTATAATTAATAGCAAAACATGCAGCAGAAGACTGTGTTGTATTATCGTCAAGTGGGACCTGAGCTATAGGGGTAGTATTATTTGTAACTGCCGCCCCTGTATTATGGTTGTACTGAGATGATCCCCGAGAATGAGATCGATTCCGAGTATAATTGTTAGAATTATCTCGTCGTCCTCTATAGTAACTATTATCTCGATGTCTCGAGCCATGATTATTACCATTCCAGTTATTGTTATTTTTCGGGGTATGTGATCGATTATAATTAGTGTTATGTTGACTATTGTGGTAGTTTGTTTGAGGTGAATAATTTCTATCTCGTGATCTACCTCTGTTGAACTCATTTTTATTGTTGAAATCATTATTATGTCCCTTCTGAAAGTTAACATTGTGATTTCTTTGGAACCTACTTCTGTCTACACTGTGATGTCTTTGTTTGTTATTATGATTGTAGGCCATATTAGACGCCACAGGTAGAGGTTCTCTTAATGAGGAGTTAGAAATGGTTGCATTCGGATGTGCCGAACAGTAGTTTAAAGAAATTTTTTCCAACTCGTCAATAGTACCTGGTTTACGCTCCTGCAAATATGCAAAAAATGGCTGGCTAACCGAAGATAATACCTTATCCCGTAGTAGCAAATCAACTAATTTGTTGTACGATTTGTTGACTTCTGCCAGTTCAACCCATCTATTAAATGTATTGCGTATGTTCGCAATGAATCCTGCAAAATCTTTTGGAGATTCAGGTAAAATTCCCTTAAATTTCAACCTACAGTGTTCCTCGTCCAGGTGAAACCTTCGTAAAAGCAAGGACTTAATAGCACCGTAGTTATTTGCTATTGATGGGTCAGCATTTTGAGAAGCCGTCAATGGTTCTACAACCAAGAATTCATTTAACTTGAGTACCCATGACTCTTCAGGCAAATGATTTGTTTTGCAAGTCTGTTCAAAACGTGACAGGAACGATGAAAGGTCGTCAACGTTTAAGTTGAAAGTGGGTAATTTAAAGTTGTAGAAATGTTTAGTTTGGCTGGATGACGATCCATTTTGTGCGTTATTATTCTGGTTTGCATCAGCACTTTGTGCTTGTAATCTTGCTGTCTCCAATTTAATACGCGCCAATTCCATTTCTTGTTGTAAAATAATTTCCTCTCGTTTCAATTTATTCTCTTCTTCCTGTTGAGCAATTTCTCTTAATCTATTTTCCTTGGCAATTTGCTTCATCTCACGTTCTGCTTCCTTTCTTTCACGTTCCTCCTCCTCTTTCTTTAATGCAGCCTTTTTCTCTGCTTCTTTTCTTTCACGTTCCTCCATTTCTGCTTTATGTTTTTCCAGTTCTGCCTCAGCAAACTGACGAAGTTCTTGAGATTTATAACCATATTCCTTACCAATTTTAACGAAATGGTCTATAGTAAGCATTTTGACTTTTATCTGGTAAGTAATTATTGATAATTACTGATTAAAATAGTCAATAGTAGCTTCAGAGTAATTATTATACTTACTCAACTTAGGAATATTCAATATAAATAATCACAATAGTACTGAACTCTTATGTCTAAGTTCAAATAATAGACAATATTTTGTAACAATATTGTATCTAAGTACTAACTATATCATAAATAGTTATGATATCTGTTAACTATAATGTAATTACATAACACAATTAATCTTAATATCCAATAATGTTGGGTATGATTCCTAGTAATTATACTGTTCAATGTACTAAGTCACTCTCTTAGTACCAGAAAAGTATATTAAATAATATACAATGGGTCTGTCACCTCAAAGGTAAATAGACTAATAAGATTATTTTATTTGGGTCAATTTATATATATTTTATTATTATTATTATAATTATTATTATGCCCTAGGGATCTCTTTATAAATTGTAGTGCTAATTTTTCTTGGACTATCACTGCATAATTATGAGAGGCAATGTCCCCATATTAACCTTTAAATGTCAGAAAAAATTTAATTAAATTAAATTACAAGTGTATTATTGAATAATAATGTCATATTATTAATGTAGTAGTTAATTATATATCATGCGTCAAACAAAACAGTGATGCAACTAAAGGTACACA
>JAMPIV010018907.1:0-68650 GCA_024509875.1 Oreohelix idahoensis
GCTAGTATGACGTTCTAAAAAAAAAAAAAAAAAAAAAATAAATACATGGGCGGTAACGCTAATTAGTGACCAGCACTGTTCTTTTACCATTCTTCTTTCCTTTTATTGAATTAATTCGTTAGGCTTTACATTTTACTTTTTAATTTAGATATGTGGATTTAGAATGTTCTCACGAACCAATTTACTGGTTTTGACTATTTGGATTTGGTCTGGATTTTAAAGACCATCACCACTGCACACGGGACAACGTTTGCAGTCCTCCGATTCTCCTCCCTTAGATCACACTAAGGAGAAACTATCGCAGCACAGTGCACTGCACGAACTCCGTAGCGCCGGCGAGGATCGCGATGTTGTGGTATTAGAGAAATTCCAATTGTATAAATATGTGGTAGTCAGGTGGTTTCCTAATTTTTTATAAACTTTTGCCAGTGGCAGCGGCCGTTTTGGCCTACTAATCTTTTACGAATTTCGTTCTGCCGAGGTATTTTAAAACGTGCGCAGCTTGCGCACGGTGACCACTTATTGTCTCGACCCTTATCCGAGAAGGCTAGGCACTTCCGAATTCCTCATTACCCTAGGATTACCTCTCTTACCCGGGGAGCTAACCACTGCGTTAGCTGATACTAAATAAACAGTAACCATAGTTACACTAGCTGTCCTTGACCAAGCTGGCCATTATATTTAGACATAGCGACAGTGACTTTCATTTACTGAACTGACCTCAGCAGTAGTAACGTAACAGCTTCTACTATTACCAACTACTCTGGCTATACAACAGTGTTCAATTACTAACATTTTAACTTATTCATTCTTTCACTGATTTCATTACGCGTTCCTTACGGAGTACGAGGTCACCACTACAATCTAACTCCCTTGCAGAAAGCCTGCGTCAGTTCCCCCCCCAGTGCTCTTTGTAGCAGTTGTTGGCTGCTATTTGTTTTACGTGATGAGTTTGCCATCCTCGTGCATATAAAAGCTAATCATCATCATCATCGTTTTCTTCTTGCGCCTTACGGATCATGGAACCAGAACTGTAGTTGACCTACTTACAGGAAGCCTGCACAAGGCATTTACATGTTCTTACAGCGGCGGTTTCTATAGCAACTGGTTTGATATGATTGGGTTGCCAGCCCCCATGAACATCCTCAAATCCTATTCTTTATTTGTGTTGTAAGTGGCCCCTTGGAAAAACTACCATGAAACATAGAATCCATGGGCGGCTCTAGGAATTTCACCGGGATACTTCAGAATAATAGGGCTCCCCGAAGCTCCTTATTTTACACATATTTTTAGACAATTAAAAATAGCATTAACGTATTTTGAAGAAAAAAAAAAAAAAATGTGACAACTTGATAATTTTATTATACAATTAACCTTCAAAAATTTATTATTTTTATTTTTTTAAAAAAGTAAAAACTATTTGTAGCATAATTAGATTAAACTAAAAACGTAAGGTACAACTACAACGAGACAAATTTATTAAAATAAGATTTACATATTTTATATTATAGCATAACAACAGTAACTCAAAAATATTAATACCTATAATAATAATTTAACTATTTATCACATAATTGCACGTAAAAAGTATATTATACTATAAAATTAATTTTTCTCTTTTTTCCTGAATTCGCAAACTAATCAATTACATTTTCTATGTTTATGTCGAGAAATAGATGTACAAGCATTAATGCCAACCCTAATAATCTTTCTTCTGTTATCTTATTTCTCAGCCACGTTTTTAATCATGCGAAGAGGCCGAAAGCAAAGCTCAGCACTGGCCACGCTGACACGGCAGTGTTAATAAAATGGTGTAATAAAAGTGTGACATTTGGGGTAAACGTCACGATCACAGTATGAATTTATTTTTACAGGATCTTTCATATCACTTATCAGTTTTTTTTTTTTTTTTTTTGAAGAAGCCGCAAAGATTTCGCATGCCAGATCGTAACTTTCTGCTCCAAAGATTTTGTATAAGAAATTTAGTTTTCAATTTCTCATGCTCTTTCTCTATAATCTGTCCGGACGGTCCTTGTTTTTGCACATCTTCTTTGTTAATATTGGTTACTGATTGGAAGAAGAGGATTTAAATGGAACGCCTTAAGCTTATCTTCTGAAAAACGCGTCTTGACATCAGTTACCAACATAGTAATAAATAAACTTCTATAATATCCTTCCACACTACTTGGTGCATGATTATCCCTTATTGTTTTTGTTGTCCAGCAATTATCTGCTTTCGTAATAACAATTTCATGATTAATAGCTAACTGTTCTATTGATATCCAAATTGACGAAAAACACACTTTCTGCGTCACCTCTTTGGCTATTCAGAACTGTAAGAAGATATTCAATGCACGCACCCGGTGAACTTTAAATCAAGGGTTACGGCACAAATATACACAATTGCTTTCTAAAGCTACTATGAAGTTCTGATGATAACACAGAATGAAACTAAACTAGGTTCGTAAACCTTTGGGGTACTTACCATTCTCCAGTGATAAAAATTATAATAAAGCCCCCTCAGTCATAACTGACTATGAGAATGCGCCCCTGCGGTGACAGCGTTCACCTGTTTTTTTTCCTGGTGTTCCTTTCGACGAATTCTCCTTTCTTCTGCTTGCCGTTCTTTTCGCCCAATCTGAGGTGGCGCTGTGGAGAGCATCGCCACTTGGTGCAATCGTTAGCTTTATCCTTCCAGGTTGCTGGATGTTTGTCCAGTGCAATCAAGTTTCTCTTGTACACATCTTTAAATCTCAGCTGCGATCGCCCAACTGTTCTTTTGCCATCTGCCAATTTTCCGTAGAAGATGTCTCTCGGGATGCGACCATCTTCCATACGGCGGACATGGCCAAGCCAATGTAGTCTGCGCTGTCTAAGCAGTGTGTTCATGCTTTGAAGGTCAGCACGTGACAACACCTCGACTTTTGTCCTTCCACAAAATACCGAGGATGTAGCGAAGACACCGTAGATGGAAGGTATTGCGCTTTCTTTCATTCTTGGCATAGGTTGTCCATGTCTCACTGCCATATAGAAGTGTGATTGTAACTGCTACTTCCCGTGCAATGCCGATACCTATAGGGTGAAGCTGGAGTGCCCTCTCCAGGGCATCGACCTTGGGCACAGTTAAAAGGAGATCAAGCTGTTGCTCATGTAGCATGTCCTCCCTTTCTACGCAGCCGGTAGATTGACCAGTACCAGACTAGTTTTATTTCGTCCGTCGTCCGACCTAACCATTACTTAAATAATTAATTAAGCCGACTATAATTAGTATAATAACACATAGTTATAATAATAAACATCAATAACTAAAATGAACGCAAGAGCAGGCATCACAACACTATAGCCAGAACCTGACGGGCGGGATACTTACGGTATCTTGGTCCGTAATGCAGATCATAGGTGAACTCTGAAACGGCGCTCCCTGGGATCTCTGATTTGAGGTCAGCCTAAACAATGTCAACAATGGTTCATTAAGCAACAACAACAGCGACACAAGAACAGCAAAGATACAATGACTAGATGGGGAATTCAAATAAAGTCATTATCATCATTGTCACAGAGAGTTTTATGCTCAATAAATTTTCTATATACTCTTCTTTTTCAACCCGTGTCCTCTATTTTATTATCACTCTTTACCTTTTTCCTGTATTTTTCGCATTCGTTCGTTTGCGAAAAATATTTTCTTTCCCATTCTCACTTTTCCGCTTTCTTTCTCATATTGGGATACGCATTTCTATTATGTAAGACGTCAGCCACTTAGGTAGACGAGAAAATTGTGAATATGCATCTATCTCAGACATACGAGCAGACTTTTGTCTGCACATTCAGCTGACACGCGCGTTTTCTTCGGCTGAGCGCTCAGGTGAGGCGCGATAACCGACATCTCCACGGCGCAGTATGAGACATTTGTCTAGCAATTCCATCTGACACGGCACTCACTGTTGGCCCTGGTCAGCGTGAGGTGTGAAGACGAGAAGTGTCAGTTATGGCATGCGTCTAGTTAATGGGAGGTGTTAGAGAGAGAGAAGGGGTGAGACCTGCGCTATTGCGTGGTTTTTGGAAATAGTAGGAGCCTTTGTCTGGTTTAAGATATTAACCAGAGTTTGAAACTTGATTCCACTCATTCTCCATTTGCAGTAGACGTGGTCACAGGAAGGAGAGCTCTGAAACTTTTCAGCAGTTCTCGTCTCGTTTGAAGGGATATCTGACAAAGTGCCTAGAGCTCTCGCAGCTCCCCTCTACCTACGAAGGTCTTGAGGAATTTGTTATAACCGAACAAATAAAGAACACTTTGTCTGCTGATACCCGGAGATGTATAGCTGAGCAGGGTGCAGAAAAGCTTGAAGACATCTTGGAAAAGTCTGAGCGCTATCAAAATGCGCTGGCTGAACTGCCGGCCACAAAACGTAAACCGACAGAGGAGCATTTTCGAAAGAATAATCTAGACCAATCTTCTCAGGCTTCTAATCAGAATAACCACAGAGAAACTGGACCTCAAAACCCCCCTCCTGAAAAATCCAAGTTCTACAAAAACAAGTACCCCAACCACAGTAAACAGTCTGATCAACCCGACCGCCCTTCATGGCAGCGCAGCCAGAAAGGACAAGGTGGCAAAGGGAGAACCCCTGAGCACGGGACTAATGATCAGGGCGAGCACACCGAGCCGAAACGCATAGAATGCTTGCTAACAGTCTCGCAAGGCGGAATTATTGACAGTGATTCCCAACCTGTAGAGGGAGAGAGACCCTCTACGCGAGGTACTGTTATTTTGAACGGTTCTCAAACTTTTTGTTTATTTGATACGGGGCTTTCTTATGATTTCATTGTTGCCAGACACCTGGTTAAACCCGGTCAAGAGACAGGAGAGACCGTCGAACTTTGTGGAGTTCTTAAGAGTGAGGCACCTACAGCGCTTCCCATCGCATTGGTGGAGATACACTCTGACTTTGTCAGAGGTGTGATCAAAGCGGCTGTTATGGATGACCCCATCTACCCAGTCATACTTGGCGGTAGATACGTGTTTATTGGGAAACCGGAAGAGCCGATTGTGGCAGCAGTAACTTCAAGAGGGCAAACCAAGAAGGAACGGGAGCCTGCGCCTAATATGTTACCTATGGAACTTAAAGAAGCGCAACAAAAGGACCCTACTTTGGCACCCTGCTTTAGGAAACTGCCCATGGCTAAGGAACCCAGACAGCACGGGGACATTTTTTCTAAGGATGGCGTACTTTATCGCAGAACGGGCAAGCCTGACCAAGGTTACAACCAGCTCCTAGTACCGAAACAGTACAGAAGCCAAATCCTAGAAATGGGGCACTCTCTTCCCTTCAGCGGACATATGGGACAGAACGCCACAAACCAACGGATAACCACTCATTATTGGTGGCCAGGAGTAAATACTGATATTATCAGATATGTCAAATCCTGTGCCCAGTGCCAACGTGTGCCACCCAAGCAACGGGCACCCCCACTCTCTTTGGGTGAAATGCCAATAGTGGGAACACCATTCGAACGGGTTGTGATCGACATTTTAGGGCCTTTCGAAAGGACTAAAAGAAGGAACAGGTTCATCCTCACCTTAGTCGACACATACACTTTATGGGCAGAAGCTATCCCGCTAACATGCGCAGATGCCAAGCATGTCGCAGAAGCCCTCGTGCAGATTTTCACTCGGTTGGGATTCCCTCAGCAAATGCTGACGGATAACGGATATCCATACTGAAACCTGTTGATGGATGAGATCGTTAAGATCTTGATGACCCAACACATCTACTCTAAGCCATATACTCCGGCCGGAAATGGGCTCGTGGAACGTGTTAATGGAAACCTCAACATGATGCTAAGTAAACTGGCACAAGTGAAACCTGAAGATTGGGATCTTTGTATTCCTGCAGCTTTATTTAGCTACAGAGAATCTCCTCATACTTCCACAGGATTTCCGCCAGCAACGCTTTTATTCGGCAGACCTATTAAGGGGCCACTTGAAGCCTTACTTTGGTCGCTGACAGACCAGAAGGCTGATGGGACAGTTGTCTCAGCAAGTAAATATGTGTCGGTTTTAAAGGAAAGGTTGAAACTAGGATAGGACCTAGCAACGACTAACTTTAAGCGAGCACACACCAAGCACGCTAACCGATACAGGAAAGTCGCAAAAGAGAGAGAACTGGAAGCAAGAGAGAAAGTTTTGGTGTTTCTCCCTACCGGGAACAACCAACTGAGGATCGGGTGGCAAGGGCCGTTTACCGTCCTGAAAAAGTTTTCTAAGGCTAACTACCTCATTTCTATTGAAGGAAAGGAGAAGGTTTTCCATTTAAATCTGTTAAAGAAATTCTCGGAAAGACCAGTGCCAACCTCCGAACATCTCCTGACGGTCGTCAAAATTGACGAAGATGACGATAGTGGCAGGGAAATTCCACTGCACACACACGAAATCTTTCCAAAATGTCAAAAGCGGCGACGCTCTTTCAAGCGCGCATGGGAGACATTCCAGAGAAAGGAAACTTTGGGAGTAGACTTGAGTAGGAATTGGAGAGAGACGGAGACGGGAGATGAGAGGGAAGAGGACAGACACCCTGAAGCTACGGATATAGGAAATTTATTTCCATAACGTAGACATGGAGTGCTTCCATATCTTAAAGGAGGGACGTTCTGTCGCATAGAGATGATGATCAATAAATTTTCTATATTTCCTTTCTTTTTCTACCCGTGTCCTCCACTTTATTATCGCTCTTTTATCCCTTTCCTGTGTTTTTCGCATTCGTACGTTTGCGACTATAAACATTACTATTTTCCCATTCAAACTTTCGCCTGTTTCTTTTCTCATTTAGAAACGCACATGCATGTTATTATATAACGTGTCAGTCGCTACAGTCAGACGAGATGTGTGATTATGTTTCATACTCAGACATATGAGCAGACTTTTGGTCTAGCATTTTCACCTGACACGAACGTTTCTCCGGCGTGAGGTGTGATAACCGACATCTGCACGGCGCAGAATGAGACATTTGTCTGGTAATTTCCTCTGTCACGGCACTCTCGGCCAGCTTCGTTAGCAGTGAGGTGTCTAAGACGCGTTTGGCATGTTATGTCCAGCGTCTAATGTACGTAGGTGTTAGGAAAGGGGAGAGACCGGGTTTTTGGAAATAGTGGGATCTTTGTCTGGTTTAAGATATTAACCAGAGTTTTAAACTTGATTTCACTCATTCTCCATTTGCAGTAGACGTGGTCACTTCGTTCTAGATACTTAAACTTATAAGTGAAACTCTTAGTTTCGATGTGATACCGTAGTTCTGTGTTGAGGTAATTATTATATTAAGTATCTAATATTTTGTGAGTGATTAAGTGTTGAATCGCCCATTTTTCACTAGTTCTTTTGTGCAGAGAGAATTAAAATATAGTCTGTTATATTCTCTAGCTGACGTGTTTCAGTGGAAAGCAGAATAAATTATATTTCTAGCTTAAAATCATGCAGCTATAAATGAATTTGATTTTACTGCTAAATAATCAGACGAGAATATATTTTAAAATTAACTTATAACTGAAATGCTACATCAGTGAGTATTGACGGGATAGTATTCCTAATTCATGTTGATTGATTTTATGAATATAACTTATTTCACGGGAAGTTTTAAATGATAAGTCAAGCTGCACGCTTGCAGTTTAAAATGTAAGTTATAACGAGTACATAGTATGTATAATTATTTTATATGTGTTTTTCCTCTATTTAGTGAAGAAAACTGTTGTTTACCCAAACTTTGCTAGCGATAAGTACTGATGAGTAATATCTGAGAAGAACTAAAACATTTTCCTTAAAAGACTTGGTGCAAAATCTTTACAAGAACTTTAAAGGCGAAATGACATAACGGGCCTATTGCGCCAAATTTTATTCTTCCTGAGAAAACTTAAGTACAGTTCAGCCCTTGTGGCAAGTAAACTATTACAAACAGTAACGTTCCGCAAATTATGTCAACTTGTGGTGTGACCAAGAATTTTTTTACCTTTTGATCGAAGTTACAAACCTGACATTGTTCCTAAGTAGTGGAAACCTCGTGATTCTGATCCTGTGAGCCCGCTTGAAAACTAATTCTTACCTGAACTGATAAAGTGACACTAACTTAAAATCTGAACAAAATTATCGCCTGAAGAGGACGCTCCTCGGACAAATTGGATGAAACCAAGATCTGCAGAGCTGGGTATCTGCTTCATCAAACGATAAAAAAGATTGTGTCATAACGTGTGCCAGACGGCGAACAGCAGCACGATTGTAGGTAGAATTGTGTGAGACAGGGCCCCGATGAATGAACCGAGAGAAAGCAGGAACGAGTAACTCTTTTTATAGTATACCAAATTTCACCCACTTTGTAATTTCTTCATGCAAGTTTTTTTTTTTTTTTGTTGTTGCTACCAATATTTTCCTTAGGATAGATCATACTAATATCTAAGTCTGTTCATACCTTTAAAAGGGGAAATCGTTAGATTACCGCTAATGTATCCTTGATTCCTTGGGGCTATCACTTTCTTCTAACAGGACTGTGGGCATACCTTGAGGGATAAGATCATACTGTGGGTCTATCATTCTTGTAGCATTTTTATTGACTTTTTTGACTATTTGTATATGCTTTGATGTAATTTTATGTGTTGTGATGGAATTTTCTGATAATTAAAAATTCCCTTGAACTTAATCAGTGTGTCGGGTCAGCTCGTTCCCAAATATCTATATAATCATTGTTATAGTTTTCCCACGTGTGTGCGTCTACATGTCGTCACTTGTGTGTGTGTGTACACGTGAGTGGTAATATATATATATATATATATTAATATATATAGTTTATAGACTGTCTGACTCCTCTGGATCTGTTGTAAAAGATAGGCGGAGAGAGAGAGAAGATTCTCGCTTTCCGGGACAGCCTCTAAAATTTCTACCATCTCACTCGTGGAAATCTATTTCTACTATCATCTCTCACTGTGGCTATCACTCATTCTAATCTATTCAGAAGGGACCAACCCAAGTCTTAATTCCCCTATCAGAAATCTACGACACAGAACAGACTCAGTTTGGTGATGGAAGAGCTGCACGGCAAACATAAGGTAAAGTTAAAGCTTTCGCGAGCATCCCCTTCCTTCAGTCTATCTGTCTTCTACTGTATGTGTGTGAAGTTTGAAATTCCGTTGCTTGCCTTTTTATAGTGAGAGAGCTGGCGTACCGGGGAGCAATGCGGTGTCACAGTGTGCAGACTGTGTATTTTTGCAGATTTGAGCGAATCTGTGTTAGCTGGGTCCAGTAATCTTCTTCATGCTCCTCAACCCTGTTATCAATGACTTTTGTCTATATCTCCTTTTACTTCCCATAACTTCTGCTTTCATTTTATATAAAGTCTTCCATAATTGGTTCCGACTTCGATTTATACTAATTTTTTAAAGACAATCGACACATCAGTTTTCATCGTGCTGGCGTCTTTATCTGTAAATGTAATTCACACACCAACCATTCCCTTGGAAAGAATATAGCTTGTCTTATCTCTCAAAAAACGAAACAACTGGCATTACTTTATATCTCTCCATTTCCTTGTACGACACACGAATCCATTGCATTCTAACACACTTTCATTTCCTCTACCAGAACGCCATTGTAAAAACCAGTTCGTCTACATGCGAGCTTCGCGGCTTTTGATTGGTTGCCAAAATTTCCTTTCATTCCACCATAGCAAGGCATTGTGTTTTACATCACGCTACGCTAGTTAAAAACTTTAGTCGGAGTCGGAGATTCATTTGTCTAGTTAAAACTGTAGTCGGAGTCGGAACTTCATATGCCTAGTATAAAAACTGTAGTCGGAATCGGACATTCATTTGCCTAGTAAAAACACTGTGGTCGGAGTCAGAAATTCATATGCCTAGAAAAAAAATGTGGTCGGAGTCGGAAATTCATATGTTTAGTAAAAAACTGTAGTCAGAGTCTGAAGTTCATACGTCTAGTAAAAAACTGTAGTCAGAGTCTGAAGTTCATACGTCTAGTAAAAACCTGTAGTCAGAGTCTGAAGTTCATACGTCTAGTAACAAAACTGTAGTCGGAGTCAGACGTTCATATGCCTAGTAACAAATTATAGTCGAGAATCCAGGTTGGACTCTAAAATTTCAGAAGTCGGAAACTTTTTTGTCCGACTCCACGGCTCTGGTTTCTGTAGTGATTCATTGTATATGATGAGGTTGCTAGCGTCATACACAACCTCCTATGAGTCGGCTATTACCACATGCCTGAGACAGCATACGTCCTATTCTTTCTTTGTCTTCTCAGAGACCCCCGGGAACTACACGGGTCATCCAGGAACTATACGGGGCATCTAGAAACTACACGGGTCATCCAGGAAATATACAGGGCATCTAGAAACTACACGGGTCATCCAGGAACTATACGGGTCATCCAGGAACTATATGGGTCATCTAGAAACTACACGGGTCATCCAGGAAATATACAGGGCATCTAGAAACTACACGGGTCATCCAGGAACTATACGGGGCATCTAGAAACTACACGGGTCATCCAGGAACTACACGGGTCATCCAGGAACTATACGGGGCATCTAAAACTACACGGGTCATCCATGAAATATACAGGGCATCTAGAAACTACACGGGTCATCCAGGAACTATACGGGGCATCTAGAAACTACACGGGTTATCCAGGAACTATACGGGGCGTCTAGAAAATATACGGGTCATCCAGGAACTATACGGGTCATCTAGGAACTACATGGGTCATCCAGAAACTATACGGGTCATCCAGGAACTATACGGGTAATCCAGGAGCTATACGGGCATCCAGGAACTACAGGGTCATCCAGGAACTATACGGGCATCCAGGAACTATATGGTCATCCAAGAACTGCACGGGTCATCCAGGAACTATACGGGCATCCAGGAACTATACGGGCATCCAGGAACTATACGGGCATCCATGAGCTACACGGGTCATCTAGAAACTATATGGGCATCCAGGAACTACACGGGACATCTAGAAACTATACGGGCATCCAGGAACTATAAGGGCATTCAGGAACTACACGGGTCATCCAGGAACTATACCGGTCATCTAGAAACTACACGGGTCATCCACGAATTACACTGGTCATCCAGGAACTATACGGGCATCCAAGAACTATACGGGTCATCTAGAAACTACACGGATCATTCAGGAACTATACGGGTCATCCAGGAACTATACGGGCATCCAGGAACTACACGGGTCATCAGGGAACTATACGGGCATCCAGGAACTATACGGGTCATCTAGAAACTACACGGGTCATCCAGGAACTATACGGGCATCCAGGAACTACACGGGTCATTCAGGAACTATACGGGCATTAAGGCGGTATCATGTAGGGAAGTAACAAAGTCTCCACTTTGGTCCTTGACTGTTGACTGAGAAAAGCAATCAGTGACCACCACGCCTGATGGCGTCTTGTAGGATAACAACAAACTGTCTCCACTTCACTAGGTCGGCAGCAATCCTTCGTATGTTGCCCCAGCTATAGTTCATACTTTATATATTCGTATATATGCTTTCACAGTTCACCGTCAGGCTGCTTTTGGTTAGCCTCTCTTTCGCTTTCCTTCTGGAGTATATTAATATATGGCAGTGGTGGGGATTATGTCGTCTACCTAGATTACTACGCATCTGTATTCTTCTTCTTTTCTCTTCCCGTTTCACTCCATATGGAGCAGGGAGCCACCACTTTCAGGAGGTCTCGGTGCTAGAAGCTGGCATCAAAGCCCCAGTTCTCTTGTAGATGTTGTAGCTGTGGCAATTTGTTATACTTCATATATGTTGCCTGTTACGAAATGTCTGAGGAAGTAGTCTTCTTCTTCTTCTTCCTCGTTCGTCCTGAAAAGGACGGTGGTTGCGTTGTGTCTGTTTACGCCTAAGCTGTGATATCTGCACCTTTCGGTCGACACATCCGACTTCTGCACGGCATTTTTTAGGACCGGGTTTGCCTTCCCATTGCGATCCACACTCGCTCAGCCAGACTGCACTGCTGCAGACTGTTTCCAGGACCACCACGTGGAGGTGGAGTGCGGTCTTGACCAGCTCTGATTCGCTGGTCCTGACGCAGGCAGTCAAGCTATGAGTCGCTGACTGCGTTCTCTATTGCTGCGTCTTTGGGTCCCTGAGGAAGTAGTAATCCCACTGTAGTGCTATTCTTTCTTTGTTTCATCAGAGACAACTACCTGAAGCTACATTGCTGTTCTTCTTCAAGTACCATGATCATGTCTCTCCACAACTTCCTGTCTCAGTACAATTTATCAATTCTGCTGTTGACTTCTTTCCATGCCACGATGTCAAACTGTCCAGTATTTGTTCTCTTTGTCTTCTCCTATCTCTTTTTCCTTCAATCTTACCTGTTGTTACGATATATTCCAGCTTTCCTCTTCTCATAACATGCCCCAAAAAAGTGGATTGCTTCTTTCTAACTTGTGAAATACGTTTCCATTGCGCATTGGCCTCTTTCGTGACATCCTCATTACTCTTTCCATTACTCCAGGCTGTCCATGGCATTTTTAAACATTCTTCTGTAAAACCACATCTCTGTTGCCTCTAGTGCATTGCTATTACTGTATTATAATAAAGTTATATATTTCAACACTATTATTACTGCTGCTGCTTGCAGTAATACCAATGTTGTATGCTTAAATAATGCTCACAATACATGTGCTATTGAAAGGATACGGTATGTAAGATGACAGAGAGAAGAAGGGCAGAATGTAAGACGGGCCTGCTTGCCCAATTCTTAACCCTTTGAAAATAAAGTTCGTTCGTTCTCTCTCTCTCTCTCTCTCTCTCTCTCTCTCTCTCTCTCTCGTACCATGCTTGTAGGCGTAGGAGATCATGCCGCTCCATAACTTTCTGTCTCCAGTACAGTTTATCAATTCTGTTGTTGCCATGCCAACACGTCAAATTGTCTAGTATCTTTTCTGTTCGCCGTCTTCCATCTCTCGTTTTTTGGGGGGTAGGAGTGGCTAAGAGGTATGGCGTCCGCCTCGAGTTGTAGAGGTTCCGGGTTCGGTTCCCAGTTAGGGGAATCAAATTTTTTTTTGGTCACTATTTTGCATATGTTCGCATTTTCAATTTTAAAAAGGCATTTCTGAGCGTTTTCTTACATATTTTTGTTTGTTTTTTTAACACATTTGTTACACAATTTTTTACTGTTTTCCCAATGCTGTTTAATCAGTTTCGCAAAATCTCTGAAAACAAATACTGGTAAATTTTCCTACATAATGTCACATTTTAGATTTCTGCCTGTTGCCATTTACTTCGTTACAGAGTCAGCAGTTCTATTAGTTGATCAGATAGATTTGATGAAGAAAATAGTGAGTAACAGACAGTGTGAATAGAGACGTGGGAAAGGCTGTGTAAAAGAAAATTGAACACGTTTTGAAACAAAAATGTGGTATATGGAAATCTTTGCTTAATTTCACACTTGGTGAATGTTCAGCCGAACTTAGAAACAACTGACATAGCTTATTTCAAGTACAAGTATGCTTCTATGGTGTCTGTAGTAGTGACAAGGAGCTTTGAAGTGTTTGAAGCTTTGTTGGCTGACAGTAGAAAGTTATTCTCATTTGAGAATCTTTTTCATAAAAATAAAATTTTAAATTTGGCACAGAAACTGAAAATTATAAACTGCATTTTTAAAGTACGTGTGTGTGTCTGCATTCGTGTGTGTGTGTGTGTGCGCGCGTGCGAGTGCGCGTGTGCGTGCGTGCGTGCGTGCGTGAGTGTGTGTGCGTGTGAGTGTGTGTGTGTGTGTGTGTGTGTGTGTGTGTGTGTGTGTGTGTGTGTGTGTGTGTGTCTTAGACTGCATGTTTTAGGTTAATAAAATAAATATTCAGAAAATGTAAACAAAATGAAGTTGCATTTTTATCTTTTCTTCCTGTTTTGTTTTATTGGTAATTTTTTGGTTAGTAAGATAAAGAATTTCAGTTTGGCATAGTAACAGCAAGAAACTAAATGTCTGTTAGGTTCTTTTTGTTTCGTTGTATGCCTTTCATTTCCTTCTTTTAATAAAACAAAATAATTTTAGTTTAGCTCAGAAACTAAACAAGAAAGCTGTGTTTTTTTAGGTCATTTTGTTTTGTATGACCTTTTTGGGTTTTTTTTCTTTTTAGTCATAATGCATTTTTATAGGTCATTTTGTAACAATTTTAGATCAGTAAAATCCTATCCCATACCCACTGTTATCTCTTTTATGGCACACTTTTTAGATCACGTCATAACACCAAACTTTGGACTTTTACGTCATTTGTAAGGGACACAATCAATTACAATATTTTTGAGTTTGATCAATATATAGATGATCTCCCTGTAAGTCGCAAAAGTGGCTGCGTTTGATGTGTTGAATGCAGACGTTGTCCAATACTGGACACAGATACATTTGACGAATTCTGCATATTTGTGATGCAGTACTAAAGGTCATATCACAAACACAATATTTCATTTAAAAAATTAATTGATATATATTTTTCACAGGTGTATTGTACATAATGTGAGTGTATTTCAGAATCAGAAGGTTGTTGAAAGATTTTTTTGGCAGTTTGAACTACGTATCATTAATTACTATATTAATTATTATCAATCAATAGTTTAAGCTTTTTATAAAATGAAAATTTAGCTTTATTCAAGACAGCTGTGGAATAATTATGCGTATAGAAAAAAAAAATTATGGTCAGCAAGTGTGAAGTAAGAAAGACATTGATTTTCATGTCTTTTGATTTCTTTCTTTTCCTATTTTTCTTTTTTCCCCCCACCGTATGGAAGTTCAAATGTGTGAACAGCCACGGTAATAAAAGACACGAAATCTTCATATGATAAACATAACGAGATCTCTCCCTGATCATACGAAAATGAGCGGTGAATCTTTCGTTGCTTAGAAAAGTAAATTATGCTCAATCCTGGATGTTGGGTGCAGGAAACATATACATAGACATGAATTCAAGTGACTAAAATTGAACACAATGTAAAACTGTTTACAGTAGCATCAAATCCGTGGTTCTTTTGAGAGGCTTCAAGGAATAAGAAATAATTCTTCTTCTTCTTCACTTTTCAACTCCCAAAGAATATAGACCTTCAATAAACTCATGCCAAGTTTTCCTGTCACGTGACATAGGCCTTCAATAAACTCATGCCAAGTTTTCCTGTCACGTGACATAGGCCTTCAATAAACTCATGCCAAGTTTTCCTGTCACGTGACATAGGCCTTCAATAAACTCATGCCAAGTTTTCCTGTCACGTGACATAGGCCTTCAATAAACTCAACTCATGCCAAGTTTTTCTGTCACGTGACATAGGCCTTCAATAAACTCATGCCAAGTTTTTCCTGTCACGTAACATAGGCCTTCAATAAACTCATGCCAAGTTTTCCTGTCACGTAACATAGGCCTTCAATAAACTCATGCCAAGTTTTCCTGTCACGTAACATAGGCCTTCAATAAACTCATGCCAAGTTTTCCTGTCACGTAACATAGGCCTTCAATAAACTCATGCCAAGTTTTCCTGTCACGTAACATAGGCCTTCAATAAACTCATGCCAAGTTTTCCTGTTCTGCGTCATCAGCTCAGGGTCTTCTTCATCCCCTTCATGTTTACCTCCGACTCTCTTCTCCATGACTTCTTTGGTCTTCTTCTTCCTCGCTTACCCTGGGGGTTCCAGAACAAGGACTGCCTTGTAATGCTATCAACAGGTTTCCTCAATGTGTGTCCTATCCATCTCCAGCGTCGTCTTCTAATCTTTTGTCCAATTGGCGCTTGTCTGATTCTTGTTATCAGTTCCACATTAATTATCGTGTCATACCACGTCTATACTTCTATATTACCCTAGCAGCCTTGTAAGAAAGTCTCTTTGCCAGAGTTGTATTGTCTTTTTGTTAACATGTCTTTTTAATTTTGGAGAAAAGATGTCCTTTCGAAACTGCCCTCAAACATCGATCACAACCCGTTACGTTGTTTGTTGAAGTTTTTTGTGGTTTTACATTTCTACAGGATGGGGTAACTGGCAACATGGCCAACCCTGCTTCTGCGCCTTTTACGAATTGCGTGGTGGGTCACAGTGTTACTATTCTTGGCTCCTATTTTGTGGGACAATAACACGCGGAAGAAACAACTGAACTTTAGATATGAGGTGTCTGAGAAAGCTGGTTGAAGTAACAAGAAGAGACATGGTCAGCAACCAGACGATACGTCAAGGCCTAAAATCCCAACCCCTGCAAACCCAAGTAGAACAGTCCGAGCTGAGATGGTTTGGCCATGTCTGCAGAATGGGAGAAGATCGGCTGCCACCGTAGGTACGGGAGGCTAAGATCCAGGGATCCAGACCCCCAGGACGACCCAGAGTCCGATGTGTGGACAACATTAGACAATCTCTGAAGAACGGAGGACTAGAATGGAACCAGGCCAGAAGAAAGACAGCCGAAAGGATAATATGGCGCTCTCTCTTTCAAACCTCTACACATCACGGTAGAAGAGGAACGACTAAGTAAGCAAGTAAAAAACAACTGAATCATGAATAAAACTATTTGTGTCATTTCGCTACGATTCTGACACATAATCATCAACTACTGTGTCACAAGACATAGGCGTGTCGTAGATTTTTAGATAGGAGAATTTAAGACTTGGGTTGGTCCCTTCTGAATAGAGTGGAATGAGTGAGAGTCACAGTGTGAGTTAGTAAAGGAAATAGATACCACAAGTGAGATGATAGAATAGTGATAGAGGCTGTCTCTGAGATGCGAGAAAATCTTCTCTCTCTCCTATCTTCTACGACAGATTTTTAAGCAGTCAGACAGTCTACCACATATACATATATTACATATATTATATCTACTCACGGGCACGCACATACACGTGACGACGGTTACACACACAGACGTGGGAAATCTATAACAATGATTATATAGATATTTAGAACGAGCTGACCAGCACACTGATTTAATTTATGGGTAAGTTTATTTATCATTATTAAACTTACGACACAACATATAAATTTTACATCAAAAGAAAACATATACAAATAGTCATAAAAATCAAGAAAATGCTACAAGGATGATAGCCCCGTTATGCCCTTAACTCTAGGTTTAGCCCACAGCCCCGTTAGGATGACAGATGATGGCCCAAAGAATTAGAGATGCATATGGTTAGGGTCTAATATTGTCCCTTTTCTAGAAGGTAAGAACTGACTTATGACAGCAGTATCTATTCTAAAGGAACAATTACATTAAGCAGCACATCTTTCTTCAGGAAAAATTACAAAAAAAGAATGAATGCATTAAACCAACGAACATCCTTCCGTCACTTTCACTCGGTCCTCTCACCCTTACCTAAAACTTGATGTTGTTCACCGTCTGGCGCAACCTTAGGACACTTCTCTACAGTGAATCTGGATTCTTTGAATAAAGCGAATCCCAGCTCTACAAATACAGGTTTTCTTCCACTGTTTTCGGGGAGCGTTCGCTTCACCAGTTAAACTTTAGATTTACTGTTAATGTCACTTGAATCAGGTTTGATAAGCAAGTTTAACCGGGCACACAGAGTTCCGAAAAAAAAAACACGAGGATTCCCTTAATTTGGAAAAGATGACCAGTGGACAACTGCTCTCAACAGATAGTCTTGGTTCACTATCCACTCTTTCAATAGTGTTGGAAATGTAAATGTTAGTTCTTGCAATTATTCTCGCCGCCAGGCAGCATATACATTTAAATTTGTGGAGCAATATGAACTGGCTCAAAAGCCCAATATATATTTCTAGTCTTTAGGAACCGTTTGTGGGATTTGTATTACTGTCTATCTCTGATGGCATATGCACTGTCAGACGAGTGTTACTTAAAAAAACCCCACGTGGTTAAAGATAGGAAATGTCTATGCTTCTCACAAGTATGTCCTTTTTACTAAACGCCAGCAAGTTTGGGTTCACCCCCAGAAATGACTGAATGAAGAAAAACAACATACAATATACTATACAGAATATGTACTCGTTAAGATCTTACATATTAAACGGCAAGCCTACAGCTTGACTTATTATTATTAAAACTTCCCGTGAGATAAGTTATATTTTAAAAAAATCATAAATCCTCATGAATTTAGGAACACGTGCGTATTCCGTCAACATCTCATGAGGCTTCTAGCATTTATAAGTTAGTTTAGAAAAATATGATCTCGTCTGATTATTTAGCAGTAAAATTAACTTCATTATAGCTACATTATTGTTTAATGCTAGAAATTATAATATTTCTGCTTTCCACTGAAACGCGTCACTAGAAAATAATACAGACTATATAAATTAAGCACTCTGTTCAAAGAAACTAGTTAAAATGAAATAAGCGACTTAACACTTTATCACTTCACAAAATACTAGATATCTATTATATTTATCTCACCCCAGCACTACGGTAACACCACGACTAGGATAATTCACTAGATAGGTAGTTAGAAGCTCGTCACAAATCTGACGAGAACTATGAAATTCGCTATAAAGCTTCATTCACTAGCACGCGTGTTCCATCTACTGAGATGTTGGAGACTGAAATGAAATCAGATTTCAGCTCTAGGGTGGATATTTGAAAACAAGGGCAAACAATCCCACATTTTCTCAAACTCCGAAATCATCTCCCCTTTACGTGTTCAACACCTTACATTTAACATTACCATTACTAGACGTCTTACATAGCTGACACTTCTGCGTTTCCCCACCTCGCGCTGACCAGGCCAACAGTGGGTGCCGTTTGCCGCTGCTATTCCCAGACAGTTGTCTCGAACTGCGACTAAAAGGTGTAAATTATCGCTCCTACCTGAGCGTTCGGCCGATGCACTTCCGTTGTGACCGGTGAAAGATGCAGACAATATGACACCTCTAGGTCTAGCGAAACGAATATTCACAGCTTATATCGACCAGTACGGGGAATGCTGCAGACTTAAGTCTGCTCTATCGTGAGATAAGCGAAAGTCCCAGTTTCGTTTTCACTGACATCTACGCAACAGAATTACGTATCCCAGTATGAGAAAGAACAAGGTAAAGTTTGAGAATACTGAAGAAAATATTTTTCGCACCCGAGTGATGCGAAAAATACCGGAAAAACAAGTACGGAAAGATAATAAAATAAAAAAAAATCCGGTAAGAGAATAGGAAGAAGATCTAGGTAATTTAATGAACAAAACCCACGTGACAAGGCGATTGTCTATTGCTGAATATTTCCTATGGTACACTGCACAAAGAGAATCTACGAAGAAGATGACATGTCAGCATAGAGATGTACCAGGAGCAGCATAGAGATGTACCAGGAGCAGCATAGAGATGTACCAGGAGCAGCATAGAGATGTACCAGGAGCAGCATAGAGATGTACCAGGAGCAGCTGAGAACTGTGAACTATATACAATCAGGGAAAATGAGAAATCGAAAAGGACTCTGCAATTGGCGAAGAGCCTAAAGCGAATAAGCCTGTAGAAAAAAAACAACAACAATATTGCACATACATTACCTTGATCTTTCGTAGTATAGTGTCTACCTGCAACAAAATAAAAGCCAGTGAAATAAACAATCTCAATAACAGATAAAACATAATTGTTTTAACATTTTTTTAGAATTTACTATCATGCGCGCTTCATTATTTTCTGTTGGCTATGTATCTTGTCTATAATGTCTGCAATCTACTTGTCAAATTGAATATTTGCATTCTACTAATACTAGTGTAACAGCCCGTCATAAGACGGGAATTAAATTCAAAAGCACCAATACCTAACGGCAATTTTACTTATTCAAAAGTATTAAAAACAATCAGTGTGCATTACCATAGTACACGAACTACGAAGCAGCAGCGAGGATCCCAATGTGTGTATACGGGATCATACATTCTATAAATATGTTTGTGCACACCGTCATTTGCGCACTTTTCTTTGTCGAGTGTTACTATTTTCGGGAGAGTACATATAAGGGAAACAATACAATTAATATCTAACTTTAAACCAAAGTTGTTTCCCTTAGCGTTAGTGACAGAAAAAGCTGGGATTTTATATATATTGATTATCATGTGATATGTCACAAAGGCTTATCATCATTATTTTCCTTTGCGTTCCTTATGGAGCATGGAGACATCACTTCAGCTGGTCCCTGTGCAGGAAGTCTGCACCACGCATTCAAATACTCTTGCAGCCGTCTTTTCTGCAGCAATATGTATTTATATGACGGGGTTAGCAGCCCAAAGCACAACCTCATTTTAGTGGCCTTGTACGATATACCTGAGCGAGTTGTAGTCCCAGTTACTACAGCCTTTCACATAACCGCCTAACCAATAAGATCACTGCAATCAATATAACCACCCACACTAAGACCCCAGCATCATCACAATCACTTCAGCCGCTCAAACTAACAATATAAACGTCACAACAACAGCACTGCAGTCACTAGAACCACACAAAAAAATACCACCACCATTTTAACGCCGACATTACAACCAACACTTTTAGAAAATATCTCATTTTTAACTAGCAACACTTACGTCAATGTATCTCATCTTCCACTCTCTTATCTCCTTCCGCAGGTCATCGTACTCTAGACCATCACCTTGAGCTCCCTGGATTAATGAGAACAGAGATGTGATTGATGGTTCTACTTACTGCTTGATGACTTTATTGGGGCGTTGATGGATTAATGGTCTGAAAGCTCGCGGAAGCAAGTACTTGAGTGGTTTAAACAAAAATAAAAACTTGGAAAATTTGTTTATAGTACGTCAAGGACATTACACATTTGCAGTATGTGCATTTTTGTTTTTTGTTTTAATGGTTTTGCTTACAGTACAGTTAGAGCGTTCGTTTGGTAGGGTGGTTAGAGCGTTTCTTCTAGTGGCAAAGTTACCAGGCTTTGGGCTGCAAATCTGGTAGCGTCACGTTCCAGTCTACATAGCTGTAAATTGGTACCTGACTCGTGCTTGAGTTGGGGAAGGTAAAATTAGTAAGGATGGGAACTAGTCACCCCATCTAATAAACCTGGACCTAGTATGGTGCAGCTTTCAGCTATTCACTCCCCCTACGGCAATATATGAAATCGGACTATCTCCATAGTAACCAAGCTCACAGCGAAGTTTCTGGAGGTCTCTGAAGAGACAAAGAAAACAACAAAACTACTACCCCTAAAAGCTGTGGGTTTTCATTGTTGACCTGATTTGACTATCTCTGCCCTAAGACATATTGAAAGTGGTCCCTAATATCATGTGCCTGGGGCCAGCAACGTAATCATGTATGACAAATTGTTACAGAAACCAGTGCTGCTGTAAATCGGAGGATTTGATGCAGACTTCTTGCTAGGAAGTCGGAGGGGGGGGGGGGGGGGGGGGGGAGGGGGGGGGGGGGGGGGGTGGGGGGGGGGGGTGGGGGGGGGGCTGGGCGGGGGGGGGGGGGGGGGGGGGGGGGGGCGCATCTGTAGTCCATGCTCAGTAAGGATTGAACACGGAAATGAATGAATGAATGCCCGTTTTTTAGACTGTCCTGTGTAGCAATCCTCTATATACATTTTTTTTTTAAATTAAATTTTGCGCGTCCCATTCAACCTAGTCGGTTATATTAGGGAACATGTCCAAATATAAAAGTCCTTGAGGTATTATAATTTTCTTACGGAAATGTCTGAAACCTATAACGAAGAAAACAAAAATCCGTCAGCTTTTCGTGAAAATACGGAAAAGTGCGCATTTCACCGTGAAAGTTATATTGAACATCCATTACAATAAACACGCCGGCCGTTCAATTTTTTTTTTCATCGTGCATTGACCATAAGTCATGATAAGTTTGGCTACAAAGATTCTATGAAGTTAAAATGGAATGGACAGAAAATGAAATGAAATGACAACAGGAGAATGAGCGTCTTCATCAGGTCATGCAACGGAAAGAGTACAACGTAATTATTTTCCCCATATTGTTTTGACGGGTTACTTGTTATTATACACTACTATGTTATACAGGGTGTTTATAAAGTCGCTGTGCAGTGAATCTGAAAAATATTTTAGAAATTACGTCACGAATGATGCAAATTTACGTCATGACATGACATTCTGTGTTCCACAATCCCGTGTGCAGCATTACACAACAAACCGTTGTTATATTCACGGTTTCATTGCTGAAAGGAAATGGTGTTAGCAATTGAAAAAACAAATTTCTGGTGACGTAGTCTCGTCCGAGCGTAAATTTCACTGCACAGCGACTTTATAAACACCCTGTATTACGAAATGACTGTATACAGCAGTGACAAAATAACCGCTTTTAATTGTAAGAAACTTCCAGGTTATTAACTTCTGTTGCCGTGTTTTTCCTACAACTTCGGAGCGTTTATTCTATTTCTCCTGCTGATGCTCATACTAACGTCTTAATTATCACTTTGTATCTACCGTCTCCGTTAATGTAAACATGTCTTTAATTTGCCCCTCCCTTCCCCCCCCCCCTTCCCCATTCAAGCTGCCATAGTCTCTTCTTATCCTTTGCAGTGTACAATTTGCTTTACATCTTTCTTCTACTTTTAACTCCAATTGTCTCTTCACATATCTCCCTCTCTATCTCTCTCTCTCTCTCTCTTTCCCTCTCTCTCTCTCTGTTCATCTTATATCTTATGGTTTAAGCCAGGAACCTTATTTATTTTTCTAAAGTGGAGAAATAAAATTGTTTACTTGTTTCATAAGCACTGGCTGAGTGTTAGGTTACGTCAATTGTCCAATCTAGCCTGCTCACACATAAATCTCTCTCTCCCCCTCTCTCCCTCTCTCTCATTCGCTCGCTACTTATGTTATAACTTAACCAGTAAATGTATTTTCTTCAAGCGACGGAGATATAAACAGGTTTACTTGCGTCAAAAATTATCCGCTTTTGCTGAATGTTAGCTCAAGTCAATTGTATAAACTATCGTGCTCACACATAAACGTTCTCTCTCTCTCTCTCTCTCTCTCTCTCTCTCTCTCTCTCTCTCTCTCTCTCTCTCTCTCTCTCTCTCTCTCTCTCTCTCTCTCTCTCTCTCTCTCTCTCTCATATATATATAATTTATCCACGTATTATTGTCAAATCATCAAAGCTGTACATAAGAGTATACCAACCTCTTGTATTTTTTTCCAGTCTAGACCTGCCTCTTCCATTTCGTACTGTAAAAACACCCTCATGTTGGCAGACTTGCTGAGGTTGAGGATGGTGTTCAGTAGTCGAAGACAGCTGACCTGGTGAAGGTTGTAGAAGTATACCGAAGTTGTCGTATGATGTCTGAATCGGTGACATTTTTACAAGTGAATTAATCAGACCAAATCGTCTAATGTGGTGAAGACCTTTGTTTTTCATTTTTCAAATTGCAGTTAAGCGATGTAAGACGGCAGATCTCATAGAGATTTTCGAACTGCATTAAGTTGTCAAAGCATGCAGAGTGTAACGAGGTTTTAGAGGCGTGTTACATAGTTTAAAAAGGATAGCAGATTTTCATAGGTTTCATAAGCGTATAACATAGTATATCTAAGACAGCAAGCTTGGAAGATGTTTTATAAGTGTTTATCTAAGACATCAGACCTGGAAGTTGATTAATAAGTGTTCATCTAAGACAGCTTGCTTGGAAGTTGTTTTATAAGTGTTTATCTAAGACAGCAAGCTTGGACGATGTTTTATAAGTGTTTATCTAAGACATCAGGCTTGGAAGATGTTTTATAAGTGTTTATCTAAGACAGCAGGCTTGGAAGTTGTTTGATAAGTGCGCCACAAAGTTTACTAAGACAGCAAATGTGGTAGAAGGTTTTGTAAGTCTATTACATACTTTAAACTAAGGCGGCAGACTTGGAATAGTTTTCAGGTGTGTATTAAGTTAAAGGTACTCCCAGATAATACCGTAGGGAATGAAGTGTTACAGATTTCCCTATACTAGGTCCAATATAGAGAAGTAGGGTGACCAGTTTCCTTCCTCGCTGCCTTTTCCTTCCTAACTCAAGAACAAAGTCAGGTACCCATTAACAGCTGGGTAGACTAGAGCGTGTCCATACCGTAAATCGAATCCGGCACCTTTGCCGTAAGAGACCAGTGCTCTAACCATTCTGTCAATCGGACGTGTACTACATATAAATAGTGTATTACAATAGTTTAAATAAGACATCAGACTTGAAAGACTATCTAGAAAGTAAGTTGCGTTGTTTAACATCTCAGCAGACTTAGAATGGATATTGAAAGTGTATAAATATTTTAACTAGGACCGCAGGTCAGATAAAAGGTTGTGTGTACGTGATCTAGGGCAACTTATTCGATGGAATTTTTGTATGGAATTTAGGAAAAATGGTACAGCTAACATTTCAGTGTATGCAAAGAGTTCAGTAGCGTGAAGACTGGTTTTAAACTACATTATTTAGACAAGCGTTCATTTGCCTATGATTTCATTGCTCGAATTCAAGTTCTATTTTACATTAACCCAGATGAGAAGTATGAAAAATAAATACTTACTTACTTACTTAGTCGTTCCTCTTCTACCGTAAAGTGGAGAGGTTTGAAAGAGAGAGCGCCATACAATCCTCTAGGCATTTTTCCTCCTGGCCTGGTTCCATTCTAGTCCTCGGTCCTTCATAGATTGTCTAATGTTGTCCTCCCAGCAGACTCCGGATCGAGGTATGGATCCCTGGCTCTTTGCCTCCCATGGCAGCCGATCTTCTCAGATTCTGTAGACATTGCCAAACCATCTCGGTACAGTTCTACTTGGGTCTGCAGGGGTTGGGTTAACGCCTTATTGGTGCTTTGTTCCATCTCAATTTCAACTTAGGTCAATTTTGGCCAAAAGTGGAGATGGAAGGCAGCAGTACTAAGGCGACACCATGTCTCTTCTTGTCACTTCAACCACCGTTCTCAGATACCTTATTTATGAGGTTTGAATCTGACTTTTGTAGGCTGCAGTTATTGCCCATGAAAGACAAATACTTACTTACTTTACTTAGTGGTTCCTCTTCTACCGTGAGGTGTAGAGGTTTGTAAGAGTGAGCGCCATACTATTCTATCGGCTGTCTTCCTCCAGGCTTGGTTCCATTCTAGTCTTCGGTCCTTCAAAGTTTGTCTAATGTTGTCCTCCCAGCGGACTTTGGGTCATCCTGGAGGTCTGTATCCCTGGCTCTTAGTTTCCCATGCTTGCCGTCGTAGCCGATCTTCTCCCATTCTGCAGACATGGCCAAACCATCTCAGTTGGGACTGTTCTACGTGGGTCTCGAAAGATAAATACAAATACTTAAAACTGCATGAAAGATACATATTAACTAAGTGTCGATAATCAGATGGTTTTATTTGTAAACTCCATATTATTCCACCATCATTTATGGCCTTCACACAGCACACGACACATATTAATGAAGATAACGTGAATCTTGTTAATGTTCAGATGTACATGTATATATACCTGGAAGGGAACGTGCGACACCCCTCTGGTGTGCATCATGTTGATCAGCATCTTGAAACGAGTGCTCTCTGCATACTTGATTCTCAAAGATGTGAACGCTTCCAGCACTTTGTCCACCGAAGATGGACCATTTATGACCAGTGTCAAGATCTGGACAGAAAGACGGTATGAACTGTGTATATATCTATATGTCGACCAATGATTTTATTATGCAATTACGATAGGGTTCCCATAATGTTTTGTTTAAAAACCGTGACATTTCCAAATTTTTACCTAAAAAACCCGGGACATTTTGTAAAAAAACGGGACATGTTAAAAATTAAGGTAAAGCACAAATAAATCTATTATATATTATATGTTGCACTTAAAATAAGATACTGGTATAAAAATACACATATTATCTGCTGATATAGCAATAACCTTTTTAAGGAGATCTGACGTCTGTAACACTTCCAACACATAAGAAAATAACAGTTCTGAAGTTTCACCGCCTAAATTAACTAACTCCAACACCTTCACCTTCACACCTTTTGCTGCATGACAATATCTCACGACCAGAGGCCCTAACTTCTTGTCCAAGTGGTTTGATGAGTCGATTAATACTGATATGAAACGAGCTTCTTTTAGCTCTTCATCAATCTGCTTTGTCGCAAATGGCGCAATAACATTGGTGATTATTGCCTTGCACTTTGTTTGCGAACATTTGAATTTATCGTTGACAAGTTTTTTCACGATGGCTGTTGTGCAGTCCATGGACTTAAAGCTGTGATTATGCACCGCCGTGTGATAAGCGAAGGTTGCTTCCTGTGCTGCCAATGATAACTGTTTTTCCATTTCCTTTTCACTCTGGGTTTTCGCATTTAAGAAATGACTTATACTGCTGGTGGAAGCCTTACTTTCAACAGCACCTTTAAGTTTTTCGTTTTCACGTGGTTGACTACGTCTGACCGACCACCATGTGAAATGCAAAATTTAGAGCTGCATAAAGTACATTCCACATTTTCATCTACACCTGTAATGAAGGGAAATTCTCTTGTAATGTTAGCATTCATACTGCACTTACGTTTCGGCATTATGCGGATGAAAAACGATAAAAATACTGTATAATAATGCTAATACGCATTAAATCATTTGGTAGATGCTCACTGAACACTGTTTAGGTCGACTTTCGAATTTTTGTTCGAGATTCAAACCGAGGGTCCACTGTAACCGGAAATTGATAAAGTAACACTACTAAAACACGGAATAAAATCCGTTACCCAAAGATTTTTTTTTCAGGAAGGACCCTTAAAAAGCGGGACATTTGGAATAAATTCGGGACACCGGAACATTTTATCAAAAAAACGGGACTGTCCCGGGAAAAACGGGACGAATGGGAACCCTAAATTACGAGTAAGTAACCTGCTAAAATATGAGGCCAATACACCAATCCCCAGATCTTAAGCTGTTCGATTAGCGCTATTTTGATATAACGATGTGTCTATTTTATGTCGTTTAAAAAATTCGATCTTACGCTGTGCGCAAAACATTCCGTGGGAGGAGGGATATAACTTTCAAGTTCATTCAAGGTAGTCATCGCTAGCATAATGAAGCATGACCCCCAAAAAGGAAAGCAGTTCAATGATAATCCGTAACATAGAACAAAATGATCTTCAGGGGAACTCCATAATGTCTCATCAATTTCCAAAATGATTATCTGTCTACACTGTCAAATGCCTTTTCATAGTCTACAAATTCGATGTAAAAAGATCAGTTCCTTTTCAGAATTTGTTCCATTATCATTCTCAAAGTGATAGAAAATAGCATGGTATAAAAATGTTATTTAACAACTCTAATCTTGTCTTGTCAAGGTATGTTGGTGACTGAGGAATGAGGTCAATTGTTAAGCCACAGAGTTAGTCATGTGACATCTTGTCTTTAATTTCTCTGTAAATTCAAACATCCTCCGAGAACAAGCTCCATGGGTATCTTGATCTCTTCGATTTGTTTGATCAAAGGTTTGTTAATAAAGATGTTGCGTGGTCTTGTATTTCTGTTGACCTTCATTGTTCCTGTTTTAGAAGCGCATAATCGTCCTATTGTATCTCTCATACGTTCAAATAAATTCGAAGCACAGTTCCATCATCATCTCATCTCAACCCGTAACCCGTCATGAGTCGTAGGGGTGCCATGGTGGAAGCATCAGCAGGCAGGGTCCTCCACTGCTCTCTAAACTTGATTGCTCCATATACAATTGCAAAACCCTACCTACAAGGTTTCACAAACTGTTAGTATGTACTTAAGAACATTATGACCAGTCAAATCTGAAATATCAGATATTTCATTCATTCATTTTCCTTTGGGCTCCTTACGGAGCATAGAGCTACCACAGCAGTTGGTCAACCATTAGGACGACTGCACCAAGCATTCACATTCTCTTGCAGCAGTGGTTTATCTGTGACAATTTCTTTTACATGATGAGGTTACCAGCTCCACCATGCACATCCTCAAATTAGTCGCCTTGTACTACATGCCTAAGGTTGCAGTAAACTTGTTCTTTCTTTGTCTCATCAGAGACCCCCCCGGGAACTACACGGTGCAGATACGCGGATACGCACATATAAATTCTAATTTCCGAGTTGTCCGGATTGATTGGTGCATACGAGGGGGAGCTATAGCGCATTTAAAGTCAAAATGGGACAAAAATAAAAATGTGGATTAGTCCTTGTTCTGATAATTTATTTTCTCCTAAATCTAAATATATCTATTTAATTTGCCAGAGCATATACTAAGTAGGTGTATATTGATTTTGTAAATTGTATGTTCGTGAAGATATTGTTCTTTTCCTATGAAGAAAATCATTAATTTCTCAGAACCTTAGTTATGTTACTAATTTCCTAATAACTTGCGTATTTCTTGGTCTATCAACATGGTATTTGGCATAGATATCTCTCATTGAATAATAAAACTTTTGGCAAATCCGATTTCTGATATCATATCAAAATTGTGATATATTGTAAATAATATTGTAACATTATGCATTTATGTTTTTTTTACTCTTTTTAGATACGAACTTTAAAGTTATATATCTCAGGATCTTCTTAATTTACACAACCACTGCACACTTCTCACTCGTGTTTCTTCACAGAAAGTTTCGCACAAATACGCGCAACGGATATTCCCTATTATAATAATTTTATTCTTATATTTTGTACTCACGTTCGTCCTTTTTCATTCTATTTTTAACCATGGTGTATTCATTTTCTTTTAAAAATATATCTGATAAATGAGCATGCTCCAGTTTCGTTAATTCATAACCCTCAACTCCCGAAGGAGCATAGGCCTTCAACAAACACATGCCAAGTCCTCATTTTATTTTCTTTAATTGACTTGTCCATGTTTGTTGAAGTTTTTTGTGGTTTATATTTTTTACGGGATGGGGTAACCGGCCCCATGCCCAACCCTCCTTAGTCGCTTTCTACAACATGCTTGGCAGGGAACAGTGTTACTATTCTTTGCTCCCCTTTCGGGCCCCGGTAACACACATTAAGCTGTGATATAATTATGTTTTAATTTGTGCTAGTAAATGGCACTAGTCTTTTTCAATACCTATAAAAATTCGCAGCAACAAGACAAATCAATCAGAAGCCAATAATACTACACTTTGATCTTAGTCAAAAGGCCGAGAAGCGATGTCTTTTTTCACTTTCTCGGACGTCTGCGGCAAATTATTAATACAACGTTCCGGGGCGTTCTCATCGAGTCCTATCGACTTATCTTAGACATCATGGCGTCCGAGTCTAGTTCGAATCAGCACGCTAGCGAGAACAATGTTCTTCGTGTACACCTATTTTTGACCGGCAATAGCCGAAAAAAAAAAAAAAAAAGTGTTACCTTAGACTCAGTTCTAGAAGATATTGTTTCGCTCCGTGAGGCCAGAGGCTCGTCTCTGACTTCTCTGAAGAAGTTCTTCGCCTCCAAAATGGCATCAACTGTTTCTACCCGAGATCTGAGCCGCCAAATCAAGAAGGCACTGGACCGCGCCGTTCGTGAGGGGAAGATCAAGAAACGAGGTGCGAGATACACTCCAACCGCCGACGATGAAGACAAGGCTGGAAGTAAGAGACGTCGTCGGAAGTCGAAATCGGATGAGGAAGACGTCCTACTTCTTCGGAAAAGGCGCCAACGACGACGAAGCAGCGGGCGCCGGACGAGGCGACGCTCCAGGAGGAGAAGCCGAGGGAGGAAAACCCGCAGAAGAAGCCGCAGGAGGGGAAGCCGTAGGAGGAGAAGCCGCAGGAGGGGAAGCCGTAGGAGGAGAAGCCGCAGGAGGAGGAGGAGTACAGGGAGGAAGAGAAGCGGTGGATGCAGGCGCAGAAGATCTCGACGCAGGCGCTGAAGAGCGTTCGTCAAGCCATAACGCCCTACCTCTGATCTGAGTCAAATTCTCAGTTTTTCATCTTTTTTTTTCTTACGGTCCTTTTTAGGGCCGTTCAAAACATCTACTTTCTAATAGGTTTTGGTTTCAGTAAATTTTGTGTTTTGTTTTTTTGTTTTGACTGACTGAAACGACTTTTATTCCTAAAATAGAACAAGAGTTTTTATACAAACTAAGATGTCTTTAATTACTAAAATTTTCGACTGACTAAAATTTATAAATTGTGAATAAACTTTTAGACTATTCCTAAAATAGAAATAAACTTTTAGACTTACTAATACGACTTTAATTCCTAAAATAGAAATACATTGTAGACATCCTAAATAGAAATAGACTAAGACTATTTAAACGACTTTTATTCCCAAAATAGAAACATAATTTTTTGAGTTACTAAAGCGACTAATAAAACATACTATTTTAGACTTACAAAAACGACTTTAGTTCCTAAAATAGATATATACTTTAAGACTTACTAAATAGACTTTTTATAACTTAAAAGAGAACTAGAAAAATTAGCTAACACGTCTTTAAAATGACTTTTATGTAAAATAACATTTAAAACAAAGAACTATAATACTTTTTAACATAGAACATCTATAGAAACTTGCTAATAACTTTAAAATGTCTAGGTAAAATACCATCTAAAAGACAATATATATCAAATAGAAATACTTAAAAGAAATTTAGCTATACAAACTACCTTTACATTTATTGTTATATTTATATGCAAGCAATGCTGGTGCCAGGCCATTTTGTGGCCTAGGCAAGGTTAGAACCCCCCCCCCCCCTCCCTCCGCACCCCACCTCTACACCCATGCTCACTGAAATAAAACGTCCGTTAAATAAAAAATGGCGTACATTGAAACTAATTTATAAACTTTTTTTTCCAGTCTGACTGTGAGAAATATTCATAGAATAGTCCCCACAAATACGCACAATGGATATTCCCGAAAAAAGAAATAAATTCCATTTTAAACTCAAGTTCGTCCATTTTTTCATTTTATTTTCGTCCATTGTGTATTAATTTTTTTAAAATCTCTTAATACAGAACAAAACAAACGTAGCACTATACAAATTATCGTGCTCGTATTCACTTAAACTGCTCTATAATTATGTTTTAAGTTATCTAAAATCTAATCTGATAAAAATTTTAAAATACAATGATGAGCTTTTATTTCAACGTTGGTGTTCATAACTCAACAACAACAAAATACAAGAATTAGGCAATTTAAATATAAGTGTACAATCTAATATGGCCACCGTTCCCATAGCAACCAATAGCAACACACCATCAAATGCGTTGGTATGGATAGTTATTACTTTTGTAAGTCAATCCTGTGCCGTTATATTGAAATCCAGCAGTTATTTATGAAAATATCGTTTTGCTGTATCCCCACCCAGATCACAAGGCAGTTCTCATTCTGAAATGTTTAGGGTAAAGAGAAATAGAGGATGACCAAAAAAAAAAAAAAAAAAAAAAACACGGAGACAGGGATTAAAAATTGACATAAAGGGAAATTAACACGTCACGGAGAGATCTTGAAAGTCTCGTGTATGACAGATATTCTTGGCGCGCATTTGTTGGAGGCTGTGCTCAGAGGGCATTTTTGGTGTTTGGTTTAAGGACCATCTTCATTACGCACGGACAACTCCATCAGTGCTCCGATCTCCTCTCTTAGATCACACAAGGAGGGTCTCGGCACAGTGCACGAACTCCATCGAGGATCCCAATGTGTGTATACAGGATTCACATATTTTATAAATATATTTTGGTTGGTAGGTTTCCAAATTTTGTAATTTTTGCGAGGGCAGCGGCCGTATGCCCTACTCTTTACGATTTCGAACTGTCGTGGGATTATGAACGTGCGCAAATTGCATACGGGACCTCCTATTTTTTCGCCCTTATTCGAGAAGGCTAGGCAACAGTTCTTACTACCCACGGAGATCAGGGGGTTTATGACGTCATTAGGAACCAGTGATTCTGAAACAAATGTCCATCAATTATATTCCCTGTACTAAGACCGTACTCGGTACCTTTTGAACTAGAGGCGGACACCATACCTCTTAGCCATTCCGACTCTCGGAAGAGAACAGAAAGGTAAGGATAAAGATCGTCATCATTATCATCATTAGAAGAAACAGAAGATAACGATAGAAGGAAGACGACGTCTATAATTTTGCATTGTTGCATATCTCTTGAGTTTCATTTTTACTTTGGCTATCAGAAGGTGGTGATCTGATGCCACATCTGCTCCTCTATATACCTTTACATCCTGCAATGATGATCTAAACTTCTTGTTTATGCATATATGATCAATCTGATTTTCTGTTCTATGGTCTGGTGATATCCATGTTGCCTTGTGTATTCTCTTATGTGGATCCCCACATTTATTTGGTTTCTATTATTTCTACTTTTCTTAGCTTCTTTATCTGCCGTTTCATTTCCTTCTATGCCGACATGTGAAAGTATCCAAGCTATTAGAACAGAACATCATTTGGAGTATAGGTTAAGTATTTGGCAGTAATATCTCTTCTGCTTTATCAGGTCTACTGTATTCTTAAGTTTCTTATAGCTTGAACTGTTGAAAGTGAGTCTGTTAATATTGTTAATTTATGAGGAGGGTTGTTAGAGAAGATTTCCAGAGCTTTCAGAATTGTAACCATCTCTGCCGTGAAAATAGATGTATTCTCGGTTATACTATATCCTTTCACCATGTGCCACATGAGAACATAAATTCCTATCCCAAATTTGTTATCGTTTCACTTAGATCCACCTGTGTACACTGTAATACTGTCCTTTGATATTTGTTGAATATCTTTCATGGCTTTGTTTTTTTATAGTTGCCATATCAGGTTTTATTAATTATGTCTGCCAAGTGGTAGTATGTATCTGGTTTCTTGAGCTCCCAGTGTGGTACCACTGGCTTGTATATACTACTGTTATTAATTGATGCATTTAGGGCATTCAAATGTACTAGTTCCTCCATGCATTTCCAACCTGTCAGGTAGATTCTACTGGCATTTATGAACCTGTTATGAGGTGTTGTTAACTGATATCTAGCAAATGCTGGAAAAGCGGGATGAGTCTTGTCCAACCTAATTTTGGTCATGTAAGTTAGTCTTATCCAACGGGCTGATCACCCGTTTGCCAGTCACTTTGATTACGGAAACAACGACAAACGGATTGATTTGTCGTTGCCCTAAAGACGCCATTAGGCGTGATGGGAACAATGGCAAAGAAAATCCATTCGCTGTTGCCCTTAAGACGCCACTAGGCGTAATGGCCACTGACTGCTTTGCCGGTCGTTGGCTAAGGACGGAAGAAGAAGAAGAAGAAGAAGTTAGTCTTAGTTCCTTTCTCCGAAGTTCCAAGGGGAGGACTCCTAAGGCCACCTCCAGAGCACCCCTCGATGTTGATCTGATTGCACCTGCAATTGTACATAATGCTTGGTGCTGAATTCTATCTAATTTAATCTTGTGACTGTGTGCAGCAGAATCATATACTATGCTTCCATAATCAATTTTGCCTGAAAGATTTATAAAACGTGATCACTGTCTTAGTGCTTGCACCCCATCCATGACCTTTCAAATATCGTAGCATGTTAGTTAGTCCTCTACAAGACTACCAGTCTGATTGCTAAATCAGAGGCACATCTCCAATCCAACCTGCAAGTCTGGAAGGAAGAGCTGGAGAAGAGAGGGATGGTCATAAGCAGCTCTAAAACAAAATCCATGGTGATATCACGAGAAGAAAGAAGACATCAGATTAAGCTTGGAGAACAGGTCCTGGAGCAGGTCGACCACTTTAAATATCTCGGAGCTATTATAGATCGAAAGGGAGGCATCAAAGAAGAGTTGGCCACTCGAAAAGCAGCAGCTGGGAGACTTTTTCAGGCAATAAATCGAGGATTCCTCAGCAAGAGAGAGGTTGGTAGGAAAACGAAGATAGCTGTATACCGCTCCACCTATGTCCCAGTCTTGACATATGGATGCGAGTCATGGGCAATAACTACAACCCACAAAAGCCAGATCCAAACCTCAGAAATGAGGTATCTGAGGAAGGTGGTTGAAGTAACAAGAAGAGACATGGTCCGCAACCAGACGATACGTCAAGGCCTACAATCCCACCCCCTGCAGACCCAAGTAGAACAGTGCCAACTTAGATGGTTTGGCCATGTCTGCAGAATGGGAGAAGATCAGCTACCACGACAAGCATGGGAAACAAAGAGCCAGGGATCCAGACCCCCAGGACGACCCAGAGTCCGCTGGGAGGAGACCATTAGACAATCTTTGAAGGACCGAGGACTAGAATGGAACCAGGCCAGGAGGAAGGCAGCCGATAGGATAGTCTGGCGCTCTCTCTTCCAAACCTCTACACCTCACGGTAGAACGACTAAAGTAAGTATATAAGAGCTAATACCTAAAATCAATAATTCTTATCAGCAAATGAAAGATATCCTCAGATGACAAGAACTTTAGTCATCAAAGAATGAATGAAAAAAAAATGTTGCGTACATCTTTTGTTTGTTTGCTCGTCGTTTGATTAACTAAACCTTGTGCCCCTAGATCTATACATCAAGGGGCTCTAATACGAACGTCTGCCTAGTTGATAAAAAATCTCTGTTCTCAATGTTAATTTAACTGGAAGAAGTGTTTCTTTTTCAATTATTTTTATTCCTTTAATCTCTTCATGTGCGTCATTTTTGTGTGCATGATTCCTAAACGGGTTTTCTTTTTTATTACGAGTGATTAGGGGAAGGGAATTAGGGAATACATTACTGATAAATGTTTGTCCTCTCTCTCTTGCTCTCTCTCTCTCTCTCTCTCTCTCTCTCTCTCTCTCTCTCTCTCTCTCTCTCTCTCTCTCTTTTCATGATAATAATTAGTTTGCACTTTTCAGCATGTTATTTCATGATTATAATTAGATACTGTGAATGTGAGTAAGCTATTATTTTACTTCTACAACGTTGAATTCCTTTAAATTGATATGTAAGATGCATGTGAACCGTTTGCCAGTCACTTCGATTACGGAAACAACGGCAAATGGGTTGATTTGCCTTTGCCCTAAAGACGCCACTAGGCGTGATGGGAAACAATGGCAAAGAAAACCTATCTGCTGTTGCCCTAAGACGCCACTAGGCGTAATGGCCACTGACTGCTTTGACGGTCGGTGGCTAAGGACGGAAGAAGAAGAAGAAGAAGAATGCATGTGAAAATAAGTGGATTCAGTATGCAAGAGAAAAGGAAGAGCAGAATGTTTGACGTGCCGGCATGCCCAATTCTCAACACATTGATAATAAAGTTCGTTCGCTCGTTCGTTCTCTCTGTACGTCTGTGTACGTGTATGCTTGTATATGTGTTACACTACCGACTGAAATGTTAATATTTAATAATTATTAATGAAGTTAATAATGTATTCGACTGGAAACACTTTTAGAATTGGATTGCTGCACGGCAGAAATGTAAACAAAGCAATAATGCCTAGTTCTTTACCCTGAAGGATAAAAAGATTTCGTTCGCACTTTCGAACACCTGTCAGAAGAGACATTTCATGCACATAAAATTAGAAACGTTTAAGTATTAAAAATATAACCATATAATAAACAGGGTGAGGGGGTGGCACAAATAAAACCGTTTGGGGACTTTTTTGGGAAGGGGGGGGAGGGGGGGGGGGCCGTGGGGGTTGTAAAATATTTTAAATTACCTCTAAGGCAGCAATTCTTGACCTTGAGAAATGACTTAAGAGGCAGATGGTCACGATGAAGAGTCCAGTGTTATGCTCTAGTATCTCATCCACGGCAGCCTGGGAGTATAGGAGACCAATCATTATGCTTGTGTCTAGTATACCTGTCAAGTGACCTATAAAGTGACATATGGCTAATTTGATGAGCATGAGATTTGCGCTATAGCAATGATTATTTATGTTTGTCTAATATTTATTCAATGATTACAAGTATTTTGCGCTGTAGTAATATTTATACACGTATTGTATTGTTTATATAGTCAATGGACTCCCTTTTCGCGTTTGATGAAGCATATGAAGACACCATTGGAGAAACCAGATATGTCACATTTTTATAAAAACTGACCTCAGCACATTAAGCAAACTCCAAAGAAGGTGGAGAAACTAAACTTATATTTGAAAATACATTCCTCTCCAAGAAAATGAAGCATAAAAACAGGTCATCATTTCTTTGTGTCATCATCATCATGTGACGTATTCTCTCCAGAACGTTGTCTCTATTATTAGCTGCTCTGAACGCATCACGATTTTGGGCAAGTCGACCTGCATCATCCAAAGACAGGTTCAGACTCTCTGTGATGTACTGGATCCACCACCGTCGTCTAGGTCGTCCCCTTCCCCCTTTTTCCAGGGACCATGCCTTCCATTACTAATTTGTCCAGAGACTATTATTGTCTCCTATATATGACCCGAAAAATTTCAGCTTCCTTATTGAGAATGGTTTTTTTGTGTCATAGCGTTTCAATTTTAGAAGTCAATTTTCAAGGACTTCATTGTTTGTATGGACATGTCTGGTTTTCTCGAAATGCAGTCTTCATATGATTACCATTGCCGTTAACATTACATATGACCATCATAATTTTCATATTCACTCCCTATCGAGCATAGAGTCCACCATTGTAGTTAGCCCCTCACAGAAACCTGCACAAGCATTTCACATGTAACAGTGGTTTCTCTAGCAATTGTGTTTTTTATATTACGAGGTTGCCATCCTCCCAAGTACAGTCTCGTGTTAGTCCCGCCTTGAACGAATATGGAAAAAGGGGGCAATTATTTCATGAGAAAAACATCATTCATTCATTACTTCTCAGCTACCAAAGGACTTCTCATTTGTACCCCAGATCCCTCCCGTCCTGTGCCATGAACTCAAGATCTGACCAGGTCTTCTAGAGCCCTTTCATTTCCAGTCTCTAGTTCTCTTCTCCATGTGTTGTTCGATCTCCCTCTTTCACTCTTACCCAGTGACTTCCTGAAGAAAGAAATGTCTTCTAATGTTATCAACAGGTTTTCACCTATCAATACCAAATCAAATACTTGTGCTTATTGATCCAAACATTACTGTTTACAGTTATTATTATAATCATGATTATTGTTATTCAGAGTCTTCTGTGTCCATCGCCTAATTTCTTCCTTCTTATTTCTTCCCTATTCCTTCTTATTATCTAGCGCAGAATTAAACTTTTATTGAATGTACTTGATTGGGGGAAAAAAAAAATGACAGGTGTAAAGTGATTTTGTCTATCACCCCTGTCCATTATTCCTTTTTTTTTTAATCTTTAAAGGTGCAAATGACCACCAGCACCTGTAGTTGACAGCCTTGTATGAAAACTGCCCCCAAAACATTTGATATCATCTTACAGTGACAGTTTATGTAGCAATTTTTATTATACCATGGTGTTCTACTCCCAACAATGGGGTGCAAAACTGGCTAAGCGTCCTTCCACGATGTACTGTCACAGCAAGGCGATGGCGCCGTTTGGTTGGTCCTAGGTAAGCCCATCACTTATATTTTCTTTTATGTTGTCTAGTGTCATCCTTTATGGCCAACGAGTACCTGTTAATTACCTTTATTTATTTATTTACTCATTTATTTACTGTTCACAGGACTCAAGGTTTCCTCCATTATTTATTTACTCCCATGAGCAATGCTTATTAGCCGAGTGTTGCTATGCGATAGGTAAGGTGAAGAGTTTCTGTTCACATTATCCCAGAAGAAGGAGGAAGGACAATCCAAACAGAAGATAAGGCTACACCTTGAAGAGATAATAGCAATGATCAGAAATAACTATAGAAATAATTTGCATAAGGAACACCCAGACTCCGATAATTCCAAACCATTACTATAACATGACCAAGAAGAGATCATGTGATCATTTTCAGACTTAAAACCGGCCATTGAAGACTCAATACCATCTGTATAATAAATTGAAAATCGGACAGACAATTATGAGCCCTTGTGGGGAGGACAAACAAATAATAGAACACGTACTCTAAAACTGTCAGCTCCACGGGAGAAGCAATCCGGCAGCATGACCTTCTCGAAACTAGTTGAAGGAGACACTGTATGGTGCCGAAAGACGGACTTCCAGCCTTTTAGGTGTGGTTATTTGAGAGCGAAAGGCGAAGAAGAAGTAGAACAACACCATTCATCGACTAGAAATTCAGCAGGTGAAACAAAACTTCAAAAGTGTTAATGAATACTCACTTTGCTGTGTTTTGACAAGCTTCGTGATCTATATGGTGTGTAATACTTGTACTTACTCTGCTTCGTAGAGTGTAATTTTAAACCACAGCAAGCAAATCTTGTCCGGTCGACCTAAGGCGTCCATACAGAAAAAAAACAAAGAAGAAAATTGATCAAGTTTTAGTCTTAGCTATATGAAATAAAAAATATAAATGTATTAAAAGTCATTCACATCTAACCGTGTAGTTCGTGGGGGTGGAACTCTGATGAGACAAAGAAAGAACAAGGCGACTGCCCCAATCAAGATAGTCATAGGTTGCGACTAAAAATGACGGTCGTGCATGTAGATTGGTGCATGAGACATACATATAAAACATAGTGCTAACAGAAACTACCACAATGCACATTCATAGTGTTTGGTGGAGATATTCTGCAGAGTAGGATCAGCTGCAATTTGTTAGCCCATGATTCATAAGGAGCGAGAAGGACATTAATAATCATGATGACGAAGTCATTACACCGATATGCCGGCTCTTGGGGGGGAACGGAAACGGTGCGGGTTTTGATCCACCCCAATAGTTGGTAAAATCGCATCCTCATAAGAGTAATACTATAGGGCCACGGAGGGATGGGGGCCAGTGTTGCGTCATATTTTTTATATGTCGCACAGATTACAGTTGATACGATTACAAATGAAAAATGTAACAATCTGTTTGATAAAAGGATATTTATTATTGACCTTCCACCTTTTAAGAAAGGGGAATAACTCAGAATGGTAAATGTGTTATTTTATTCTTTGAGTGATCGGTTCTGTTTTTGTTCCCGTGTATATGAACAAGCGGAGGAATCTAGATTTATATCATATTGATGTTCTATCTATAGCTGGGAAACAGATTGTTCTCGCTTAAGGTTTTGCAGGAATATGATAGAAAGTCCGAATCTAGGTTTTACTGTTTGTCCTGTTTGAGACGATTCCGTCTTATATCATGTTATCTTTGTGTGTCTGGGCTGGATTATTTGTTCTTACACTTCTGAGGCGGATGAAGATAAGGGAGTGTGTTCTTCGGTTATGGAGTCTGGCGGGACGCCAATGTCGAGTCTATGTGTTCCCCAGTATTATTTCTATTACGCCAGAAAAGTGTTTTTGTGCTTGCTATTGATTCTTGGCCAAGGTAAACGTACTTTTACTGACTTCGTTCCCTAGGCTTACGATGGGTGATGTTTAGGCCTACATGAATCTACTTATGTTCAGATGTCAGAACGACATATCGTTTAGCAGCACTAAGAATGTTTCTACACAGCGATTATGAGGACAGATAATGCTGATATTGGTTGGAGGAAACTTTGATACCCTTTTGAATTGAATCTTTCTAGAAGTTTTGTCATCTCACCGTTGTGTGAGCGATGTTAAGGACCAAGGAAGCCATCTTGGAATCCGTATTATTGTCAATCATTCATCAGAGAACAGGGTTGTCCCTTACTACCCGATAATGATCCAGAGATCACAGTTATGAAAGAAAGATCTATTATGGGAGATTTAGCATTTACTCCGAAGATATGTGCTGAATGCTATTTGAAAGAATCTACGCTAGAGTACAAGCTACACTCATGCTAAGAGAGATTCTGTACAGGAGTCACTATGAACATTATGTATAAACTGACGTGATCTGTCAGTACAACCTTATATATATATATATATATATATATATATAGATATATATATATATATATATATATATATATATATATATATATATAATGTAGTAATTATGGAACTCTGAATGCTTGTCTACAAATGCTCCAGTATGAGGTTAATCAGGATGAATGCTAACTTAAGATGATACACCATTGATCAACACGATGCTGTTTATGTCGACATGTGTTCCTGTAACTATACACGTACTGTTCCAGTGTGCGTCTCATTAAATATTATAAAAAGAACACAGTAGTTCCAGTAATCCTTGACTTCTACATGTGAGAGTATGAATATATTGTTACCAAGGTGTCAACTCTTCAGAACCATTCTACCATTCGCGTACAATGTACTCTCACTTCAATGTTTACACTACCCTGTGTAGGTCGAGTTGACCTGTGTCTGTCTTCACGGTGACAGCACCTCTTTGAATACAACAGTACTACCAGCCATCATACTTTACAGTGAGGTTCTATACACCACACTCGATTCTTTACAGTGTAATAACAACAGAACTTTACAGTGGTGTACTACAGTTGTAAGAAATAACTTCTTTACAGTGGTGTGCCAGCTTCCTGGGTCAACCTGCACAGTGGACATATTTGAGAAGTCAGCTACTGAGACCAGACCATTCCTTGGGGCCTGTTACGACACACGTAAACACCGGCAGCACAACTCTGCAGTCGATGTCAGCGCGACCTGTCCTATCGAGGTATACAGTAACTAGGTCAGCGTTTGTTGACATTTTTGTTGATGGACATTTGCCATAGAACAGACAGCGTTACACAGCAAGTTTGTTTGGAAAAGACAGCATTACACATCAGAGTTGGAACATATATTTGACAGTGTTTGCAAAATGTACAGTGCAACTGAAGCGAGAAGTCTTACTTGTGATTCTGAGGAACTGTAAACAGTGGATTCTCCTGCACTGCCATAGTTTGTGTTGAACTTTTATGATTTAGGCCAGATTTGATTATTTAATAAAGTACCATAGTACTGTAGCATTATTGCGTATAACTGAGCCTTCTTCGCAACACATCCTATCTGCAACACATTACATTACATTACATTATGAATATTTATGCTATATGTACATTTATGTTTACATGTTTATATGTCATATTTGTTTGTATTCTGCGGGTTTTCGGTTGGGCGGAGTCTCCCTTAGATCATACCACGTGATAGAGGTCGTCTATCGTGAGCGTTGTCTATAGGGTGTGCAAATTTCCGATACTGGAATTTGCAAAGCGACTGCTGTTGCTATTTTTTTTTTTTTTTGGTTAGTTGTGACGATATGGTCAGTGTTGTTTTCGGAAGTTTCTTCACATTCTTTAGTTTTGTTTTGATTTGTTTGTAATTTGTTGGTCTACCCTTTGCTATCTTTCAGTTTCATACAACATTTATATTTATATACTGTGGCGTTATTTGTATTTGTTATCCTCTCGCGGTTTATTTTTTATTGTTTTTTCCATTTCATTTATTTGATTTCCGCAAATGTTTTCATGTTGTCTTGTATAATTGTTTTTATGTTCTTGATCGACATACGCTATTTAAAATATAGTTGATCATATGGATTTATGTGAAAGAATCAACTGATGATTGATGGCTGTTACTAAAGGTACACAGTTGATTAGATAAGACACTATTTCTTGTGCATTGCACTTATGTTATAGAGTGTTGCAACAATTTATAATTGTTAGTTTAAAAAAAATATACAAGACCTTGATAAGGCTTGTCTCACACAGAAATTGTGATTGTGTGCTGATTAATACAGTGATTAAGAACTTTTTGCTATATTACCTTGAAATATATTTTATTATTATTGTTTCAAGTGAGTAGTATCATTGTCAGACATCATGTCTACATTAGAATACTTTATTGCACAAGGGAGATCCCTTGATAAGACTGGTACAGACTTAGAACAATGGGCAGTTGCTCAATATGACAAAGCATTAGCTGCTGAAGAGAGAAAAGCTATTGCTGCTGCTGAAGAGAGAAAAGCTGCTGCAGAAGAGAGAAAAGCTCTGGCTGAAGAGAAAAGATTAGAAAGAGAAGTTGAACAAAAGAAATTGCAGATACAGACTGAGGAAAAAAGATTCCAGATGGAAATGGAAAAAGAAAAAAGAAAAGATGAAGCTGCTGCAGAAGAGAGAAAAGCTGCTGCTGCTGCAGAAGAGAGAAAAGCTGCTGCTGCTGGAGAAGAGAGAAAAGCTGCTGCTGCTGCTGAAGAGAAAAAAGCAATGAGAGAACATGAACACCAAAAAGAACTTTTAGCATTTGAGTTAGAAAAATTAAAATTAACAAACATAAGTAATGTTAATCAAGCATCTGGTGGTAATGGTAAACCCTTTACTTACAAGGTCAAGGTACCAGCGTTCAATCCTTCCAGTGATGACATAACATTCTGGTTAAATAGATTTGAACGCTCTTGTCGAGCCCATAATGTGGACAAATCACAATATGCTAACCAGTTGTCAGAAAATTTGAAAGGTGATTCTCTGACTAGTTTAAGTTTGGTTGAAGAGGCTGACAAGGATAACTATGATGTTATTAGGGCAGCCTTATTAAAGAAGTACCAGTTGTCTGAGGAGGGTTACCGGAATTTGTTTAAGACAATGGTTCCTGAGGCAGGTGTAGAATTCTCAGAATTCATTGCAAGGACACGTCTTACATTTGATCGTTGGATTGAGTTGTCCAAAACAGAAAAGACATATGAAGCCCTTATGGACTTGATACTCAGAGATAAGATTATGTCAAGTATAAATAAACCATTCCTTGAATTCTTACATGAGCGTAAACCCAAGACACTAAAAGAAATGGAACAGTATTGTACCCAATACGTCACTGCACATCCAGACGTAGCTATTAGCAATACTAAGGTTAGGGAAGGTATGCCAGTTGCTTCAGCAACACCATACAACCCTAATCACTCACGCAGATTCCAAGAACCTCAAAATAGGTTTAATAAAAAAGGTAGCCATAACGGTTATCAGAACCAAGGTAACCAATCATTTCAGGGTTCTTCTTCGAGTACCTGGAGAAGAGCTGACAGCCCTCGATTCAGGGGTGGTCATAATTACAGGAACTTTCGCAAAGGAAGTCATTATAGAAATTATCCAAGTTTTCCCTCATGGAGACAACAAGATCATAATTACAGAGATACTCATTATAATGAATATGATAATAGTAACCAAAGGAACTATGACTCAAACCCAAGTAGGGGTTATAACAGTGGAAACAAGGATAATTACAGAGGCAATAATAACAGAGGTAGAGCACAATCAAAAAACATAAAGCTCATTACCAGGCGAACTCTGCACAGCAAGAGTCCCACGAATCCTATAAACAAAATAAAGATAATGATGACTCTAATAATATGGGCATGTGCCGCTTTTGATTTTGGGAGAGCATCTCAGTGCCCCCAATGCAAAACATTATTTTGAGCCAACCACAGTGTCTACTTTAAGCTGTGGCCATACCTCCTCTTCCCGCTCTTCCTGCGTCAATCGCGCATGATGGAAGAGGTTTCTCTAGTCTCTTACACAAAGGTTTAGTAAATGACAATCCAGTCTCAGTACTTTTTGATTCTGGATGCACAACTATTGGGGTTAGGCAGTCACTCATAGATCCTTCTCATTCTACAGGCAGAGTAGTCAAATGCGTAACATTTGGCGGCACCATAGAGAAATACTCTACCGCTATCATTAGGATTGCTACTCCTTTCTTCACAGGAGATGTACACGCATGTCTTTTGCCGAATCCGATCGCTGATCTTATCATCGGTCGCATTCACGGAGTAAAAGAATGCACTTCGCAACAAATTTCCGTTTGGGAAAAGCAAAAATATGCAAACTGCTAATGTTGTAGTCACTAGAGCTCAAGCTCTCAATATGCCTGAAACTTCATCTACTGAAGATATTGAAGTGCATAACCAAGATGATCCCTTGGTAATTTCTCGTGACTCGTTTATAAAAACAACAAGAAGAGGATCCGACTCTTAAGAAATTCTTCACTCTTGTAACGAAAGGTGATCCGAATAGAGATACCAAGCGTAAATCTTGGATTACAATGAAGAATGGTGTACTTGTACGTATGGTGCAAGACTCCACTAATTCAAGTCATTCTCAGATTCTTGTACCCAAGAAGTTGAGAGTTAAAATTTTACAACATGCACACGACTCTCAGTGTGCTGGACACATGGGTTTTTCCCGTACAAAGTCAAGAGTTCTTGCGGCTTTCTTTTGGCCTTTCGTGAATAAGGACATACGGATCTATTGTCGATCTTGTAAAGTATGTCAAGAAGTCAAATCCAAAGGTCCTCGTCATGCTGCGCCCATTCAGGCTGCAGACATTCCTATTCGACCATTTCAGAAAATGGCGATAGACATCATTGGTCCATTTAAGATCAAATCTGCTAGAGGACATCAATTTATCTTAACGTGTGTGGACATGTGCACACGTTGGCCAGAGGCTATCCCTCTGAAGAGCATTACTACTGCTGACATTGCAGATGCTCTTTGGCTTATATTTTCTCGCCTGGGATTCCCCGGAGAAATATTATCAGATCATGGCACCCAACTAATATCGGATACCATGTCTCAAGTAATGTCTACTCTACAGATAGAGAGAGATCTTTGAGTAGCATCTATCATCCTATGTCCAATGGGATGGTAGAACGGCTAAATAGAACACTTAAGAACTTATTAGGAAAGATAACTGAGGATCATCCTCAAGATTGGGACAGGGTTCTACCCGCGGCCCTCTTCGCTTACAGGGAGGTCCCCAATGAACATACAGGATTTTTCTCCCTTTGAACTTGTCTTTGGCGCGCGACCGCGCGGCCCTATGTCTTTGCTTCATGATCTCATAACAGCGGACAATATTGACGATGACACAAAATCCTCTTACGAATATGTCATCACGCTGAGAGAAAAAAATTATCGAAGCATGCAAATTAGCAACGTCCTCTTCTGAATTTGCTAAACAGAAGGCAAGGCAATTTGCTAATAAGAAAAGAACTTTACGACAACTTTGTCCTGGTGACAAAGCATTTGTTTTGCTACCTTGTAGGGAAAATAGACTCCTTATTAGTTGGAAAGGTCCGTACGATATAATATCGAAAATTTCAGATGTTGACTATATTGTCGATATTAACGGGAAGCATAAAACCTTCCACATCAATATGCTTACGGAATTCCATGAACGTCCTGACTATTTACAGCCTATTTTCCAGGCAACGGACGATTCTCCAGTTCAACATGGTCAATACTCATCACTGTCCGTTATACAGGATGAGGAAACAAGTTTTTCGGATGTTAATCTTCCGCTTCCAATGATCCCACTTCATTCTAGTGAATCATGGAAAGACGTTACTGTTTCTCCTGATTTGTCTCTAGGAGAACAGCGACAGGTTTCGGCTATGTTACAAACATTTCAGGATGTCCTCACTGACATCCCTGGGCAAACTCATGTCATTGAGCATGACATTATTCTAACTGAACATACTCCTATTAGGGTTAGACCTTATCCTATCCCTATACATTTCCAAACACAGGTTGAAAAGGAGTTGGATGAAATGATAGATTAACAAATAATCGAACCATCCACTTCTGCTTATTCTTCGCCGATGGTTATTGTTCGAAAAAAAGACAATAACATACGTCTTTGCGTTGACTATCGCAAATTGAATCAAGTGACAAAGTTTGATGCTGAACCTATGCCTTTACTAGAAGAGCTACTTACTCGACTTTCTAAATCGCATTTTTTCACTAAACTTGATTTGTCTAAAGGATATTGGCAAGTTCCTTTATCCGAACGCGCCAAACCTCTTACCGCTTTCTCTACTCCTAGAGGCCTTTTCCAATGGAATTTTATGCCTTTCGGCCTTATGAACGCACCAGCTACATTCGTACGCATGATGCGTCGAATCCTATCGTATCGGTCAGATGTCATTGCTTATCTAGACGACATCTGTCTTTTCAGCGATACTTGGGAAGATCACTATTCAGGGTTAGTAGAATTGTTATCAACTCTACGCGAGCATAACCTGACAGCCAAAACCATCGACAGCATGCCATTGGGTTTTAGGCGAAATTGCTTTCCTAGGCCATCGAGTAGGTCATGGTTTCCTGAAGACAGAGGACCCATAATATATAATTCTCTATCACTAAAAAAAAATATTAAACATCGATTCTATCCCTAAGACTAAAAAGCATATGGTGCGATAGTCTTAGTTAGGTTACCTACTCTGATAAGACATCGTAGTGACATCCAATTTTTATGCAAGGACGATTCATGTAACATTCCGAATGCTGTCCTTAGACCGGGAAATATCATGGCACCTCAAACTTTCAAAGATTCCTTACACTACTAAAAAACTGACCAGGGTACTGCCTATCCTAAAATCGGTTCACTACGAGATCGTCTCAGGAATCGGTCCAGAAAAATTATGGCGGACACTAGATGCCACAAGATCAAAACTATGACTTTCTAAAACACTTTATACACCTATTTTAATGTGTACCATTTGTAATACTACAGATAAGACATTTGATTCACTCTTCGTATGACGCTTCACCACTGGGATTGGAGCGGGCACTGGGAAATGCAAGAGTATTTTATTCCAACTCTGGGAACTCTGCATCCTATTTTTTGTGGCTCTCAGAGAAATAATGTAGTCTGTTGGCGTACATTTTTTAATCCAGATTACAAACTACAAATGAAAAGCTCTGCATAAAAGGAATGTATGAACTTCGGTTTTAGGGGGACTCGGGAATTATTGGCGATCTGGTTTGTATTGGAAACAAGCAATACCTCAAACTTCTTAAAGATTCCTTCCTAGGGTTTAATGTGCACGATTACTCATATCTTGGTTGGTGTCTGGGGCTGGATTTTTGTCTTACACTTCTTGAGCCAGAAAGTTCTTCTTACGCCAATGTGCTATCTCCAAAGTAAAAACTTGAAGAGCTCGCCAGATAAAGTGCTTTTTGTGCTTGATAACTCGATACTTTTACGCGATCGCTACGATTGGTGTGTTTAGGCCTACAACCTTTTAAAGACATTTGCTAGCATAAGGTACGCAGATTATGGGGACAGATAATTGCTGTTATTGGTGGTAACTTTCGATACCCTTTTGAATTGAATCTGTCTAGAAGTTTTGTCATCTCACGTTGTTGTGAGCGGATGTTAAGGGGAAACAAGGAAGCCATCTTGGGAATCCAGTATTATTGTCAATCAGTTTCATCAGAGAACAGGGTTTTTGTCCCTAATACCCGATAATGATCAAGAGATCCAAGTTATGAAAGAAAGATCTATTATGGGAGATTTAGCTTACTCCGAAGATAGTGGATTATTGCAATGCTATTTGAAAGAATTCTACGCTAGAGTACAAAGGATCCTTCATACTCATTGCTAAGATAGGAGATTCTGTACAGGAGTCACTATGAAACATTATGTATAAAAAAATGGACGTGATCTGTTCAAGCACAACCTGATATTTATGATATATTTATTTATTTATATATAATTATATATATATTTATTTTATATATATGTAGTATTTATGGAAGTTTGAATGCTTGTCTACTATAATGGCTTCCAGTATGAGGTTAATCAGGTGAATGTACTAAATTATAGCATGTACTACACCATTGTTGAACACGATGCTTGGTTTGTCGACACATGTGTTCCTGTAACTTGTACACGTTACTTGTTCCCAGTGTTGAGCAGTCTCCTTAAATATTCGCTAAAAGTGAAACACAGTAGTTCAGTAATCTTGGCTTTGACATGTGAGAGTATGAATATACATGCTACAAGTTATGTCAACTACTCAGAACCATTCTGACCATTCGCGTACAATGTTAATCTCACTTCAATGTTTAAACTACCTGTGTAGGTCGAGTTGACCTGTGTCGGTCTCACGGTGACATGGCCTTCACCTCTTTGATAGACAACTGTTACTACCAGCGTCATACTTTACAGTGAGGTTGTATACCACCCACACCGCATTTCTTTACAGTATCATAACAACAGAACTTTAACAGTAGGTTTTGTACTACGTTGTAGTAAGAAATACACTTCTTTCTGCCAGAACTACATATCACACCACCTTGATCCAATCTTCGGGATTACGCTACCAGGGACAGTTTAAGTTATGAAGACGAAACCGAATTTTTAGAGAACATTACAGATCTTCCGTGGCTAGAAACAGCTTTCAAGGTACAGGATCTTCTGCTTCTGTTACACCCTTATATAATAAGCTATTAATAATGAACTATAAGCTCTATACGAAACGGCAGAAATTCCACGTCAAGTGAATGTAGGTGACTCGCTGGAACCGTTGGGAATTGAGGAACTCTCCTAGCGTTAGGAGTTAATCTTTGGAAGAATGATCATCGCAGTAGACGTAGGTCTGCATAGTCGTCTTGAGTCGCTGCCTGGACGCCTGTTTTGATCTAGACTGGAATTACTGGATGTGAAAGGCTTCATTTCATGAAAAGCGAGTGCAAGTAATGAGGCTCGTGTTGTAACGTCTTTATAAAGGCTTGAGTATATTTCAATTCGGTATGCGAATGCATAAACGCGACGAGCTGAAATGGGAATTCAGGAAAATTAATGTATTATAAAACAATGATTGTTACTATGCGCTCACTTGCTTCAAAGTAACAGCATGGATAAAACCAGTGATTAAGAGTTGAAAGTCCTCCAACCAAGTTTTTCAGGAGTGTACCAACAGGCATAAAGGTTCGAAAAACACCATAGTCGCGTCACGGGCTCCTGTCGTATCTGATGATTCAGGTGATATATGGGTGCCTGGACTCGTAAAGCTCTGGGTTAATAGATGGTAGTGGCTGCGTGTTTTAGGTCATGACGGGGATTTAGACAATAATATGTGAAAATTTGTGGTGGCTGGAAAAAAAATACCGTGGGGGTTTAATTTCGGGTTCTTATGTTGTATCGGTGCGCGGGGTTTTAACATTAATTTGTCATCATTAACAACAAAAATTATTACCATCTAAAGTGATAGTGTGATGGCGTCATCTAACAGAGGAGCTCTTCGCCCAGCGGGGGAGGGGGCTTACCTTATTCAAGGATGCATGTTGACCGTACTTTTTACCCCTCTCTACAAATAATAAGAGGGCATCATAATGTGACATAACACGGGCCTCACCTGAGCTCTCGGACGGCCTGACGAGAGCCCGAGTCATTATACCAAAGGTGGTGACAGGTAGAAATGTCCTACGTTGCTTCTTGTGTTACAAACATTGAATGAATGAACAAATGAAACTATAGAAACAAGAAAATGCAAGCTATAAAAAAACAGAAATCAAATCATTGTTTGAATACGAAAATTCTCAGATTACGTTGTTACCATATTTTGCTTGTAATTTTCCATTTTCAGCGTTCCTTTGGCAGCGGCTTTGTTAGTGGACACAGTCGGATCAAGCAACGCGGCCTGGAGAATTTTCAACAGACTGATCAGGAGACGCAGTCCGTTGTTTGGCGGTTGGATAAATTCCTCAACAAAACTGAGGAGAAACCGTTGTATACAGATGAAAACGTTGTAAATGTCAGACATAATATTGATAACATATATTTTATTGCAAACGCCAACTGACCTTACAGCAAGTGTTCACATAACAATGAAAGTTTACTATACATAAACGCTCCCACAAAAACCTGCAAAGAGGTGTAGACAGAGATAGATGAGATAATTAGTAGAGGTAAACTCTGACCTAAAAGTCTTTCTTATATTCGGACATTGCGCCCTAATGTAACGACTAGGCAAACGAGGCAAAACCGAGGCAAAACCTTATTTAAAAAAAAAAAAGACAGATGAGAGAGAAAACAAGAGCGCGAACGACCTTTATTTTCATATGGTTGAAAATTGGGCATGCAGTGCCCGTCTGACATTCTGCCTTCCTTTCTCTTGTCTTTTATACTGAATTCATTTATTCTTCACATTCATTTTACATATATCAATTTTAAAGGAATTTAAAACCCGTTCTAAATGTAATTTAAAAGCATTGCTCAATTCACAGATCTAACTGTAACCATGAAATAAAGTATCTTGAAAAGTATGGACATCATCATTAGATCCTACATTCGATATTATATATTTATTAGAAACATTTAATCAGATCAGGGGGGTATGTAATCAGGACTCATAAAGTACCCGAAAAGTCTACGACTGTATGAATAGGGATCAGGTTGAGAGCGAGAGAGAGTGAGATTGAGGGAGAAGAGAGAGAGAGAGAGAGATGAGAGAGGAGAGGAGAGAGAGAGAGGAGAGTACAGAGGGTAGGCAGCAACAAAAATTAGACGACACACAAACGCAGAGAAAAATGAAGAGAAAAGGAGAAAGGGAAAATAAGGGGTACTATAGAGATTATAAGACAGACAAATAATTTTTTTTTTTTAATTCCATTAAGCGAGACAGACTAAAAAATGAACAATGGGAAATACTTATGTTAAACAAAGAATACCATGGTATCACTCATACACGAAGCAAACAACTCATACACGTTGTACCTCGCATACCCTACGGTTTAACTCACTCAAACACCGTGGAAACATGTAAGAGTATATATACTGTGTTGAACATACACCAAATACATTCACTCACACACAATTTACTCCACAACTCTCCCTCAACACCGGATTAGCAAACTCTTTGTTTAATTATTACGGCAGTCGCCAACCACACAAATCGAGACAGTAAAAGGTTCGGAAATTGATTTCCAATAAATCATTAAGCTATATGAGAAATTAATAATACATTATTTTTACTGGACACATAAACAAGAAATATAAACGGAATGCAATTACGAGATTAGTCATTTCTGATTGCGTTTTTTTTCTTTTATTCATCTTTACGTGATATTTTGTTTTACTTGGATACGTGTGTGTTATTTACTTGAAAAATAATTTTAAAAAGCGCCCCTTTGTCACTTATTTGTGTGGTCGAGTTTTGTCTAATTCTCTTGAGGATTGGCACGGAGGTCTGGATCAGAAACGTTTTGGAAACAAGCCATCCACTCAATCGTTTCGCAACAAAGACTTATATAATAAAATTTACTAATTCTTTATTCCCCCCCCCCCTTTTTTTAAAAAGTAAGCCAGAATACTGAATAAGCATTACAGCATGATCATTATCATGTTCCATCTTCACACCGAAGGTCACCATGGAGATCAACAAGCTCGGGCGTTGGCGTAGCTGGCGAGTCCTGTTTAGGGCTTTATGCTAGCAGATAGATAATGTTGGTCCTCTTCAGGACTTAGTATCTATCAACGCTGATCGGGTTAGCAGTCAGCAGAGTTGACTTTTTTTGGGATGGTAAATGCGCTCTGATATAACCAAATAGGTTGAAGGGACGGGCCTCGCCAAAAGAAGGCAAAAACCGAACCAAAAAAAAAAACCTGCAATGGATCTCCAACGTCTTCTGTCTCTTGTCTCGATAGTGTACTCTGATAGACTCTTTCCTGTCCATCTCTTGATGTTATCTTCATACTTATAGCGCTGTCTTCCTCTTGCACATTTACCTTCAACTCTCCCTTCTGTTACGGTCTTCATTCATGGCCAAAATAGTTAGCTTCCTCTCTGTTTGATTTCCTTCATTAATTTTCTTTTAATTCCTAGGTTTTCTAGGACCTCTTTATTTGTTTTCTTCTCTTTCCATGAGAAGTGCCCCATTTTTCTATATATATCCACAATTCTTTCCTCTAAATACTTGTTCATTGTCCACGTTTCTCTGCCATACAATAATGAAGAATATAGTGTATGTATGTATGTGTGTATATATATATATATATATATATATATATATATATATATATATATATATATATAATTATATATATATATATATATATATATATATATATATATATATATATATATACCCTTTACCTCCCCGAGGAGCATAGGTCTTCGATAAACACATGCCAAGTCTTTCTGTCCTGTGCCATCCGCTCAAGTTCTTTCCATGTTTTCCTCATCATTTTCACCTCTGTTTCCAGCTCTCTTCTCCATGTGTTTTTTGGTCTACCTCTGCCTCTCTTTCCCTGTGGATTCCAGAACAAGGGCTTCCTTGTAATGCTATCAACAGGTCTCCTCAATGTGTGTCCTATCCATCGCCAGCGTCCTCTTCTCAGTATTCTACGCAAGCACCCGTTTATAAAAGTCTGTAGCTTTTTGGTTGTTGTTTTTGTTGCTCTCCATGTCTCAGAGCCATACAATAGGATTGACTTGACATTTGAGTTGAAGATTCTTATTTTCGTGTTGGACTTCATTTCTCTTGTTCTCCATATGTTTCCCAATGCAATGAATGCTCTTCTTGCTTTTTGTATTCTTATTTTGATATCACTGTCTGTCCCTCCAACTCTGTCTATATTACTGGCATATGTGTACGATTCTACATCTTTTAGTGGTGTTTCTTCAACTTCAACCTTGTTATCATTTCTTGTATTTATTCTCATAATCTTTGTTTTTTCCCTGTGTATTTTGAAGACCACTTGTAGTGACCTCTCATCGAGAATTTTCATATAAATATATATATATAAATATATATATATAGCATTTGGTGATTCTCAGTTAGAATTTGTGAGTTAGTTCTTTAGATGTTTGTATCTGTCTCATGTTGTTGAATGTAGCTTTGGCCATTCATATTCTCTTCTTGATTTCTGTTTCGCATCCGCCATATTCTGTTATAAGATGATCAAGATATGAGAAACTGTTGACTTGTTCCAGGATTTCCCCATATATTCTTATCTTTAATGTTGGCTTATCGTCCGCTTTGCTAATTACCATAGTTTTTGTTTTCTCATTGTTAATGTCCAATCTATGTTCATGACTTATGCTGTTTTCTTGCTTAAAAGGTATATGAGGAAGACTGCAGTAACAAAGAGGAAAACGGTAGAGTGGAAGGGGAAAAAAGGTAATACGCCTTACCAGGTGACAAGACAGGAAAAAAACCTACGTTGCGGACACAAGGCCTTCGTCGGGGACAGCGAAACAAAAATCAGAAAGGAAAGAAAGTGAGAATTAAGTGGAAAACATAAAAATAAGAGCAAACACTCCTTGATATGTGCCACCTATTAGAATTAAAAGGTCTGCCCAATTCTAACATGGATAGATAGATAGATAGATAGATAGATAGATAGATAGATAGATAGATAGATAGATAGATAGATAGATAGATAGATAGATAGATAGATAGATAGATAGATAGTCAGACAGACAGGCAGGCAGGCAGGCAGGCAGGCAGGCAGACAGACAGACAGACAGACAGACAGACAGACAGACAGACAGATAGATAGATAGATAGATAGATAGATAGATAGATAGATAGATAGATAGATAGATAGATAGATATATAGATAGATAGATAGATAGATAGATAGATAGATAGATAGATAGATAGATAGATAGATAGATAGATAGATAGATAGATAGATAGATATACGGACGGACGGACGGATGGATAGGTGAGTGGGCCGGCAGGCATGCAGGTAAGTAGGTAAGTAAGAAGGTAGGTAGGTAAGCAGGCAGGCAGGCATCTAGGTAGGTAGGCAGGTAGGGAGGCAGGCAGGTAGATAGGTAGGTAGATGATGAACACAGACAATTGATTTTATTCATACAACGTACGGAATATATTCTACTGAGTATTTTTTCTTTTCAATCTCATTTACAATCATAGTGATTATATTTTTTATAAAGCAGAAGTACATTACGAATTAAAATGTTCCAGAATTCCATTCTCTGCTAGTCTCACAGCATTATTCAAAGTTCCATCGATCGATGCTCACAACGTTTCCTACTGCTGGCCATGTAGATGGCTTTGAAACCTAGCGTTACGCTTGACTATTCTCATGGTTGTCAGCTGAACTCACTCAGCCATGTCTGTGATGTTGTTACGAGAGCAGCGTGCAATGATAAAGTATAGCTGTCTGTGTGCGACTGTTAGTGTGTGTACGTCTGTCTGCATGTGTGTGTGTGTGTATTATATGTGTGTAAGTGCACGTCCACATGTATGTGGGCACTTGATTGAGTTTCTGCGAGTATGTAGGAGCTACAGAACAAGTAATATTCTCAACTTCTTTTCACAATGTGTCAGCATCCTCTTCGCTGTCCTCTCTTTTTCTTCTTCTTCTTCTTTGTCTTTTCTTCTGCCTCTTCTTCTTTATCTTCTAATTAGATCATGCCTTCAACAAACTTATACCAACTCTTCCTGTCCTGTGCCATCAACTCAAGGTGTTTCCTTGTCTTCTTCCTCATTCCTTTCATATCTGGCGCCAGTTCTCTTCTCCATGTGTAATTTGGTCTTCCTCTTCTGCTCTTACCCTGTGTATTCCAGAACAAGGACTGCCTAGTAGTGCTAAACACAGGTTTCCTCAATGTGTGTCATTTCCATCTCCAGTATCTTCTTCTCATCTCTTGTTCCATTGGCGTTTGTCTGGTTCTTGTCATCAGTTCCACATCAGTTATCTTCTCATATGTCATGTTCTATTGTCATCAGCTCCATACTGGTTATCTGTTCTGCGCAATCGCAATGTATATGTTTGAGCAAGAGCTTTCATTGCACTGGAAAACATATGGAGATCAAGAGAAATCAAGTCCAATACAAAAATAAGAATCTTCAACTCAGATGTCAAGTTAATCCTACTGTATGGTTCTGAAACATGGAGAACAAAATAATAAAAGACACCCAAACGCTACAGATATTCATAAACGGGCACTTGCTTTGAATAGAAGGATTGAAGTGGTATAACAAGGTGACCAATGTGGAACTGATGACAATAGAACATGACATATGACATGGTGACCAAATGTGGAACTGATGACAATAGTACATGACTTATGACATGGTGACCAGTGTGGAACTGGTGACAAGAACCAGACTTGTGCCAGTGGAATAAGGGATGAGAAAAAGACGCTACATTTTTCTATCTTTCACCAAATAAGCAGAAAAATAAATGAAAAGTGATATGGTTGAGTTTGTTGTGTGTGTGTGTATTTTTTTCTTATGTGTTGTTGTTGTGTCACACCGTGACAATTATGAAGCAACTATCTTTTTAGAGTTCAAGACATTCTAACATACGCACGCAATTTTTGAAATTTTAAATTACTCTGTTTATAATAATGGGACAGGATGTCACGTTCGCATATCGGCAATTGAAGATATAATATAGACATAGAGACACTTTATCTTCCAATGTTACCCCATTAGAGGCTGAACGGGATATTTTTCTTCATCAATTAAAAACATTAACAAGTTAACGTCGCCACTGAAATGGAAAACTAATAAAAAATTATAAATAACAATTTTTTAAACATACGCTTTTAATGCACTAAAAACCCAAAAATAATTTTTCAAGGAGTTTATAGCTTGCAGTCAAAAAATGTAACGTCAAATTGACAAAAAGCGTGGGGCGCTTAAGCGTTTATCATATATTTTATCCATAAGTGTCAAATGAAGTATAAAGCAGAAGTTAATTTCATGCAGAATCAGCGCCCCATGCTTTTTGTCAATTTGATGTTACATTTTTGACTGCAAGCTATAAACTCCTTGAAAAATTAAACTTATGGTTTTTTGTGCATTAAAAGCGTGTTTTTAAAATATTTTTATTTATTTTTTTATTTTCTTCTTTTTAGTGTTAGAAAAATTATGACATACTAAAACATAAACAATATTTTTACATTGTAAATCTGGTCTAAAATTTCTTAAGCGATCCATTTCCTTTAGAGCGTCAATATTGCATGGCTTTGTGCCTGTTAATTTGGTGCAATGAATGTCATTAATTTGAAGGCCATCTAGAGATCGAACTCGACTTTCCATTGATTCATAATTTTATAATTTGGATTGTTTCCCTTGGTTTAGCTAGACACTTGTTTGTGTACTGCCTTGCTTTACGTATAGAAAAAAATAAAGTACACCACGTACTCTTGAATTTTTAATTAACTTGATTATGGCCCCTGATTTGTTTACATTTTTTTACAAAAAACTTTAATTACTCATAATGTCATAATTACAATATTAAATTATTAAATAATTGACTGATTATTTATTGTATTGTCATCGGGAATACACAACTATGCCAAGTTTCAGAGCTATTGCTCATCTGGAAGTGATTGAAAAATCAATTGCAAGATTTGAAAGTGACATAGTTTAAAAGCGTGTATAATAGTAAGGTAAATTGAGTTTCCTGAAGTACGACAAAGGGCTGATGGAATCTGAAGAATTCTTGTCTGTCGGTGCTGATTGGCTCTCATTACTTCTGTCAGGCGTGGGTGACCGTAGATCGCCGGCTTGGGAAACGTAGCGACGAAGGTACAAGACGTAATGGGCAACGGAGTGTGTCGGGGAGCGATAATGCTTGGAAAAGATCAGATCATTAATTAATTATTTAATGTGCTGAAAATATTTTTGATCTTTGTGAGTGATAGGTTTTTTTTATATTTTTTAAAAGAAATATTACACATATAAAGGTATGTTTCAGGCACTCGTGAGAAATAAAGAAGTAGAAAACTAGACAACATAAAAACAACAGCAGAGTGACTTCCCGGAGAATCGAACCCAGGACCTTTCGAATGGCACCATCGCCTAGTACGGAAGCGAATCACACTATCCTCCCTGCCAGCTAGGTACCACAAAAATAGTGCTTCGTAGACAGGAGTCATTAGCTCGATTTGCAACACGGAACACCGGGTATGTACCTAGTGCGATCCAGCCTAATGATGCAATCACTTCGAAGCCCTACACCTTTATGTTTGTAATATTGATTTATTTACTGTTTACATGCCTCAGGTTCCCCTCTTTATTTGTTTGGTTTTTTCATATTTAGTTTTCAGACATCCCTAGAAATGTCACGTCATTCACATGCTACTTTTCTTAGAAGATCATGTGTATGGTAGTCGTGTTAGAAACAACAACACAGTCTTGATTTAACGAAACAATGACCTGACATCGATGACTTAGCGTATCACAATAGATAGATAGAAGTCTCATAACATAAGACTGCACTGTTTAAATGCAGTCATGACCTAATGCATTCCTGCCTTACAAACAGACACAAGCATAGAGCAAAGTAATTACTAACGTAGGACAATGACACCTCAATAAAAAAAAAAGGACACATAATAGATCAGATCGTTATATGATCAGTACTCGACACAAGAAGATGCTGTTGAAAATATGAGATATCAGCTGACTCATCTCAAGTTGAATGACTCATCTCAAGTTGAATTACTCATCTCAAGTTGAATGACTCATCTCAAGTTGAATGACTCATCTCAAGTTGAATGACTCATTTCAAGTTGAATGACTCATCTCAAGTTAATGACTCATCTCAAGCTGAATGACTCACCTCAAGTTGAATGACTCATCTCAAGTTGATGTCATTGCTTATTCCGTGTTTTTATAAAACAAAAATCCAACAAAGTTTACTTCCCTGACCTCATACCAAAGCCTCTGGGTAAGGGTAATGTTACATTACCCACTAATACCCTCCCCCCTGCCCCTGTTTTCAATGAAAACGAGGAATACAATCCTAATAACTCATTATTTTGTGAAAGCAGTAAGAACATTGGCAACGACCACAGAAACATAAACAATAATGTGTGTGTCTGTCTGTCTGAGTAAGTGTGTTTGTGTGTGTGTATGTGTGTGTGACGTATAATGGAAATGAAGCCTCCTGTATCCGACAGCCTTTCGTGACCTCGGCGTAGTTTTAAGACTCGCTAACAAAGTCACGCATTTCTCTGCCTGTCTGACTTACCTTTTAATCCACGCCTCTTTTTACTTGACTATACAAACGAGCTTGTTTAGAAATTTTCGCAACCTGTCATTCATAGCAGGGGGCGAACCACGTTCGTTTGCGCAAGGTTATCATGCGAGCTGATCGGTCAATATTACGATAATTGGTAGATCGCACGTGGAAAACACGTGGAAGAGTAACGGCATGTGAAGACTCTCTATAAGGGGAGCAAATCCTTTGATGTTCGTACCTACAGGGAAAGATAACTGTGATCTCGAGAAACAGGGAAAATCTCGGACGGGAGCCCGCTACACGGGTTAAGCTTTTGTTGTCTATTAGCAACGGTCGACAGAAGCGAACGTAAAACCCTTTATCTGGGAAACGTAGTTTCAGATTTCTCTGCTGGGAAACAGAGTGTGAGAATTCACATCATCTAGAGATCATAACAACATGATCGTAAATAAACTGCGTCTTTAAATCAGTTATCAGAGTTGCTCAGATTTTTTTCGGAAAGTCTGAACACGTTATCTAGAACCATTGGGAATAGATGTGTTAATAGTTCGTGGTGTTTTCTTTCTGGATTTCTGGTAATATATAAATTTGTGCTTAAGCGTATTAAAGTGTTAAAAGTTTTAGCATCTTAAATTCACTGTGATTTTCTAGGTGTTAAGGCCAGCGAATTAAATAACGCGTAGCTATTTTTATTCCAGATGTTTCAGTTGTAATGTTAATTTAATCACCCGCTATCACACAGAAAGAGACGGTTTAGTTGACTAATTAATACACTAGGCGACGGATAAATGACGGCAGAGAACTCACGTTTATTTCATCTTGTGTAATGTAGTAAGTGACTGTGTTTGACTATCATGCGACTAAACAAACAGACGCCGACAATCTAATAGTTATTAATGACAGGCGATATTTGTTGAGTGCGAGTAAAAATAATTAAATAATAACTGACCAGATAGGAATAGGCTAGAGCCACCGTGTGCTTATATGTAGATATTATTAGCAGTAATTTTTTTCATAATGTTCCTATATCCTTTAGGCATGACCTGATCAACGGCAACCAGCGGCTTTTTTATTTGGCTTTATCTTGGGCCTTGTCTCCATTTTACTGATTGGATTAAAGTTGTCTTCTGTTGGCTGACGCGTCTCCAAGTTTCAGTTGTGAACAGCACGGGCCACAGAGACTAACGAACATTTAAATAGTAAATTTTAACTGGACTTACAAATACCCAGATATATATTGTTTTGCATTTTTATTAGCCCACTGGGGTGTGAAAGATCTAACTGTTCTCCCGACTTCTAATAGTCGTTTCCAAGTGGATATTTATCCAGAAGAGTTACGCTATTTCAGAATCGGCACTCACAAGAGCCAGCCGATAGGATTTACCATCATCGTCATCATAACAATAATTAACAGTTTATTTTAGCAATCAGATGTTTTCTTACTGTTTACGGTGAACACTAGATCTCAGAGAGTCTCGGCATTAACTATCCAAGGTGACATTGTGTATCAAGGAAATCAACCACCAAATTAGGCGTTCCCCTTATAAAATTTAATTATTGAAAGGAGGGACTGTGGCCTAATTCGGACGAGAATTACTCTGGACCTTATACATATATTCATGGATTTTTACGTCCAACAGATTGTCTCACCAAAAATAGGGTAAGAAGCGAGATTGTGTGGCAACGTATGATATAGAGAGAAATATTTGTCTTTAGTACAGGACACACTGTATCATATGCACTCCGTTTAACTATTGTTTAATTTTATTGGATAACGTTTAGTGGGAACTGTATTCTTTCTTTACTGTCTATACTGTAACCTATTGCTAACTTTTAACCTTTGGGGTTCTTGACTTGGTGTGTTCTTATCTTCTCATTGAGGGAAGGGCATAGGTATTCTGTTATTTTTCTATGCATGTAATTCTGATGTATCTGATCTTTCTCTTTTAGATATTCGATGTTGTAAAGTTTAGTGATAACAAACAACAAAAGAACTAACTTTGTGTGTGTTGGTCAGACCCATACCCATTTAAACATAGTTTTTTCACGTTTGTATGTCTTGTTGTCACATAGCTGTGTGTGTATGTGTTTAGTAAACTTATATTTCTCAATATATAGGGGGGGGGGTGAAAAAGATTGTCTTATACTAAATTATAGTCGTATAGATAGGCTGGACTAGAGGAACTATTCAGTCCAGAGACAGATCTTCTCCTTAAACTATTCACTCGTGAAACTCTATTTCTGACACCTTTACTTCTCACGTATTATCACCATCTCCTATACTCAGGCGGGACCTTAAATAACTTTAAAACCAATCTAAGCACGACAGTGTGTCAGAATAAATGAGATCTATATATTGTGAAGTTTAAAGAGACATTACATTACCAGTCGTACTGGATGAGTCCAAATGAGCAGAAAGTCAAAACATTCTAGAATGCGACAAAAAGATCAAGAAATGGAAGAGTGGTAGCCGGTCCCAGAATGCCATTGGGGTGGGGGAGAGGGGGGGGGGGGGAGAGTAGAGGGGGGGAGAGTAGAGAGTGGGACCCCCCAATATATTTGACGATTCAAGAACGCGATAGCACTTGTATTATCTTACGCTTATCGCTGAGCGGTAAAACGCAGATGTTAGGAATATTATAAAAATTAAAAAGTAATTTTTTCTTAATATTAATGTTAGGAATATAAAAATTAGCTGGCCGGATGGCCTATTCTGAGCAGTGAACTAAGATGGTCTTAATTTTACAAACGGATAGATAATATTGAAGATAATGACAAAAGACAGTGTAGTTCACATCATCGACAGACTGTGTTGAATAAAAAAGTGTCGCAATTTGCACACAAAAACACGACCTTGGACGCAGGTGTTCAAATTTACTTAGTATGGAGGAGAGGGTTTTTGAGCGGTAGCTGTGTCTAAATATAACTTTTAACGACAAAATTTTGGAGGGGAGAGAAAGGTTGGTTCAAAAAACAAGCACATTTTTTTTAGAAACACAAGTAGAGACGGACAGACTAACAGATAAACATCCATACTTGACTGAAGCATGACTGAAATGACTTTATGGTAGGAAATTTGAAATTTAAAATAACCTAGGCAGTGATTGGCCACAGACAATCATATCATTAGCGCTCAGACGCGAAAGTGGGGCCATTCTTCAATAGTTGTTCAGTGATAGACACAGATTTTAAAGTGTGGTGATTCCATATGAAAGCAAGTGAAATAAATTTAGGGACGCCATACTATAGCCAGCAGCTCAGCTGAGTTTTGCTAGCAATTCTGTGTTATTTATTCATAATCTGGTAAGATTGAAATTATTTCCTTATATATTTTGAATATTGTTTCATGTTCGAGTGATTTGATACTGCCATATCGAAATCTAGCCTTACAAACAAGTAGGGATTTGCTCTAGACCCCCCGCCCTAGTCAGGGTCTAGGGACCAACAATGTACATAAACTCCAGCAAGGATTATGCAAGACAGATCAAGTGTTGAGAATAATGATACATATTACCTATCCTCTTTTAGGGCCGAAAACTAATAAACATTTTTCAGGATCTATGGTCTGGGAGGATCTATCTGATGTAAAACCACCATGGTAAATGTGCTGTTTGGTCAGAGAGATCTGACCTGTCTGTATGATGTGGTTGTTGTGTCACTGTTGTGTCCAGACGTGGGTAGAGAATAGATTTTGACACATGGCCCATACTTTGATTGCAGAGCTGCGAGTTTCTGTCGTCAACAAAGCAGGGTCTATTCAGTTGGTGACTTTACTCGAGTGTATCTGTGCAGTATTTGTGACAGAGACCACCATTATTGCCCGCCAGCACGGAGAGGTGGGACCATCTGATTTCAGCACCAGAGCGACAACTACCAGATGAGTGAGCCTCTGGTCTGCTGGACTTTCACCAACGCCCTTTAGTTACTAAGAACCCCATAAAAATTCCCACCATTTTCTGGACACTGTGTAGTCAATATAGACAGGTGTGATGAGGCCACCCCAACAGCACAAACAGTACTATCCTCCCAAGTAGATGAATACTAGAACATTTTAATAAAACTAACTAGTATAGTACATATATATGTACACTATTGCATTTATGATATAATATTCTATGCATTTCTTTTCATAATCTCTAAATCCTTTTAAGTTCTGGTCAACCTAAAAAATTGACACAGAACAAAATAAATGTTAATATACTTATATCAAAAAATTTTACACACGTGAGTTAGTTCAGTGTATTTTAACATTTATTAATATTATTAGTCTTGTTAATATCTGTGGGTATATTTATAATCCATTACACCACACTACCTATCATAACCCTAGACACTTTACGTAGCCACATTCATTAAAAAAAAAATTAAGTGTGAGGTCGTAGTGGTAGCAAGAAAGGCCTTCTGACAATTCACCACTACATTTTATCTCAGGAGCCTTCACAGCTGGCCTCATACAATTTACATTTAGTAATAACACCATCATACAATACCATCAAACACCACTACAATATTGGGGGCTCGTCCGGGATAATTAGCCCAACAGTAATATTAGGATCTCCTGGTGGGAGAAATAAAAGTAGGGAAATAAATTGTAAAATTTCCCTTAAAATTAAAAGTGTCCCTGCAGATAAAAGTTGGTGAATCTTCACAGCCAGTAATAATTAATTAGTTAACTGGTTAGTTAGAATTAGTTAGACTATAGTCATAAGAAGTACTTAGTGTATTTACTGGTTAGAAATTTAGCTTGTATATTATTATATTGTCTAAAAAGTATGGCGGAGCTGGCAAAATTTAGATCAGCTGCTGTGCTCACCGCGAAGGAGATGGGAATGGATGGTCAAATTTTAATTCAATACGTAACGGCTGAATGTGATAAATATATTGAACGGGAAGAAAGGAGGTTGGTTGAAGAGAAGAGGTTAGAGGCTGATAGAGACATTAAGAGGCTGCAGATTGAGGCAGAAGAAAAACGACAGCAAAGGGAGGCAGAAGATAAAAAGGCCGAAAGGGAGGCAGAAGAAAAAAGGTTGACTGCCGAAAGGGAGGCAGAAGATAGAAGGTTGCAGAGGGAGCACGAATTACGACTAAGGGAGCTGGAATTACAAGGCCCGGCTCCTGAAAATGGTGCCAGCCCTTTTGCCTCAGATGCTACGCCTAGTCTGGGAGCCTCAAACTCAGCTATGGGGTTTCATTTAGACCATTTTGTTGAAAAAGACGATGACATAGAGGGGTACCTAGGACGTTTTGAGTTATTAGCTACTACATATGGGTTAGAGAGAGAGAGAGGTGGAGTTTAAAGCTATCACAGGGATTGAGGGGTACTTCTTATGAAGTATTTGCTAAAATGAACAGGGAAGACCAAGACAATTATGACATGTTAAAGCAGGCTTTGTTATTAAGGTACGAGAAGAATGGTGAATTTTATCGTAAGAAATTTAGAAATGCCAAACTGTTGTCTGGGGAGACATACCACCAATTCTCTGCTAGACTAGAAACCTATTTGGAGAAATGGACGGCTCTGGGGAAGACCCAAGATCTTAAAGAAATGATCATGATTGAGCAATTGAGAGAGTCCATGGCTCCAGACATGAGAAAATTTCTCATGGAACAAGGTGCAGAGAAGTTGGGGGAAATTTTAAATGTTGCTGAGAGGTATCAGGCAGCCCAGGCAGAAGTAAGTGGTGCTAAGAAGAAGCACATAGACAATTTTAAAGCTCCACAGCAATTTAACAAATTTGATAATAGAGAGCAGGGAAATAAAGGTAGGACAAACTTTGAGCGGCCAAGAAATGACTATCGCGACAGAAACTCACAGTTCAATGACCAAAAGTTCAATGAAAGAAAACCGTTGAACCAAGGAAAAAAGATGGTGTAAATGGTGCAAGAAGGATAACCATAACACCGAATTTTGTAGAAGGAAACCTTCAAACATTGCTGCAATGAAGTCGGGGACGCAAAGATTAAAGGTTAATCCTAAGGGACAACAGGAACCTTATCACCCCCCAGTTTGTGAGGATGTTATTTGTAATGGGGTCACCATAAGGTGCCTTTATGATACAGGTTTGGATTATGATTCAGTTGTGAAGTCTAGCCTAGTGGACCCAAGTCAGTATACCACAGAAACAGTGGAAATACAGGGGGCGACTAAGGACATACCACTCATGACACTTCCCATCGCAAGGATAACGGTGAAAACTCGCTATGTGGAAGGAGAAATCAGAGCAGCAGTGATAGATGAACCAATCTACCCTCTGATATTGGGGTGTAGATACGGCTTCTTGGGGAATCCCGAGAAACCTGTGATCATGGCGACAGTGCAGACCAGGTCACAGAAGAAGGAGGAAGAAGGTGAACCTATAAATGCTCATCCAGAGGAGATGAGGAAGGCGCAGGCTGAGGATAGGACACTCAAGCCCTGTTTTAAAAAATTGCCCAAATGCCACACACCTCCGAGCAAGGGGGAATATTTCATGAAGAACAAACTCTTATACAGGAAGGCCGGAACTGGAACAAATGGTCACAACCAGCTGGTTCTTCCCACTTCATATAGAGATAAAGTGATGGAACTCGGGCATGCGATTCCCTTCAGTGGTCACATGGGGATCAGCGCCACAGGACAGCGTATAGCTTGTCATTACTTCTGGCCAGGGATAACGGAGGATATAAAAAGATATGTCAAATCCTGCCCAGAATGTCAAAGGGTAGCTCCAAAGCACTGGACTGCTCCTGCAACTCTAGGGGAAATGCCCATAGTGGGAACACCTTTGAGAGGGTTGCAGTGGATATTGTAGGACCTCTCACTCGGACCAAGAGGAGGAACAGTTACATCCTTACTCTGGTGGACACTTGTTCTATGTGGGGAGAGGCGGTAGCCCTGCCATCAATTGATTCAAAACATGTAGCAGAGGCACTACTTACAATATTTACCCGATTAGGATTCCCGCATCAAATCTTGACGGATAATGGTTCTCAGTTCAAGGGGAAACTAACGGAAGAAGTTTTTAAGCTATTTTAAGCCAGACACTTTCATTGTAGTCCGTACCATCCACAAGGGAACGGCCAGGTAGAGAGGTTCAATGGGACTCTCATTTCTATCCTGAGAAAGCTGGCACACGAAAAACCGGATCTGTGGGATCAATTCCTGCCCGCCGCATTGTTTGCGTATCGGGAGGTACCACATAGTTCAACCGGGATGGCTCCCGCAACTTTGCTATTTGGGAGGCCAATAAAAGGTCCTTTAGAAGCTTTATTAAGGACCTGGACAGATGAGAAGGCGGAAGAGACTGTTACCTCATCGTATCAATATGTGAACGAACTGACCACTCGTTTGAAAGCTGGATGGAAACTGGCAAATGATAATTTGAAACAAGCCAGGAAGAAACATGCAGCATATTTTAATAGGAAGGCAAAGGACAGGGAACTGGCAGTCGGAGAGAAGGTGCTGCTTCTACTACCCGGAAGCCAGAATAAATTACAAATTGGTTGGCAAGGTCCATATACGGTTCTAGAGAAGGTGTCTAGAACAAACTATAAAATTGACAAAAAGGGGAAGGAAAAAGTTTATCATGTAAACCTGTTAAAGAAGTATCTGGACAGACCACTCCAGGAAAGCACCCCTTTATTGACCTTGGCTATTGCAACCCAGATGCAAAAGGAACCACTCACCTCACATGAATACCCATTACATCCTTGTGAAACAGCAGCACAGGTAAAAGTCAGTAAGCACCTGACTAAAAACCAGAGGGAGAGAGTTCAACAGGTTCTGGAGGAACATACAGATGTATTAACAGATAAACCAGGCCATACAAATTTGCTACAGTATGACATGAAACTGGTAGACTCAAACCCAATCTGTATGAGAGCCTATTCTATTCCGTTCGCGAAGGAGAAGGCATTGAAGGAAGAAATAGAGTATTTGTTGAAGGAGGGGATTATTTCGCACAGTGAATCATCTTTTAGTTCTAGTGTCGTTTTGTTGAGAAAACCGTCTGGGGAACACAGACTGTGCATAGATTACAGGAAACTGAATGCTGTCACAGAAGGACAAGTGGATCCATTACCAGACACAAAACAGTTATTTGCCAGACTGAACAAGGCACAATATTTTTCAAAAGTGGATCTTAGTAAAGGCTATTACCAGATCCCAGTGAAGCCTGAAGTGAGACCTTATTTGGCTTTTAGCACTTCGGATGGACATTATGAATTCAATATGCTACCATTCGGACTGAAAAATGCTCCGAGTGTGTTTTCAAGGATGATGCGAAAATTGTTGGATCCCCTGAATAACCCCTGTATCACAAATTTCATGGATGATATTCTCGTCGCCACCGAGACATTTGCAGAACACATTGAAGCTCTGGAGATGTTGTTTGATAGACTTCGGGAGGCAAACTTAACTGCTAGGCCCACAAAATGTTGTATTGGATGCAAAGAGTTGGAATTCTTGGGACACACTGTATATCAGGGTAATATGACCCCTGATCCTAAGAACTTGGAAAAACTGCAGAGAGCACCTAGGCCGCAAACAAAAAAGGACGTGCGATCATTTGTGTCGTTATGCGGATTTTATCAGAAATACATCAAGAATTTTAACGCTATATGTGCTCCTCTGACTGATTTGACTCGCAAGGGACTTCCAGATAAAATTATTTGGACTGCACAATGTGAACTAGCGTTCCAAGAGTTAAAGGAAAAACTCACTAGCAAGCCTATTCTCAAACTGCCTGATTTGACACAGGACTTTGTCTTAAGAACCGATGCAAGTAATGTAGGACTCGGAGGGGCTTTGTTGCAAAGATCATCTTCACCTGATGGGGGAACTGAAACCAGTCGCTTATGCAAGCCGCAAATTGAATAAGGCGGAACAAGGATACTCCACAAGCGAAAAAGAATGTTTAGCATTAATCTGGGCAATAAAGAAGTTTCAAATCTATCTGTATGGTAGGACATTTGTGGTGGAGACGGACCATCAGCCTCTCGTGTTCTTGTCTCAGGCTAAGCATGAAAACGCAAGATTGCTGAGGTGGTCGTTATTGCTTCAACCTTATCAGTTTAGTATCCAATATATCCCAGGCAAATTGAATGTCGGTGCAGATTTCCTCAGTCGGCACCCCTGTGATCAAAATTAGAGTAGTGGCAGACGTGAGGAGTAATTTTACCTATGTGTATCGCTGGTCTTGGAACTTGCCATAGGCATGTTTTCAAGTGGGGAGATGTGTAGTGAAATTGACAGAGATACAACGGTAAAATCCCTCCAAAGATAACATTTAAGGATAAAAACATAATGCGTAGGCTGCTGATGTACATGATCGCCTAGACCGCGGGTCATCATCCTCCATAATAATTGACTTGCTAGACAGGAGGGGAACGGCGGATCAAAAAGAAAAAAAAAATATGACTGGAAAGGCTAAGGAGACGCAATTGGGGGGGGGGGGGAAACGGAGAAAAGTCACGTTTCCCAAGTTGACATAAAAAGTAAGCAACTCGACTGAAGGGACCCTAGATATGTTACGCCACAGTCATTTATTGGACGCTTTTGCGATACCAAGCTTTTGATTTGAATGGAGCGGTAAAACGCAGATGTTAGGAATATTACAAAAATTAAAAAGTAATTTTTTCTTAATATTAATGTTAGGAATATAAAAATTAGCTGGCCGGATGGCCTATTCTGAGCAGTGAACTAAGATGGTCTTAATTTTACAAACGGATAGATAATATTGAAGATAATGACAAAAGACAGTGTAGTTCACATCATCGACAGACTGTGTTGAATAAAAAAGTGTCGCAATTTGCACACAAAAACACGACCTTGGACGCAGGTGTTCAAATTTACTTAGTATGAAGGAGAGGGTTTTTGAGCGGTAGCTGTGTCTAAATATAACTTTTAACGACAAAATTTTGGAGGGGAGAGAAAGGTTGGTTCAAAAAACAAGCACATTTTTTTTAGAAACACAAGTAGAGACGGACAGACTAACAGATAAACATCCATACTTGACTGAAGCATGACTGAAATGACTTTATGGTAGGAAATTTGAAATTTAAAATAACCTAGGCAGTGATTGGCCACAGACAATCATATCATTAGCGCTCAGACGCGAAAGTGGGGCCATTCTTCAATAGTTGTTCAGTGATAGACACAGATTTTAAAGTGTGGTGATTCCATATGAAAGCAAGTGAAATAAATTTAGGGACGCCATACTATAGCCAGCAGCTCAGCTGAGTTTTGCTAGCAATTCTGTGTTATTTATTCATAATCTGGTAAGATTGAAATTATTTCCTTATATATTTTGAATATTGTTTCATGTTCGAGTGATTTGATACTGCCATATCGAAATCTAGCCTTACAAACAAGTAGGGATTTGCTCTAGACCCCCCGCCCTAGTCAGGGTCTAGGGACCAACAATGTACATAAACTCCAGCAAGGATTATGCAAGACAGATCAAGTGTTGAGAATAATGATACATATTACCTATCCTCTTTTAGGGCCGAAAACTAATAAACATTTTTCAGGATCTATGGTCTGGGAGGATCTATCTGATGTAAAACCACCATGGTAAATGTGCTGTTTGGTCAGAGAGATCTGACCTGTCTGTATGATGTGGTTGTTGTGTCACTGTTGTGTCCAGACGTGGGTAGAGAATAGATTTTGACACATGGCCCATACTTTGATTGCAGAGCTGCGAGTTTCTGTCGTCAACAAAGCAGGGTCTATTCAGTTGGTGACTTTACTCGAGTGTATCTGTGCAGTATTTGTGACAGAGACCACCATTATTGCCCGCCAGCACGGAGAGGTGGGACCATCTGATTTCAGCACCAGAGCGACAACTACCAGATGAGTGAGCCTCTGGTCTGCTGGACTTTCACCAACGCCCTTTAGTTACTAAGAACCCCATAAAAATTCCCACCATTTTCTGGACACTGTGTAGTCAATATAGACAGGTGTGATGAGGCCACCCCAACAGCACAAACAGTACTATCCTCCCAAGTAGATGAATACTAGAACATTTTAATAAAACTAACTAGTATAGTACATATATATGTACACTATTGCATTTATGATATAATATTCTATGCATTTCTTTTCATAATCTCTAAATCCTTTTAAGTTCTGGTCAACCTAAAAAATTGACACAGAACAAAATAAAT